>CM076572.1:1430525493-1430841801 GCA_034641835.2 Pinus albicaulis
CCAGTAAGGGTCGAAGCAATACAATTAATTCCACTGCCCCAAAGTAAGAAAGATATTCAGAGGTTTCTTGGAAAAATTAATTTTCTAAGAAGATTTGTTCCTAATTACGCAGAGATTGTCAAGAAAATAACAGACATGTTGAAAAAGGATGCTGAGGTGAAGTGGGACAAAGAAGCAAGGGAATCTTTTCAAAGGATTAAAGAAGCTCTACAGGAAGCACCTGTTCTAATTAGTCCAGATTATTCGAAGCCATTTCAAATTTTTTCATTTGCATCTTCCTCAACAATTGCTGCTGTGTTATTACATAGAAATGAAGAAAAGTGTGAACAACCTGTAGCATATTTCAGTAAGGTGCTCCGAGATGTAGAATTAAAATATAATATATTGGAGAAACAAGTATATGCTTTGGTGAAAGCATTGAAAGCATTCATAACCTATATTCTTCATTCCCAAATTTTAGCATATGTTCCTAATTCTGCTGTAAAGGATGTTTTAGTACAGAGCGATGTAGACGGGAAAAGAGGAAAATGGATTGCTAAAATCCAAGGATATGACCTGGATGTTAAACCAACAAAATTGATCAAAGGATTGGGACTGGCCAAATTATTAACAGAGTCAAATTTCCAAGCACTGGGAATTAATTTATTGGCACCTGTAGAGAAAGTCAATGGAGAAATAGGTAATATTCAGTAAAAGTCAGCAATTAAATATAAATTCCTCTGCTCATATTGGTACAAGGATATTATTCACTATTTATGCTTTCTTTCTTGTCCTCCTTCAATAAATAGAGCTAAATACAGAGCTTTAAAACTCAAGGCTCAACCTTATGTCATAATTGAAGAAAAGCTATATTGGAAAGATCCTGCTGGTGTGTTATTGTTACGTTTGACAGAGGAGGAAGTTTCAGAAGTAATTAAAGAATATCACGAATGTTTGTGCGGGGGTCACTACAGTTGGAAGGTAATTGCTCATAAAGTTCTCAAATCAGGTTTTTATTGGCCCTCTGTATTTGCTGATGTATATAAAACAGTCAGAAGTTGTCAAAATGCCAGGTGTTCAGAAAAGAAAAGGTTAGCCCCTTTACCTCTTCTCCCTGTTTCTGGTGAAGAACCTTTCAGAAAATGGGGATTGGATTTCATTGGAGAAATCAATCCACCATCTAGTGGGAAATTTAAGTGGATCCTTACTGCTACAGATTATTTTACAAAATGGGTAGAGGCAATCCCTACCAGGAAGGCAAATGATTTGGTTGTTATGAAGTTTTTAGAAAAAAATATCTTTAGCAGATTTCGATGTCCAATAAATATTGTGACAGATAATGCCCAAGTTTTCAACTCAATCAGGTTTATTAATTTCTATCAGACTTATAATCTGATATTGTCTCATTCTACAGCTTATCATCCACAAGGAAATGGATTGGCAGAATCTTCTAACAAAACATTAGTAAAATTTTTGAAGAAGACAATAAATGAAAACTAGAAGAATTGGGATTCAAAGCTAGTTTTTGCTCTATGGGCAAGAAGGATGACCACTAGGAGATCCACTGGTAAGTCACCTTATGAACTAGTATATGGTACTCAGGCATTGTTTCCCACCCAGTTGGTGAAACCTGTGATTTCTTTCCTTCAAGATGCTCAAGAAGAACCTAATGCCATGATTAGAAGAATGAATAATGTAATGGAGTTAAGTGAAAGCATAAATAAAGTTCGAGAGAATTTGCTTACTTACCAGCAAAAAATGAAGAAAATATTTGACAGGAAAGCAAAAGAAATCATGTTTCAGAATGGAGATCTGGTATTAAGATGGGATACCCAGAGGGAAGACAAAGGGAAACATGGCAAATTTGATCCTTTGTGGTATGGTTCGTTCAAAATTAGTGAGGCCAGGATGAATAATAGCTTCGTGCTGGAAAGTCTTGAGGGAGAAGTAATAGATATGCCTGTGAATGGGCAATATCTAAAACATTATTTCCAACACTAAGAGCTGTTTGACCATCATTGCATATATCTGGTTTTATCATTGTACATTTTTCATTTAGCAATTTTTGACTCCATGCCCGAAGTGAAGGCACTGATCTGCAGGTTCTTAGTGTTTCGTGGAAAAAACACTATCCCCAGGTGGAGCCAGATGTTGTGGATCATCTGCATATCCTTTTCTATTTTTTTTTGAAAAAAAAAAAAAAGGCAAAAAAATTTGAAATTCAGAAAAGTATATGCTATAGTATAATGTTTTTTATACTGTAACATAAAAAAGAAATGTTTCTAAAAGCTCGATGCAAGTTAAGTTTATTGTTAAACTTTATTTGGATGTATATTATAGTTTCATGTTTAAACGTCGAGCAAATCTCCGAGCGGAAGTAACAAGTATTGAAGATTATAACCGAATCATGAAGTGCGGAGGTGCAAAGAGCTCGTGAGTTATTGAATCAAGTGCCCCCGCAGTTGACCTGTTTGACCGCGGGGTAAACAATGATCAACGGTGTAGATTCATTGCGGGGGGACTAGCCAAAGTTTGCCGCCGTACTCCAAGAGCCTCCGCAATGACGTCATGAGGCAAAGTGGAAGACAACTGTAATCCATGATAAACCTTGTCAATGGCTTTTTACATGTCATTTCAGGCATTTATTACGGGTTTGCGCGGCTTTTAAATTGATATTTATCACATTTTCAAATCATTTGTAATTGTTTTCCCCTTTGAGCCCTGTCATCGCCACCTTTTCATTCTCCACTACTTTACGGATTGCTTCTGTTGTCTGTACAGCCATGGCCAAGCGATTTTCACTACCTGGTTCGACTAGCCACATTTCCCTCATGGAAAATGAGAGAGACATCCAAGATACCATGTCTTCCGTAAATCATCCCCTCTTTTATCATCAAGTAACCCTAAATGCCGAGAATTCCCCATTTTTTTCTGCCATGAAGAAATCTGGTGTCCTGTCTGCATGTATCCCAAAAGCTCATTTCTTTCCCGAATTTATCTGTTCGCTGTTTTCTTCAATGTATCCCGGTAAGTGCTTTATAATGAATTCGCAGGGGGAGAATGTTCTACAGGTGTCGACGCAGTTGATTTGCCAAGTGTTTTGTTTCTTCAAAGACGAGTCATCACTTCAATTCTCAGAAGACTCATTGGCAAGTTATTTTGAAAACCTTTCAGGAGAAGAATTTAATCAGTGTATGTTTCATTTGAGACCAAATTCAAAAGAATTTCAACTAGAAGGTGAAGAATTCAATTTGGAGATTTTTTATGCTGAGAATAGACCAGTTCTGAGTTGTATTGCAAAAATTCTGGGCAAAGATAATGACCTTACAGTTGACAAATCAATATTAGGAATGTACGCAATAATGATGAAACCAGGGACAGTGCGGGATATTCCATCTTTCTGGCAAGAGATTTTCAACTGTCAGTTGATGAGCTTTTCTCTCACAGGTTCCTTTAAATTCCCCTCATTGATTGTTTATTTATTCTTATATCAAAATGTTGAGGAATTTATGAGTTTGGGGTTAAATATAATGGATGTCAACAAACAAAAGCAGTCAATTATATTTTGGATTGACATAATTAGAAGAGAGGGAAATGAAGCAGGGTTGTTTGAGTTTGCCAGTCAGTATATGTGAATTGCTTATAGAATATTGAATGGGGTTTCTCCCCCTTGTTTTCTACCAAAAGCCAGGGAATTTTTACAGTTGGGACCTAGTTGCAGGTTTAGGGATTGGTTTGTGTTTGAGGAATATTCTGAGATAAGATTGTATGGAACTAATATTGAGCCTTACAGGCTCCCAACTTTTGTGCCTATGAGGCTTTTTTCCCTTGAATTCATTAGACAGAGTCTCAACGTAGATCAGGTGCATTTTGTTCCCATGAAGAAAGGTCTCATGTATAAGTTTCCCATGAGTGTGGGACCCTTTGTGGTAAATAAGAGACAAGCATTTGGTGAAGTGTCTAAGTTGTTGGAAGAGACACATCTGTTACTGGGTGAAAAATGGTCATATGATCCTCATGGAGTGATTTCCCAAAGGAGAGTTGAAAATGGATATTCTGCTTTTACTCACGAAAGCAGACCTGAGCAGGAAAAGTTAGCAAACCCAAGAGAAGTAAATTCAACAAAAAAAGCATTCAGACACCTATTATAACTGAAAAGATAAATAAAAGAAGTAAGGCTTCTGTTGTTGAGTTAGATGATGAAGAGCCAAGAGAGGAGAAAAGAAATAAGTTGGTTGAAGATCATTCTTCAAATTCCCCAGGTTTTACCTTCCATTTAAATGAAGAGAAAAATGCTCCCTCTTCTCCTGGAGGTCATGAGCTTTACCAAGAAAAGGTGCCCTCAGTCAAACAGGTGTTTACACAGATTGAAGAGAAGAATCAAAGAATAAAAGCTAATGTGGAGGCTCAGGCAGAGCATCACATAGCTACTAATCAAACTAGGTTTCTAACTGTGATGGATCTCGAGAAGGATCAGTTCAGAATGGCTTTAAGACATCCAACAAGGATGTCTCTTGGATCCTCAAGCGGTTTCAATGCTATAGATATAACTATGGATGTTAAGAAGATCCAATTGTTGGATAAGATGAATCTACATATGCAGACTGGACAATTAATTGTCAATGATCTAACTAAGACCAATGCCACGGCTGTTAAAGCTGAAAATATGCTAGAAAAAGTTATCAAACAGTTCAAGTTGGAGAAGGCCAATTCAAGGGCCTTATCAGTTCAAAATGAGGAGTTGAAAACGATTATCATAAAGGTTGGTGTAGATCCTAGTGACAAAGCTGCATTACAAAAGTTCATGGAGAATGCTGAAATAGAGATATCCACCCTGAGGAAAGAGCTGAAGTTACCTGCTACAGAGCATTCAATGGCTGCAGAAGTGGCAGAGGTGGAGAAAGAGAAAGAGGAACTCCGTCAGCAATTGTTGCATAAAGATGAAGAATTGTCTAAAATAAAGCAGACTGCCATCTCTTTACAAAATCACATTGAAAGTCATACTCATACCTTTGTTTTTCCTACAGGTGATACAGATCCCCAAGCACAGATTGCTCAACTCAACACAGAAATGAAGATGGCAGAAAGAGATCGCAAGAAAGCTCAAGCAGAATTAGAAACGACCACAAAGATCATACGGTCACTAGAAAATGAAGCTGATCAAAATAAACTGAATTTAAAAAAGGTTGAAGCTGAGATTAAAGATCTCAAAGAGAAATTAAAAGGAAATATCTCACTTATAAAGGCTAAAGATATCATTTGGGGTGAAATTATCTCAGAAATGAAGTCCAATTGGAACTTCTTGAATATAGTTGCAAAGGAGAAAAGCCTTATCTCAGAATATGAAGAAGAGATCCTATCTGATAAGAAAACAACAATTAAGAGAGCCAATTGGGCTAGGAAGTTCATAAACTTTATTAATTCCAAGTCAGATGAGGAATTAGAAGACATTGGAATAAAGGATAGATATTTTTATGCTGTGGAGGTTAATAAGATGATAATTAGGAATGATCTCCAGAAAGTTACAGAAAAGAGACTACTGGGAATCAAAGAGACAGTGAACAAGTTTGATATATCATTTGATAAATTGACAAGAATAGGTTTACCTTCATGTTGGACAGAGAAAGGAAACATTCTGTCATGGAAATTTTATGAAGATTCATTAATACTGGCAAAAAGCAAGATGGATAACAGGCATGAAAAGACACAGATTTTAAAAGGAGAAATAGTGTTTAATTTCTTGCAAAGGCATTTCAATTTGTTATGGATGGTGAAGACTCTCTTCACAGAAATACCTACACAGTCAGATTGTTGCATTCAGGTTGGAATATCATAGTTTCAAGAATTCATCAACAACCCAAAGTGAGATATGGAAAAAGTGCAAAACATTCTCAATGGACTCAGCAAAAGGAATTCTGGCATCTCTACAAAAAGTAGTCGTTGACTCAACAACCGTATCACAAGCGGCTGTTCTTATAGATTAGGAATTTTCAATTTCACGTTATGTTATTTTCTCAAAATCATGTAAATTGTAATAGGACCTTTTTGAGGCATGTAACTCCGTAACTGTAAGTAGTTAAAGCAGTTAGAATTAGTTTCATCGCTGGAAACTGTTTTGTTATTTTGTATTTAAAGAAGATTCAAAGAAAGGAAAAGGTTCCGAGTTTTGAACCTTGAAGCCAAATTTCTGTACTCAAGAATGGAAAATTAATGAATGAGTATGCAAGTTTCTATCATTCTGTTTATGCTGGAAAGTTATCTAGTTTACACAATGTTTTCTTATCTGTGAATAAAATAGAGTAATGAGCAGCAGGTCTCTTTATACATATGTATTTAAGAGTTAAAAAAACCTTAATGTGCACTCCTCTATTTTAACTTTGTCTTTACTTAATTCTTCAGGGTTTTAAAATGATAGATTCTGTTTGAAACAACATATCAGATTGAAATCCTCTTCTCTTTTTCTTCCGTTCATTCATTTCAACATAAGTGGAATATAGCATTGCAGAACATGCATGGATTTGATATTTAAGGGTTACATAATCAATGTTTAAGGGTTTATAAGACATAGACAGATATATATTCATTGGTGACATAATCAGATAATGTCTTAAGCACTAATTCCTTATCACAGCTAAGGGATTGTCTCTTAAGGTACAACAACGTGCATGCCCATACTGCTTGATAATTCTGTAACGTTGCATGTACTCTGTGGCCTGCTTTCTGAAATAAATGCATTGGGTGAATGTCTGTTCAGGAACACGGTAGAGGAATAAAAACCTCATGGGCAGTCTGTCCTTTCCAGAAAGAAAATTCTGCTGAAACGAATCCTGGAAGGTATTGTTTCTGGTGCATTGTACCCTCTGCCTTCTAAACCCTCGATTAAGGCTTAAAATATTTAATTCTGAATGTTGAATTCCTCTGATCTCCCACTGATACTCTTTGCCGCAACATTAATGTCTCCGATTGCAAAATCTATGCTTTGAATGACTTCGGAGGGTTTGACAGATTTTAACTCTGTTACTTTAATGGAAGTCTTGTCGGCATACCTTCCCAGGCCTTTCTTCATAATTCAGCTCTGAAAAATGGTCCTTTGACGTGCTCTCTATCGCAGTAATAGAGACTGTGAATCATGATAGTTTTCCGCCGCTGTAAACCTGCAAAACCCGCAAACTCGTCCAGAAAACAAATGCATGGGGATGACGATGCAGTGGGGATGACTGTGTAGCAATGCGGCATGATGAAATGGCGGAAGTATGCGGGGTGGTGATGAAAAATGTAGTGGAACAATGGTGGATTGGACTGGCCAAAGTTATAACGTAAAACATTAAAATATGACATATGAATGGAATATATAAATGTTAGAGGAAAAATGCGATAAACACGTGGGACGGTGACGTGGAGGAAGACTGGGTTAAGGCGGGGGCGATCAAATCTGGACTGTCCGATCTTAGGAGGAGATCGACGGCTGTGAATGCATTGGAGGCGATGCACAATGGGTCAGGGGCACTGTACACTTGGATTAACACCTGTGCATCTCTGTAGTGTGATGACCGTTGGATGGAGACCCCCAGATCGGACGGCTATAATGCATATCGCTCTGTATCCTCAGTCGAACGATAACGCGCGATGAGGTAGCGGTTTTGGAATATTGACGGAGCCACATGTTGCGCGATGTATGGAATCACTCCGAATTGAGAAATACTTCCCGCCTACGAAAGGCGCTGCAATAGATACCGGGCAGTTTTGAATAGTGGACGCGGGGCGGGACCACCGGGACAGATAGACTCCGGGCCGTTGATTTTACGATTTGATCAGACGGTAGGCAGGTAGGCTACGGGCGCGACAGAGATGAACGAACGCCGTTTGATCTGTACAGATCGACGATTATGAACGCGCCCAATATTCATTTGATAAGCACCTTTCGGGCTGCGGCTTGGTCTAACACCTAGGTTACGTGGAGAAAAATATTGAGGGGCTAGGGCCGAAAGCTTCCAGACCATACATATTTTCAAGTGTGGGTTTTTTCCCCTTTTAATGCCATTTTGAGTTTAGAAAAGGGGAACGATAGGTGGAAAAATGATTTTTTTAGGCCAAACAGAGGGGGTTTAAAGGGGATTGTTTGTTAGAATTTAACAGAATTTAACAGAATGCTGACATGATCAACATTGGCTCCACCTGGGGATGACACGTTCATCCCTGGGTGTGTCGAGAACTTCGCAGACCACAGGTAAATATTCTATGTGGACACTGCTCTTCAGCACTTCCATTTTTCTTTTCATGATTCATCACGACACCCACATTATTCAAATAAAGATGAAACAGAAAACTAATATAAAATATAATACACCAGGCTGTCCTTGCCTGCATCACAATTGGAAGTAGGGCTTAAGGAACTGACCATTCACAGGGGCATCAAGCAAATATCCCTGTAAATTCTCCAACCTAAAAGTGTTATTGCCCCCCTGTTCCACAATTTTGAAAGGACTTAACCAAAGTGGGTCAAATTTACCATGTTTTCCTTTTTCAGCCCTCCGGATATCCCACCTGAGCACTAAATCACCAATCTGCAAGTTTCTGTCCTTTGCATGCTGATCAAAAATGTATTTCATCTTCTCCTGATATTCAGTCAGCTTTTGACTTACTTGGTTGCGGGTTTCTTCCAGCTCCACCAACTGGTTTATTCTCCTGGTCATATCATCAGGCTCTTCTTGACTTTCTTGCATGAATCGGGCTACTGGTAGGGCTAATTGTATAGGAAAAACTGCTGCCCTCCCATATACTAATTCATATGGGGATTTTCCAGTTTCTCTTTTGCTGGTGATTCTATTTGCCCACAGAGCAAATTTTAACTGGGAATCCCAATTTTTCTAGTTTTCATTTATAGCCTTCTTTAGTGCCCTCACCAGGGTCTTATTGGAAGACTCTGCCAAGCCATTTCCCTGTGGATAATAGGCTGTATAGTGACTTAGTGTGATGTTATACTGCTGACAAAAGCTTACAAAATTTGCAGACTTGAAGGCCTGTGCATTATCAGTCACTATTCTGGTAGGGCAGCCAAACCTGGATATGATGTTTTCTTCCATGAATTTTATTATCACAGTATCCGTGGCGTTCCTTGCAGGTATGGCTTCCACCCATTTTGTGAAATAATCAGTGGCAGTTAAAATCCACTTATGCTGACCACTCGATGGAGGATGTATTTCACCTATAAAATCAATTCCCCATTGCCTGAATGGTTCATCCACGTGCACGGGAATCATAGGCAGAGGTGCCAACTTCTGTCTTTCAGAAAATTTCTGACACTTCTCACAGGCTCTCACCCGGGCAAAAATATCTCCAAAGAGCTTGGGCCAATACAAGCCTGCCTTCAGGATTTTGTGAGTAGTGGCCCTCCAGCTGTAGTGGGCCCCACAGATTCCTTCATGAAATTCAGCTATTATTCTCTCTACCTCATCCTCTGTGAGACACAGGAGTAGGATGCCGGAGGGGTCACGCCAATATAATTAGCCATTAGTGACTATGTAATTCTGTGATTTCAATCTCAGCGTTCTGTATTTAGCTTTATCACAGCTTGGAGGGCAGCTAAGTGTGAGGAGATATTCTACTATCTCTTTGTACCACTGACTGGTGAGATACTTTATATGTGTTTGTGGAGTAGCTAACCCAATTCCCTGTCGCTCTTCTTTCTCTTCAGATTCCTCATTTGCTGTCGTGGACAAGTTTATACCCAAAGCTTGATAGTTTGATTCAGATAAGATTTTGGCAAGCCCTTGTCCTTTGATCAGCTTAGTAGGGAGGATGTCTAATTCATACTCCTGTATCTTGGCAATCCACTTCCCTCTTTTTCCTTCACTGTCCCCTTGAATAAGAATATCTTTTACAGCAGCTGTAGGCACAAATGCAGTGATATGGGATTGCCAGATATATATGTGGAATGATTTGAGGGATTTCACTAGGGCATATGCTTGCTTTTCCAATATGTTATACCTTAATTGTGCATCATGGAGCACCTGACTGAAGAAGGCAATGGGCTGCTCGTACCCTTCCTCATTTTTCTGCAATAAAAATCCTGCTATTGTATGAGGTGATGCAAAAGAAAAGATCATGAAAGGTTTAGCATAATCTGGTCCAGCTACTACAGGGGCTTCTGCAAAAGCATTTTTTATTCTGGCAAAGGCCTCTCGTGATTCTTGGGACCATTTAACCTCATTATCTTTCTTCAGCATGTCAGTTATATGTCTAACTATTTCAGCATAGTTAGGAATAAACCTTCTCAGGAAATTGATACGCCCTAGGAACACCTGTACCTCCTTCTTATTCCTAGGAAGAGGAATACCATTTATAACCTCTACCCTCTTAGGATCTATCTTCACCCCATCTTTAGTCACAATGTGTCCCAAAAGTTTACCCTCTTCTAATGCAAATAAAGACTTCTGAGGGTTTAGAGAGAGACCATACCTCCTGCATTTCTCAAAGGTTCTACGCAGATGTTCAATATGCTCAGTATCATTCTTTGAAAATACAGTGATATCATCAAGGTAGACTACCAGAAATTTATCTTGCTCCCCAACAAAAGCAATGTCCATGGCCCTTGCATTAATCAACCCAAAAGGCATCCTGGCATACATAAATGTACCCCATGGTGTGGTGAAAGCAGTCTTCTTTTGATCTTCTGGAAGTACAACCACCTGATTATAACCAGAGAATCCATCCATCATTGACATTCTAGAAGCTCCAACCACCCTCTGCAAGATGTGATCCATCTTAGGCAGTGGATAATTATCCTTTAAGGATGCTCTGTTTAAATTTCTGAAATCCACACACAGCCTTATTTCTCCATTCTTCTTTCGTACAGGGACTAGGTTTGCCACCCATTCAGAGTACCTCAATGGCACAATTATTTTGGCCTTCAATAGCTTCTTAATTTCCTTCTCAATAGAAGGAAGCAACAAGGGATTTATCTGTCTGAGCTTCTGCTTGTGAGGCTTTGCATCTCCCTTTAGTGGAATTTTGTGCTGCATTATATTGATGTCAAAGGTTTTCAAATCCTGATAGGACCATGCAAACACATCTTTGTAAGACCGAAATAATTTCTGATATAGCTTTTTATATTCTTCTGGGACTTTCTTGGACAATTTTACAATTTTGGGGTCAGCTTCAGTACCAAGATTCAGGCCTTCTACCTGATTTTCTTCTACCATTTTTCCTGGCTGCAGTGGGACATCATTTTTGTCAAATAGTCTTTCTAGAGGCACCAGTGCTCTAGGTATAATGTTTCCCTTCAATTGCAACACTTTATTACCTGCCATTTTCTCCTCCCAATTTCTTTCTGGAGTGTCTCCAGACTCACCTTCTTCATCAGCATAAATCTCCATATTTGAGAATTCTCCTACTGTTTCCAGGAACTTCTTCATCTGTTCTTCATCCTTAAATACCTGCCAGTGCTTGATGTTATCAGGGATTGACGGCCGATAACGCACCTCAATTTCATATCTTAAAAGAGGGTTCTGAGGTTGATGAAATGTACTAGAAGCCATAGCAAGGGAATCAACCATCCTATTTTGTTCTCGGGGCATGAAATGGATATTGAATGTCAAGAAGAAATTCTCTATCATGTCCCAAAATTCATTCCTATAAGCCCTCAGCCTAGGATGTTTGGTCTGACACTGAATCCTGACTTGTCTAACCACCAGTTCTGAATCTCCCAGAACCTTTAAACTTTGTATGTTCGTGCTCCTGGTTGTCTGCAATCCTAACAGAAGTGCTTCATATTCAGCCACATTATTAGTAGCTTCATATTCTAGCTTGAAGGACAATGGAACCCATTTCCCTGTAGGAGAAATCAATAATATTCCAGCTCCATTACCTTATTTTGAATTTGCTCCATCAAAATGAAGTGTCCAGATTCCTACTTCATGGCTCTCTGAGGGCTGCTCAGTCTTGATCTGGCAGAAGGATGGTTCATGAGCATAATCTTGATCTTCTTCCAGCATCAAGCATGAGAAATCCCCTTCTTTACTGTAGACTGGTGAATTAACAGAGTTGTCAGCCTTAGTCACCGTCTTGACAAATCTAGTTTCCTTGTACAACCTCCTCTCCTGGCCACCAGAAACTGGGATAGTGGCATATGTTAAATCCAATTTAATAGACCCACCAATTTTTGTTCCCCAGGACCTTGAAAGCAGCATGCCGAAGCGAGCTGGGATGTCAGCCACCACGATGTCCATTACCACACTTTTTACTGGGATTTGGGCCAAATTGACTACCAAATCCTTAATCATCCCTAGACATTTAAATCTTTTGGAATCAAATGAATAGAGGTCTCCGTATGGACGGGTGATTTGTAATCCTAGTTGTTCCATGACTGATAGAGGCATAAGATTATGGGAAGCTCCAGAATCTAACATACAATTATGTAATAGCAGGTCATGAATCATTAGAGACACATAGAAGGGAGGAGTAGAGGGATCTAACTCCTCAACATGTGGGCAAAATAAAACCATGGGTCTTTCTTCTTGAAGGTTGAGACTATTTGGGATGAGTGTTGCTTCTGGAGGGAGCATAAAAGAGGTGACTTGAGATTGGTATGCAGTTTGTTTTAACAGTTCAGTCAAGGGGACTGGGATTTTGACCTTCTCAAGTTCCTTTTGCAGACTGAAAACAGGGGAGGACTTCTCTATTACAACTTCTTTTGATTCTTTATTTTCAGCTGAGAGTTTAGCTTCTTTTGACATAGACTTGGTATTAGGGGGGATGACTACTTTTGAAGAGGAAGGAATTTGATCATTAGATTGCAAAGGTTTTTTTAGAGGGCCCTTACCTTTGTCTGTAACTTTCTGCATCGTTGACTCCTTCTGAACAGGTGCTTCTTTCTGGGGTGGCTCTTCTTCTTGATCTTGAGAACGGGTCCTCTTCCTAGAAGATCTGAGATCATATCTTCTGTCGAACTGTGCTTGCATGAAATCAACAAATTGCTTACAATAGTGATCAATTTCTGCGTCTTCTGTGTCTCTAGCCTTTTCTGCTTCTTGTAATGAGCACTCGGTTCCATCATTTCCTTGCAGAGGGCATTCTTCTCCATCACTATCTGATAAAGCAAGATTTGCATCCTCCAGTTCATAGGAAGTATCTCCAGTAGGATCATCCACTGGTCCTTCCAAGGACAGTGGGTGTGGTACCTGATCTTGTTTCTCCTTTAGTTCCCTTGGCAATATTTGCAGGGGTGGTTTCCTATACTGAGGATTGTAACCTCTGTTTGGAGCATTGTGGAAATTCTTGGAGGCTGAATTCTTGGCCTCCAATTCAAGCTTGATCATTTTTTTAATCATTTTGCTCATTTCTTCCATTCTGTCATTAGGTGGGTCTCTGTCTTGGTTAGAGGTAGATACCTCCTCTTTGCCCCTCCTTCTAGTATCTTGTTTAGATTTTCCCTTTGATTTACCAGTGGAGGCGAAGTTTGCTTCCAACTCTAGTGCATCTGTCTGAGCATCATCCAAAGTAGCAGGCTTTCTTTCTCTGAGAGAGAAACCAAAATCTAAATCAAAGGCTACTACAAAGACAACTTTAGCAGCAGTTTGATGAGGCTTCATATCAACAGGAAGACTCAAATACAATTTATTAAATCTCTTGATAAATTCTGATATTCATTCATTATGTCTTTTCTTTAGTGTATTGAACTCAATGAGACAATGTCCATGATCTTTCTTCTCTCCCCATTTCCTGAGAAAAGTATCTTCCATATTATCCCAAGTGGTGACATAACGGTTTTCCAGTGTCTTAAACCATTTTCTGGCTTCACCATCAAGAGATTGGACAAACAACCTTAAGACCACATCTAAATGTTCCACATTAAAGTTCTCTGCAAAAGAGCAGAAGGTCTCAAGATGTTTTTGAGCATCAATCTCACTTTCCCCATTGAATCTGGGTAAGATATTCAAATAATCCTGTGGCATATCATTCAACACTCGAGGTAATTCCAGGGGATCATATTTGTTCAGTAATAATCCTAGAACATTGGCCATTGGAGGAGGCGGAGGTAGTGCAATAGTTTGATGTGTAACTGGAGGAAGAGGAGGGGGTGGAAGTGGAGTATGAATAACAATAGGAATATATTGTACAGCAGCCTGAGGTGTTGATGGGAATAGTTCATGGTTAACAACAGCTACTTCGGTTACTTCTTTAACCTCTTCAGCCTAAGGAGTAGGGTGAAAGTTATCTTCAATTCTGACACCTCCTCTGGGTGGACTATCTGAGTAGTATTCTGTATTTTCCACAGTGGAGTGTGGATTTTCTACTTGGACTTCTTGAGAAGAAGAGGATGGAAAATCTTCTTCAGAAATTCTAGGGATTTTAGTGTGTACTGATTGCCTTTCTTTCCAACTTCTATGTATGATATTTTTTGGGTCAGACACATAAGATGTCTTTGGCTAAGACATATCTGACCTCAGGTGTGGCTTACGAGGAGCTAGGACTGCAAGTAAATGTATCAAATAAATAAAAATGGAGTCGCCAAGGTGAGGGATATACAACTCTCAACTCTCCATACTCACCTACTTGAAGAATGAATTAGGTTTTGTCGAGGCCCAGGGATTTAAATTTTCTCAACTTCCTTCTCCAGCAACGGCGCCAAAAAGATGTTGTCGCTCCTAGAGACAACCTAGAGTTGTGATAGACCAGTGCCTAGGACATCTTATATTAGCAAGGAGCACATGATATAACAGGGAAAGTTATCAATAAAAATCTCTCATGCTATTCTATTGTAAACGAGAAGGTTAATTTAAGTGGGACCAAAACTTACAGAAATTGACACAGAGGAAGGAATACTGCAGGGGAAATATGCCAAACTCCAATATAAAAGCAACAGACAATTCAGAGACAACTTACTGTAAAGAGGGCCGATTCAAGTAATATGTCACATAAATCAATTATCAAAAAGAGTATGTAGTGAATGAAATATTGAGAAGATATTAGTTATCATTGAGCTGATATCCAGATACACAATACCACCATGCATGGGCTTACCAATCTAAGAATCCATACATGACAATAGCGTTTTAAAAACACCCTCTCAAAGAAACTAATATAGCAGAAATATGGTTTAGATGAATAGTGGAACATAATATCATGCCTGAGCCATATTTAAAGCGCTTGAATAATCCAAGCATGGGTATCAGCTAGGATAAATCCATACTGAAATCAGTGAGCCACTCGCATTCCAGAAACATGATACAAGAAAGATGGATGAAATGAAATGATCTATTTAAATAACACATAAGAGAAAGTTATAGACTGTGAAATACCAAAGACCAGAATCCTCTTTAACAGATGGAACTCCTCCTCACTAAGATCCTACGGGCTCTGAGCCTTCATACAAGAGTTCAACAAAATGTATACAAAAATCCTTTCACCACATAATTTTCTGATAAAATCTGGAACCCTAAATCATCTGTTCTTCGAGAGCTTTATAGGAGAAAAAGAAAGCTCGAAAAGGGAGTAGGTGATGAATATTTAATTTGCTTCATAAAGGCAGGATGGTTGAAACGTGCATGCCCATACTGCTTGATAATTCTGTAACGTTGCATGTACTCTGTGGCCTGCTTTATGAAATAAATGCACTGGGTGAAAGTCTCTTCAGGAACACGGTAGAGGAATAAAAACCTCATGGGTAGTCTGTCCTTTCCTGAAAGAAAATTATGCTCAAATGAAACCTGAAAGGTATTGTTTCTGCTGCATTGTACCCTCTGCCTTCTAAACCCTGGATTAAGGCTTAAAATCTTTAATGTGAATGTTGAATTCCTCTGATCTCTCACTGATACTCTTTGCTGCAACATTAATGTCTCCGATGAAAAAAATTGTGCTTTGAATGACTCCGGAGGGTTTGACAGATTTTAACTCTGTTACTTTAATGGAAGTCTTGTCGACATACCTTCCCAGGTCTTTCTTCATAATTCAGCTCTGAAAAATGGTTCTTTGACGTGCTCTCTATCACAGTAATAGAGACTGTGAATCATGATAGTTTTCCGCCGTTGTAAACCTGCAAAACCCACAAACTCGTCAAGAAAACAAATGCATGGGGACGACGATGCAGTGGGGATGACTGTGTAGCAACGCGGCATGATGAAATGGCGGAAGTATGCGGGGTGGCGATGAAAAATGTAGTGGAACAATGGTGGATTGGACTAGCCAAAGTTATAACGTAAAACATTAAAATATGAAATATGAATGGAATATATAAATGGCAGAGGAAAAATGAAATAAACACGTGGGACGGTGACGTGGAGGAAGCCCGGGTTAAGGTGGGGGCGATCAAATCTGGACCGTCTGATCTTAGGAGGAGATCGACGGCTTTAAATGCATCAGAGGCGATGGACAGTGGGCCAGGGGCACTGTACACTTGGATTAACACCCGTGCATCTCCGTAGTGCGATGACCGTTGGATGGAGACCCCCAGATTGGACGGCTATAATGCATATCGCTCCGTATCCTCAGTTGAACGATAACGCGCGATGAGGTAGCAGTTTTGGAATAGTGACGGAGCCATGTGTCGCGAGATATATGGAATCACTACGAATTGAGAAATACCGCTCGCCTACGAAAGGCGGTGCGATAGATACTGGGTAGTTTTGAACAGTGGACGCGGGGCAGGGACCACCGGGACAGATAGACTCCGGGCCATTGATTTTACGGTTTGATCAAACGGTAGGCAGGTAGGCTACGGGTGCGGCAGAGATGAACAAACGCCGTCTGATCTGTACAGATCGATGGTTATGAATGCGCCCGATATTCATTTGATAAGCACCTTTCGGGCTGCGGCTTGGTCTAACACCCAGGTTACGTGGAGAAAAAGATTGAGGGGCTAGGGCCGAAAGGTGCCAGACCATATATATTTTCAAGTGTGGGTTTTTGCCCTTTTTAATGCCATTTTTAGTTTAGAAAAGGGGAATGATAGGCGGAAAAACGATTTTTTTAGGCCAAACAGAGGGGGTTTAAAGGGGATTGTTTGTCAGAATTTAACGAAATTTAACAGAATGCTGACATGATCAACACACTAACTCATTTGTAGTGGTGTACTTGGATGACATTCTGATCTTTAGCCAGATGGGAAGAGTACCTCCACCACCTCCGACAGGTCCTCCAAACACTGCGGCAACACAAGTTGTTTGCCAATTTGGAGAAGTGCACTTTTGGCATGAACCAGATTCAATATCTGGGATACATTATTGATGAAAGGGGGTGCATGTGGATCCAACCAAGATCCAAGTGATTCGGGATTGGCCAGCCCTAACCACTCTAACAGAGCTTCACAACTTTCTGGGTCTTGCTAATTTCTACCGCAGGTTCATGTTGGGATTCTCTCATATCACTTGGCCCTTGAGTCAAGTCACCATGGGAGGAGCGAAAGAAAAATTGTTTTGGTCGGAATCTCAATAGAAGGCGTTCATAGAATTGAAACATCACCTCTGTTCTGCCCCAGTGCTTACATTACCAGACTTGCAACAACCATTTGAGATTGAGACAGATGCCTCTGACTATGCTATTGGGGTAGTTCTTACTCAACAGGGCCATCTAGTGGCATATCACAGTGAGACATTGTCCGACACATTCCGTAAGTATCCCATTTATGACAAAGAAATGTATTCCATTGTGCAGACTTGTCGATAATGGAAGAATTAAATTTTGGAGAAGGAAACAATCATCCACACAAACCACTGACCCCTGCAATTCATACAGACACAAGGGAAGTTGCAGAACGATCGCCATCAGAAGTGGTCCACATATCTGCAACAGTTTCATTTATACATCAAGTACAAGAAGGGTAGCACCAATAATGTTGCAAAATGCCTCAGCCGACCACCGATCATGGCGCTAACCACCGTTCTCAACTCTTGTGGGCACGAGACTTCTGATTGGTCGCTTCTCTATAAGAGCGATCCAAATGTCAGCCACACATAAGGCACTCTTGGAGGGTACGCAAGTTCCAAAATTTCACCTCTAAGATGCACTGTTATGTCACTTGGGACACCTTTGTGTTCCTTCAAGCGAGCATGCCAATATGATTTGGGAAGCACACTACAGTCGAGTCGCTGGGCATTTCGGGGTTAAGAAAACATTGGCAGTACTGCAAAAGTATTTCTATTGGCCGAACCTTCGACAAGATGTCGAGATGTACATCAGATCCTGCACTGCTTGCGCCATTGCCAGATTGACCATCAAGAAGCAAGGCCTCTATACTCTACTACCTACTCGTAGTCGACCTTGGGAATCCATCTCCATGGATTACATGTCGTGCCTTCCTTCTACTAAGCATGGAAACGACTGTGTTTTCGTGGTTGTCAGCAGATTCTTGAAGATGGCCATTATGGCGGCCTGCAAAAAGAATATCACAACAGAAGCCACTGTTAAACTCTTATTTGAACGAGTGTGGGTGCACTTTGGGATCCCACTGTCTATAATCTCATATTGGGACAATAGGTTCCTTAGCACATTTTGGTCCAGTCTCTGGGCAATGCTGGACACCAAGCTCACCAATCCACAACTTTCCATCCCCAAACTGATGGCCAGACATAGGTCGTCAATAGGATGATTGTACACATTCTGCGCATGTACAATTCAAAGCATCCACGCACATGGGATGGGAGCTTCCCCTATTTACAACACATTTATAACTGGGCTCTCCACAGATCAACCGGCCACAACCCCTTTCAACTGGGCTTGGGATTACAGCCACTACGTACCATTGACGTAGCCATGCCATTTGCAGCTACTCAGGCTGATTCAGCTCATGTCTAGTCTGAAGCTGACAAAGAGAACAGCTTCATCGAGCACATTCAACACATCTGCCAACAGGTTCATGACATATTGGATGGAGCCAATGCTAAGTACAAGCAATGACATGATCAACATCGGGTGCCACATAACTTCCATGTGGGAGACAAAGTGTGTTTACATTTGCAAGGAGCGCCTCACAGGACCCCACCGCAAGCTTTGCCCTCTCCGATATGGGCCGTACACCATCACCAAGGCTGTATGGAATAATGCCTTCGAGCTCAGTATTCCACCATTCCTTGGTTTGCACCCAATATTCAATGTGGACCACCTTCGGCCCTACTTCCCACCTCTAGTGGACACCTCTGACATTGCAGAACAAATCACACCAACAGAGTTAAACCCAGACTACATGAAACATGCCACCATAGATTGTACCATGGACATGCAAGTCAAGAACGCTTGCCAAAAAAATATCCAACTGTATCAGGTTGTAAAAGCTGGCAAACTCCTGCACCAAGGCAAGTGGTTTACCAGGGACCAAGTTCAGCAGAAGTTTCCTCATCTCACAGAGGAACTCAATGCAATGGGGACCATTGCTTCCTAAGGGGGGAGGAATGATCCATGTGGATATTGGTGGCCACCCGCCTATTCCACTTGGGGCCCCACCATTGTCTCTTTAAGTTTTTCAGTTTTCTCAGTTATAACACAATTTACTATTTTTAGTACTTTTTCCAGTCCTGAACTTCCGGAGCCGTTTTGAGGCCCTAAACAACATTTTTTGGAAAAAAAATGGGAGAAACATGGGTCCATGGACTGATGTTGCTCACTCAAAATTTGTAGTCATAAGATAGATCTTTCTATGAGGTATGGTGTGCGTCAAACGTAGATCGTATGCCAAAGTTACGTCCCCGGGAAGTTGATGTACCAATTTACTCAAATGGGGCCCATAGTTTTGGCACTTCGTCTCCTAGGGTTAGGTTTTTAGATGTTTAGGGTTTTCCATTGTTTCTCAATAATAAATAGGTCCTCGAGCCTATTTTTAACACAGTTCAGAGGCTTGTAGCCACCACATCTCTTCTCAGAGATAAGCTACCAACGCCCTAGCTAGTTTATTTCCATTATGTCTGTAAGCAAATTTCATTTCTTTGATATTAATGAAATGAAGTGTTATTTCCGTTGCATATTTGTATTTATGGCTATATGTGTATGTTGTTTCTTTCTTGCATAAATCCATATTAGTAGTCTAAACGAGTATGCTTTTTTGCCCTAAAAATTATGGAAATTATGGTAAGATTTTGATAAAATCTTATATAAATTTTTGTAAATCCAGTTTAGAGTTGTCAAAATTCAAGTTTCTGGGTGCCTTAGAGGTTTTTGATGGTGTTGAATCCATTTCCACCATCAAAAACATGATTCAAACACTGCTACTGCAAGATTTTTTGAATTTTTTTGCCTAGATTTCTATCACTTTTGACCGTTCGGGCAATTCCTCTACCTCAGTGGATGACTCCATAAAAATGTTCTCCATAATATATTAATGCACAATAGACAACATAGTATCGATGATATGAATTTCCATGAATGAATGTTGCTCCATAATTAAAATTTCTCCATAATAAACAATCTCCATGAATGCATTGTATTTAATGCTTTCATATCAACACATTGTAGACAATATGTTGCAAATCAACACACTGCAAACAATATGCCGCTGTAAATATCAACACACTGCAAAAAATACACTACTGCAAATATCAATGCGCTGCAAACAATATGCTAGTTCAAATATCAATGCTGCTACAAATACATTAAACCATTTGCAATGTGTCAAATCACTATTTCAATATTTTCCATAATATATGTATTGCAAACACTCTCCATTTCAAACTCTCTCCAATATATTAAATGAAGGCTTCCATTAATTAAATAAATGTTGTTCCAAAATTTTGAAAGCTGCTCCAAACATTGATCTTGTTTCCAAGAGTGTTGTATTAATCACCAACATGTTTCCAATAACTCTATTTAAAGAATTCATGGGAAGAACCTCAGAAAAAATGTGTATATACCAAGTTAGGGCACAAAACCCTAATTTATAAAAGTAGTATAAATCAAGATATCAATTCATAAAGCAAAAGCTGATCCAAAGCAAAAGGAAATTCAATTAAACACACTTTTCTTCATAATGTATCAAAGCTGCATAAATATGAATGTTGCATAAATAATGTATCAACGTTGGCTTGAATATATTCACAATATTCAATGATGATCTTGTGCAATTCCTTTCGTAAATGTTGCATAAATAATTTCTCTTGTAATTGCTCTTGTAAAAGCTGCTCTTGTGTAATTCCTCTTGTAAAAGCTCTATACATAATGTAAAGAACACTCTCTCAACACATAATAATTTGGAGAGTCAATGCATTGTGCCGAGCCATAATTATTGAGGAAACACATAATACTTTTTAGGCAACTAATCCTTAGTTTGTGTTAGGTAATCGGTTATTAGAGTCCAAGAAACCTGGGGAACTGTTTCAATGGTTTCTTGATGTATTTATATGTGTACACATTGTACATCATTCCTTGAAACATTCATTAATATATTGTTGAGTTTGTTTCCAGTTTATGTGTTGTGTGTCTTACAGTGGTATTAAAGCAGGGGAAATGCTTTGTTGAATGAGAGCAGAGGTTAATCTAAATTGAGCCACTAGTTCTTTGGCCTTCTTGAGTGATTCGTCTGTCCTATTCATGCGTGTTTTTCTTGTCGTGGGATGATGTAAGGGGAACGATGTTGGAGTTTAGGTTCTATAATACATAACATGCAAAGGGTTCAAAAATATCCTTGGGATTTTGGCGTGATTCGAACTGCAAAATCTGCTAGACTGTGGTCCCATATGGTGAATGCACCACCACTTGAAGGAAATGGCTGGAAGACGCCCTCAAAACCCCATAGTGTCAAAGTTGTTGAAAATGCTCTTGCATGCATGATTGATTGCTCGACATGGTAGAGCGTAGCCAAAGAGAGGTTTGAAAACCACTTTTCATATTTAATTCATCAATCTGTCTCCAAAAAAATAATTAAGGCTCTCCCAACCATGGGAATTGCATACGCTATTTCTGTAACTCAAATTGATGAAGGAAAACATGATTTTGTACTCCCTTGTTATTTAGTTGGTTGAAAGAAACGCCGTGCACTTGCTCGTTGTTTTTCTGCTATCAAGACTCTGTCTGCTACTTAATCTTTGGAGTTGTAGCCTGATAATTTTGGGAGAAATTTTCCGATTTATATTTAATTTGTAGTTTATATAGCAATTCCAAGAGAATTTTTCCGATGTGAATATAAAGAAACTCAAACTCAGGAAACTGCACATCATTTATATTAATGTCTCTATTTTCATGACTCAAACAACCATGCATTGCTCTGCGTCCTGTAGACAAGACATAATCCATCTTTGCTAAATGGCAGGCAACGAAATTCTCGGATCCTCTGAACTGAACGCAGCGGCCTGAACATTCGGGCATACTTATATACTTGTTTGTTGAGATAGTTCGTTGAAGGACTGGACCCCAGCCAGTGTGACAGGCCGGTTTATTTTTCAAGAATTCAGAAGAAGATGTGGTGGTTGGGTGCATAAATTGTCGTTACCAGATTGCTTTGAAGAACTTATAAAGGAAGAGGTCGCAGGTATTGTTGGATAGGAGAAAGGAACGTCGTCGTTTGCTGTGTGAAGCAACCATGACAAGCATGAAGAGTCAGTCTAATGGGCCTGGAAGAGACAAGAAGAAAGGAGCTTTGGTCGATAGTTATTTGGGCGATTTTGAATCCTACTGAGAATTTTATGGTTTGCATAAAGAAAATCAGATGACTAGCCAGTAAAATACAGGTACTTTATCATATGATATATCTGTGAGTTGTTTATGAAAAAACATTTTTTTAAGAAAGAGTTAAACAAAAAATAAAATATGGCTGAAATTGGAAATTAAAAAGTATATTGCTTGGCAGTGATTTATTAAAAAGAGAAAACCGTAAAAGAAAATTCATAGAATAATTTTTTACAAGTTTTGACAGGAGATGAATAGTGCTGTCCGGAGATGAATAGTGCAAGAAGTTGGGCAGTCAAGAGGGCTTCTCAGTAGTTTTTCAAGAGAATTTCAAAGGGTATGAGAAATAAAACTCATATTTTAAAGGGGATTTTTAACTTGGCATCAAGGTTTAATGAAGTTTTATTTAAAAATAAAACTTTGGAGTTATTTGTAGCATGAAAAAACTTGACATTATATTGTCAGAGCATTTTTTTGGAGAATTGTTGGAGCATTTTGTTGGAGGGATAAGAAAATTGACATATTCAAAAGTGGGTTGGAGTATAGAATTTGCAATGCATATATTTTTTTTGGCTCATTGGTATTTATCCCAGTAGACAAAAGTTTTGGAATTTTGAAGTTGTCTGTTACATGTTATGATTTGTATTATTGATGGGTGCATGATCGGTTGAACTTGACACTCGGTTAAATCATTGAATTTTTGTTTGTATTGGGTGCATTTTCGGTGGTAGCCGACACCCCTTTTTCTGAGTTGATTGCAAGTTTACTTTGATATCACACTAGAGAAAATGGCCAAACTAAATGATTTAGTACAATTATTAAGAAATTTAATGCTATCTACTGTCCATAACGATGTCCAAGTTAGCAAAATCATGCTCTTTGACATCCAATCATGTTTGAAAAATGCTAAAAGAAAATTGAATTCTTGGAGTTAGAGTCGCAGTTACAATGAGATGAAATTCAAAATAAAACTTGTTATTCTGAACTGATTGTTGGAAATGTTGTCATTGATGGCAAAGGAATTGGTAAAGAAGGAGCATCTGAAACAGTAACTAGGAAAAGAGAAAATTAAAGTAGCAGAGAACAAAGGTCAGCAGAGAAGAATAAGTGAATGTTCTTGTAAATGGTTACATTTGTATATAATGATGAGAGATTTTTTCTAAATTCTCTGTGAATTATATGTATATTCTTGCTTGAATTCAGTAGGAAGGATATTTGAGTCCCTGTGGACAATTACGAAACCCTGTGTTACTGACAGATGGGATTATGCCCGTGTAGACTGCTTGAATTTATTGTGACAGCATGGATTTGTTACTTATGGTCTGTAAACATCATAAGCTCTGTGGAAGGAGTAGATTTGTGAATCTGTATAAGGTAATTTTTAGGAGTATTGATTGGACAAATCGTTATCGATTACATGAATTATTGATCATTGAATCTTGAATACGGGTTAACTTGGGTGAAGGGGTTCAAATTCTTCAAGAATTCCAACTGATACTGGTATCTCTCTCCGTGTAATGAATTGCCGAACATTTTATTCATAGATATCGGGTTGCCATGATACAGTAAGCAATGGGGAATTTATAACCTGATGAAGCAACACGTTATAGTATGCAGAGGAGTCGTGTTGAAACATTGATGAACCAAAGGTTAGAATATAAATTGACGGAACCTTGAGCGAAGGGGCGGAACCACGAAGGAGGAATAATGGATGCGGTTTAGAGCGAATCGGTGGTTTTCATCGCACCACCTTCGACGGGCAAGCGGTATTCAAGAGATTGGGAGCAATTCCATAGAACGAGTGACACGCGTCCCTGAACGAATCTGCAAAACCGCCATCACTGCACGCCATCGCACGTTAATGTTCGACCAAGGAAGCCGCGCGATATTGTTGAGCGCCGTCAATCTGGAGGTGATCCATCGGACGGTGGCCGTATGAGGAAGGTGCACGAAGGATAACCACGGTACGGTGCAAGTATGTGATTGGGTCGTTGATTATATATGTGGGCCCCAATTTTAAATTATATTGATTGGGACTTTTCAAATTAATGTTTGCGGGTTTAACCAAGGTTTGTTTGAATTAAATATAAATGATGACGAAAAGCAATTGGGCCATCACTTTGAATGTTATTCCAAAGTTGGTGATATTTTCCATGGTCGAGCTCAGAAATTGTAACCAGAGTGCGGACTAAAAGAAGTGTTGAAGGTTAGAATGCAATCATTTTAATAAAGGGAGAGTTAAGAAAAAATTCACCATATATGTGATGTGTGGAAACCTGGTCGTTTAACCAATGTTAAATTGATTGGTTCGAGTTGATTCGACTATGGTTTAAGCCATTGATTCTTCAAGGAGGTAAAATTCAGCATAAATTCGAAATATTATAAGTTGCGTTTTTGATTATGGTTTAACCATAGTTTTGAAGATGCTGAGAGTTGATTAAACCAAAGGTTCTGTAGTAAAAACTATTCAAAAGGCGTTTTCACTTTGAAGACTTTGGAATATGTGGGTCCCGATATATATGGCCCCGTATGAAATATTGTAAAGATTGAAATATGAATGAATTTATACGTATGGTTTTATAACCATGGAAAAATGAAGTTTCCACATTAATTCAAGTTTTCCCAGATTTAAAATCAGCTGTTATATGTGTAGCAGTTACACAACTGCAACGAAAGAGAGAGAGACAGTTGCAGAAAAATGTACAATGATCCAAAAAGTCTGAAGGGGGTTGATTTGAAAAGATATTATATGGACAGAGAGGGTGTAAGCAGGGAGCTCGAGCATAGAGATTAATAATGAACAGACATTGCCTAGATTTATATTTATTTGAGGATAAACTTGAAAAAGCAGTTATATATGTAGCAAGTGAACAAAAGTACAGTGAACAGGTGAATAAACACAGGGATGAAAATGTGGGCCTAACAGAGGTAAAAAATGAATGTAGGAACTGGAAAAGTCACAGGGAATTTTGCAGGCATGAAGAACAAAAGTATGCAGATCAATTACTTAACAGCAGCAGAAGAGACAAATCCAGTAAAGCCAAAATCCAGAAAAGGAGTTGAGTGAAATTGAAATGTGTAACTGAAAATGTGAATGTAAATGTTGTAATTAATTTTTTATTGTTTGTGATGCATTGGAAAGTATCCTAAGGAAAAGGAAAAACTCCCACTGTAATATTGAATTTAATGCATATTGTTATATTTTTCTGAATGAGTGGGTAAAAGAAATGAGAAGACAGAAGGCAAAAAGTCAGGACTATTTAATTCAAATTCCCTGAGGAATGTAAAGAGTCATGTGATGAACTCTCTATATAATATCACATTGATATGCACAAGAAGTTAGAGAGAGTGAGTGAAGAGAATGCAAAAATGAATAAGTGAGGTAGAGAAGAAAGAGGAGCTGAGCAGAGAAGAAGGAGAAGCTAATAGAGAATATGAGAAGATGCAGAGATGATACAGGGTAGATATGAGAATAGATGAACAATAGAGCAGATGGAACAGAACAGAGCTGATATCCAAGGTAAATCAACAAGTGCTTCTCTTTTGAAAGAGTAATGAAGTTGGAGCTTCCCTATTAAGTTGTAGCTTGATAGATGTCAGTTGTAGCTGACTGAGGTAGGAGCCTCCTGTAGGTTGGTGCCTGCAGAAAATAGATGGGAGTTGGTGCTTCCACATCAAGTTGTAGCTTGATAAAATGTCGGTTGTAGCTGACTGAGGTTGGAGCCTCCTGTAGGTTGGTGCCTGCAGAAAATTGATGGGAGTTGGAGCTTCCTTGCAAGTTGTAGCTTGCAGAATTGAGGTAGGAGCCTCCTGTAGGTTGGTGCCTACAGAAAATCGGTGGTGAGAGGGAGTTGGAGCTTGCCTTTGCATCACAACAATAATAAGATGTGGTTTTCTCCCTTTATGGGTTTCCACTTATATCTGGTGTCTCTGTGCATGATGTTTATGTGTTGATCTGGTTTATATCATCTGCTTAATACTTGCTGCTCTCATATTAAGTCTACTGTTACATTATATTAATGCTTGTTGCTCACATTCTAAGATTACTCACAAGTTAAGTTAAACATGAAATGAAGGTGTAAATAAGTGTTAATGAAAAAAGTTTTAAAAGTCCATGAATATGTTAAACTGATTCACCCCCCCCCCCTCTCAGTTTAACTAAGGGTTCAACAATTGGTATAAGAGCTGGTTCCTTTGGTGTAAGCTTAATAGCTTGAAGGAGATCTAGTTGAGTCATGGACTATCAAAATGCACATGTGTTAAATACAACAAACTTTCCTGAATGGAGAGATAAGGTTAAAACAGGTTTAATGGCCTATGAACTTGAGGTATGGAAGCTTGTATGTGATGGTTACTGCAAAGACTCACCCACGGTGAAAGAAAAACAGAGGAATGCCAAGGAAAAATGTGTGATATATAACAATCTTCATAACAAGGATCTTGAGTTAATAATGGATTTAACTTCAACAAAAGAAATCTAGGACAGACTGCATTTCATGCATGGAGTAGACACTGAGGATTGCATTGTCAAGAAGGAGAAGAGAATTAAGAAAAAGAGAAATTCATGTCAAAAAGAAGATGTTCAATCAAATGAGGTACCTGCTAGTGTGAATGGTAGTAAGAGCCATGAAGAAATTGCAGCTGAAGAAAAAGCCAAACCTTACACAGCTCTGACTGAAATAGAAAAATTGAAGAATGAAAACAAAGACCTTAAGAGATTGGTACAAATATGTGATGAGAAAGAATATGAAGATAGGAAAGAAATTATTGGCCTAAAGACACAGCTTGAAGAGGCAAAGAAAGTAGAAGACATTTTGCTGCAACAAATGAGAAAGAAAATTTAGGAATGTGAAAGATTGGAAGAAGAAGTAGTAAACCTAAGAAAGAACTTAGAAAAATCCCAAAGAGAACTATTAATGAATACACCTCTAATGAAAGGCTCTGGACACTTGGAACAGATTCTAAATGCACAAAGGTCACCTCTCATAAAAACTGGGATAGGATATGAAGGAGAAACCAGTAAGTCCAAGGTAGAAGATAACAAGAAAATCATCTTTGTAAAAGCTGTAAAGGACAGTGAAGCAACTCAGAAGATTACTACAAAAATAGAAGCCAACAAGAACAATATTTGTGAAGAAACAAATAGAATCAAGCAGCAACATGGTAGTACAGAGAATGAGAAGATGAAACAATCAGCTGCTAAAGGCTCATAGCTCCTGAAGATGAAGTGAATAAATTTGGAAGTTGTCAAAGGAGGTTCTTCCCTCCTATGAAAAATAACACATGTTTCTCTTGTCATAAACCAGGACATAATGCAGCATATTGTAAGACAAAGCCAATCCAGTCCAACCAGCAAAGGATGCAGCAAAAGAGAAGAATCCCTCAAGCAAGCAAATGGAAAAGACAATCTTTCACTAGGTACACAAATCGTTTCCATGGCTACTGTTATGCATGCAATAATTTTGGACATAAAATTGTTGATTGTAAAATGTATTCAAGAAGGGGAACAAATTATTATACATCAGCTCAAATGTACTTTGACAAAATAAGATGTTATGTATGCCTCAATCTTGGCCACAAAGCAAAGGACTGTAAACTGCCATATATACTAAAGAACTCTAGACAGATGATGGAAACAAAGCAAATCAAACAAAACTATGTATCTAAAAGAAGAGCAGACATTGTGATGAACCCCAATAAAGTATGAAAGGAAAAGAGAAAGGGGGAGCCTATTATCTCAATAACATAATGAATCCTCCATAGTCTCAGGGGGAGCTGCTCTAGGAAGCAAAGAAAAAATCCATCCAGTGATAAATATGAAGCAACATCCCAGGGGGAGAGCAGTTCATAAATAGACCCCATGAAAGCTATCTGAGAAGAGCTCCATGTAATAAGAAAAACTATGAGATCAAGAAGATTATTTGAAGTATTCAATAGTTGACAGATTGATAGAAGGAGAAAAAGTAGCAAGCAACCATGATGATAGAGGAAACATCAGTAATGAACTTGTAAGATAAGAAGATATCAGCACATTAAAGGATGATCACAGAATGCATCATACTGCTAGAATTAACAATGAACCCCATTAAGAATGTTGAGTAAGAAAGGTACCTATCATCAGTTCATTACATCTCTCATCTACAAAAAGTTCACTTAGAGGAATGCAGTTAAGTGAGTAATAAATCTTTGAGTAATCAACCCATGAAGATACATAGAAAATAAATTGAAGATGTCTTCTTGAAGATTTGAATGCTAGAACAGTTGAAAGTGTATATAAAGCAGCAATGATTCTGGAGTAGTCCAAGAAAAGAAAATGCAGTGACATTATTTTAAACTAGAATGGCATAATAAGAAAAAGGTTAATGATGCCAATATTAGATTCAATATATTGATGATTGTTGGTGTGAACAGTGAAAAGATCAATAGTAGAAACTATGGGTTCATATGCAAGCTAAAGTGAAATCTCTGCATGGTTTATCAAAGTAATATCAATTGGTGTTTAGGTACAAGAAGCATGATTATCAACAGATTACCAAGCATTATTAGTGAAGCAGCAGTATGATACAGGTCCACGGGATCAGTATCTGGTTTACACTTGAAGGATTATATTGAGCATTGAAGCAGTATCTACTTCTATACATAACTACATACCTTCCGGAAGAAAACACATGCATATCTTCAAGGCCTCTGTCTTAAGATCATTCATAAAACTGTTTGAAGTCTGTTTGCTGAGATTTCAATCAAACAACTTGAAGATGTTTATGCTGAAGATCATCATGACATAATAGTTGTGTTAATCTAACAGCTGAAGCCCAAAAGTCTGTTATTGATTCATCACAAGAATACTTCAGCAGAAAGGAATTGTTGATGTTTAACCAATGAAAAGAAGTTGATCATTAAAGAGAGATTGATCATTGACATACATAACCTCCTTATGTCATAAAGGAAAGTGCATGATTGATAAGTGAGACTGACTAATACACTGAATGTATCTAGTCTCAAGGGTTTGTTTTGAAAGTAAATTATGCAATCAGTAAAATCATTTGATCTCTTAGATAAATTTTTGTTTGATTCATTGATCATATCAGTAACAAGTACCTGCAACTATTAAGTGTAATATTATTATCAACATCCTAGCTCAATCATCACCAACAGGCAAGAAAAGTGAACCACAGCTATAAAAGACATATTGGCTTCATCACAATTGAACAAATGCTGTACTTCAGATGAGTATTGCGGAAGAAGACATATTCCATCCACAATCTTCCTCAACAGAAATGTATTGGCACAGTACATCAGATAGAGACTGAATTATACTTGAAGCATTCTCAGTATTTTAGGTTTAATCCAGTGATGCATTCGTGATTAGATAAAGCTGTGTATATTCAAGTTCGATAATCCTCAAAGTGTTCTCTCAAAAAGTCTTGTACATCAGTCTGGAGCAGCATGGTACAATGTCAATAGTAGAGGGCCTAAACATAACTCAGAGAGAGGAAATGCAGAAAGCAAACTAGGAAATGAGCAACCCTTTGCCATTTATGTCAAAGGGGGAGGAAAAGCAAAAAGGGGCTTCTATAAGACAAATAGAGGAAGAGTATTGCCATCAATGCCAAAGGGGGAGACTGTTGGAAATGTTGTCATTGATGGAAAAGGAATTGGCAAAGAAGGAGCATCTGAAACAGTAACTAGGAAAAGAGAAAAGCAAAGTAGCTGAGAACAAAGGTCAGCAGAGAAGAATAAGTGAATGTTCTTGTAAATGGTTACATTTGTATATAATGATGAGGGATTGCTTCTAAATTCTCTGTGAATTATATGTATATTCTTGATTGAATTCAGTAGGAAGGATATTTGAGTCCCTGTGGACAATTATGAAACCCTGTGTTATTGACAGATGGGATTATGCCCGTGTAGACTGCTTGAATTTATTGTGAAAGCGTGAATTTGTTACTCATGTCTATAAACATCATAAGCTCTGTGGAAGGAGTAGATTTGTGAATCTGTATAAGGTAAATTTTAGGAGTATTGATTGGACAAATCGTTATCGATTACATGAATTATTGATCATTGAATCTTGAATACGGGTTAACTTGGGTGAAGGGGTTTGAATTCTTCCAGAATTCCAACTGATACTGGTATCTCTCTCCGTGTAATGAATTTCCGAACATTTGATTCATAGATATCGGGTTGCCACGATACAGTAAGCAATGGGGAATGTATAACCTGATGAAGCAGCGCGTTATAGTATGCAGAGGAGTCATGTTGAAACATTGATGAACCAAAGGTTAGAATATAAATTGACAAAACCTTGAGCGAAAGGGCGGAACCACGAAGGAGGAACAGTGGATGCGGTTTAGAGCAAACCGGTGGTTTTCATCGCACCACCTTCGATGGGCAAGCGGTATTCAAGAGATTGGGAGTGATTCCATAGAACGAGTGACACGCGTCCCTGAACGAATTTGCAAAACCGCCATCACTGCGCGCCATCGCACGTTAATGTCCGACCAAGGAAGCCGCACGATATTGTTGAGCGCCGTCGTTCTGGAGGGGAGCCATCGGACAGTGGCCGTATGAGGAAGGTGCGCGAAGGATAACCACGGTACGGTGCAAGTATGTGATTGGGTCGTTGATTATATATGTGGGCCCCAGTTTTAAATTATATTGATTGGGACTTTTCAAATTAATGTTTGCGGGTTTAACTAAGGTTTGTTTGAATTAAATATAAATTATGACGAAGAGCGATTGGGCCATCACTTTGAATGTTATTCCAAAGTTGGTGATATTTTCCATGGTCGAGCTCAGAAATTGTAACCAGAGTGCGGACTAAAAGAAGTGTTGAAGGTTAGAATGCAATCATCCTTTTTAATAAAGGGAGAGTTAAGCAAAAATTCACCATATATGTGATGTGTGGAAACCTGGTCGTTTAACCAATGTTAAATTGATTGGTCCGAGTTGATTTGACTATGGTTTAAGCCATAGATTCTTCAAGGAGGTAAACTTTAGCATAAATTTGAAATATATAAGTTGAGTTTTTGATTATGGTTTAACCACAGTTTTGAAGATGCTGAGAGTTGATTAAACCAAAGGTTATGTAGTAAAAACTATTCAAAAGGCGTTTTCACTTTGAAGACTTTGGAATATGTGGGTCCCGATATATATGGCCCCATATGAAATATTGTAAAGATTGAAATATGAATGAATTTATACGTATGGTTTTATACCCATGGAAAAATGAAGTTTCCGCGTTAATTCAAGTTTTCCCAGATTTAAAATCAGCTGTTATATTAAAAGACAGTTATATGTGCAGCAGTTACACAACTGCAATGAAAGAGAGAGAGACAGTTGCAGAAAAATGTACAGTGATCCAAAAAGTCTGAAGGGGGTTGATTTGAAAAGATATTATATGGACAGAGAGGGTGTAAGCAGGGAGCCCGAGCACAAAGATTAATAATGAACAAACATTGCCTAGATTTATATTTATTTGAGGATAAACTTGAAAAAGCAGTGATATATGCAGCAGGTGCACAAAAGTACAGTGAACAAGTGAATAAACACAGGGATGAAAATGTGGGCCTAACAGAGGTAAAGAATGTAGGAACTGGAAAAGTCACAAGGAATTTTGTAGGCATGAAGAACAGAAGTATACTGATCAATTACTTAATAGCAGTAGAAGAGACAAATCCAGTAAAGCCAAAATCCAGAAAAGGAGTTGAGTGAAATTGAAATGTGTAACTGAAAATGTGAATGTAAATTTTGTAATTAATTTTTTATTGTTTGTGATGCATTGGCAATTATCCTAAGGAAAATGAAAAACTCCCACTGTAATATTGAATTTAATGCATATTGTTATATTTTTCTGAATGAGTGGGTAAAAGAAATGAGAAGACAGAAGGCAAAAAGTCAGGACTATTTACTTCAAATTCCCTGAGGAATGTAAAGAGTCATGTGATGAACTATATATATAATATCACATTCATATGCACAAGAAGTTAGAGAGAGTGAGTGAAGAGAATGCATAAATGAAGTAGTGAGGCAGAGAAGAAAGAGGAGCTGAGAAGAGAAGAAGGGGGAGCTGAGCAGAGAAGAAGGAGAAGCTGATAGAGAATCTGAGAAGATGCAGAGATGATACAGGGTAGATATGAGAATAGATGAATAGCAGAGCAGATGGAACAGAACAAAGCTGATATCCAAGGTAAATCAACAAGTGTTTCTCTTTTGAAAGATTAAGGAAGTTGGAGCTTCCCTATCAAGTTGTAGCTTGATAGATGTCAGTTGTAGCTGACTGAGGTAGGAGCCTCCTGTAGGTTGGTGCCTGCAGAAAATAGATGGGAGTTGGTGCTTCCACATCAAGTTGTAGCTTGATAAAATGTCGAAGGTGGATTGGTAGTTCCGACCTCACAGCCCAGGTTGGTGCCTACTTGAGAGAAAATTGATGGGAGTTGGAGCTTCCTTGCAAGTTGTAGCTTGCGGGGTGGAGTAGACCTCTGACAGGTTGGTGCACATTCCTTGTATTATTTATGCAGTCTTACACAGTGTTCCGTATCATTCTATTACAAAAATAATGTTGGAAATGATAATACATATTAATGCTGGAATAAATACATATATATATAACAGTGGCAATGGAAATGAAGACATATGCCAATGCATTGAGGAATCACATGTAATAAAATTGTATATATGTTGCTCTCCTCCTTGTTAGAATTTCTAAGAATTCCTTAACACACAGTGAGGAATAAAATTTCCTCTGTCAACACAGAGATTTCAAAAACAAATCAGCAGATGGAGCAAAAAAACGTACACACAATGGAAACAAAACTCTGTCTTTCATTCAATGACTTTCAACTATTACAAATTTCTTCCTTCAGAAATGTTGTTCTGGATTTACACTGCTCCTCTGTAACATGTCATTGATAGGCTTGCACACTGCCTCTCACACAATCTAAATCTTCTCTCGACATAAACTTACTTTCTTTATTATGTATTGTAAACATATATATGTGTTTACAATACATATATACAAAATATTAACCTAAGTATAAGACTTTATAAAATAAAACTATTATGTCGCCGTCATTTCAAAACCATATAACATAAAACATTAAACCAAAACATTACAATTGCAATGCGATATGTTTATCGCATCGAACACTGTGCCGGATGATGTCAGCTTCAATCTGTGTGATAAGTGAACGGGAGAAGAAATGCGATGGTTTATCACATCGTTTAATGCATCGGGTGACTGGACTTTAAAACCTTGCGACAATGTGAAATTGGTCAACGAGAGTCGAGCTGGCAGATGGTTGGGTAGTGCTATCACATGATTGCGGAGGGGTGATGAAGTCGGCAAGAAAACTTGCGATAGGATTTTGATTGGCTGTGGTGGTGTGACGTGGACTGGCGAGGTCCACTTATCACATGGATGCGAACATGGGTGACGTAAGCGTTGGGTTCATACGATGAGCGCCTATTGGCTGGCGGACAACCTAACATGGCAGTGGTGGGGTCCATACAATTTATGTGGAGGGTTTGAATTTAAATGAATTGGCGCATCATTTAGAGTGTTAGGTGCAAAGGGTTTATGGCGAGAGGTAGCGTGGGTCAAACCACAATTTAGCAGATCAGAGAAGGTTACAGCCATGTAAAGAAAATCACCTGTTGCAGGAGGTATTAAACGTAAAATTGAATGCACTGGTTGAGTACAAAACCAAAACAAGAAATTGCTGCTGCTCCTGTCCTTTGTCTTCAAAGCAAAATTGATGTTCCTGTCCTTGTTTATCCAGATTGCAGTTGGGGTTAATTTCCAACACTCCTCATATGAATAACACTGCTAAAAATAATATATATGCTCCAAACATTAAATAATAAGGCTGCTCCAAATAATAACCATGAGAAATAAGCTGCTCCAATAAATAATATATGTTGCTCCAATAAATAAATAATAACGTTGTTCCAAATAATAACTAAGAGAAATACGATCATCTTTCAATATTTATTTCCAACTTTCAATTTTGTTCACATATATATTGAATTCTCTCCAAATAACAAACGTTCCATTGGATTGAATCTAGCATTCCATATCATATTATTCCAAAGCTATCCATATGCTGATAACCCTAATTTCAATATAACATCCCATATGATAATTAATAATAAATGTAGTGTACATTATTCAAAATTACATTGTCAAATATATTCCACCCTGAACACAACTGTCATATTCCTTCATATGCTAATAAGATTTGTGTTGTAGCTCAAGAACATTAGTAATATTAATATAAAATAATGGCGAGCAATTAAAAGCTAAGTATTGCAAGGCATAGCATAGGATATAACAAAAATCAATGAATGTATTGATAAAATTAATTATCTATGACAATATCATCTACCTCTCTGTTTATTGTGATCTCTGCTCCTATCAAATTTGCATAAAAAAATTATACTATTTTCTCTGTGTTACCTTATACCTCTGGCTCTATCCGGTTTGTCACTATCATCTCATACCTAGCACTCATACTCTGTGTTCCATCCTTGTAAATCCTTTCGTAAATTATCTATGCACAATTTTATTTTCTTTAGTTCTCTTTAGCCCATATAATTTTTATTTTCTCCATTGTGACAAGATGCATGCAAATGTTTTGTTTTGGGGATTTTGTCTTAGTGTTAGAAGTTTGCGCCAATAAATATCTATCAAGGCCATTTAAAGTTTATTGATCTTTTCTTGTGAAAATTCAAATTTGTTATTGGAGAGTTTTGCTTTGCCTCTAAATTTTCTTTAGTAATATTTCAAGAACTTTTCTCTTATGGTGGATTCACACAATGTTCTTTTTTTTTGGTAATTGAGGCTAAACTATATTAATTCGAAAATAAAAGATTACATATGCTATAGGCTAAGTTGGTAAGCCGTGCTTAACCAATCCCAGCCTTTGTTGCCTTCATAGTTGCACATGTATGAGGCTGCCTCCCTCAAGGAAACCAGCCCTGAAAAAAAATCAAACATAAGATTACAAAATGTGCCATAGCACCAGTGAAAGTAAAGGTTCTGTGATAATAACTGGCATAACAAAAAACTAAAAAGAGCTGAGCTGCTACGCAGTCATGGGTCTTCTGCATCATCCTTGATATTTGGATCTTCCTGCACGATGCAGTAGGCATACTCCTACACAATGGCTCCCTCTTCAGTAGTTGGTCAATGCAGAGGCCTGGAAGCAGGTGCGCAGAGGATGGGAGCAACCGGGTACTCAACATATGGGACTCGAATCCAGGTGCCCTCTGAATCCATTATCCAAACATCGGTGTCTTTCCCCTATGCCTCCTGTGCCAGAAGAGGCTCGATTTTGTGGGGCATGGGGTGCTCCTGGTGCACAATGGTGGATATCCTTGGTCCGCTTCTACCTCTCTACAATTCATGAGTGGGGGCCTCCTCCTCCTAGTCGTGTGCAGGGCTCTGGGGGGCCTCCCTTGCGTGACTTCCCAAGGAGGAGCCCTCAAAGGACTCTAAGCGATTATCAGGCCCTCGTTGGTAGCGTCTAGGGAAAACACCTCTCTGGCCTCCTCTGATTGTTCTTTGGCGCAGTTTCGGAGCCATGGACAAGTGAAGCAGAGGGTAGATGGGGGGATGAGAGGTATGGAGGAGCGTCTTTGACCAGAGACGGGGAGTGCACAATGAGGTGCTAATGGACAGGGAGATGTGCTGGTGGAGGACGTGAAACTGGGGAGCTTGGTGATGGGAGCACACAGGATGGTGAAACTAGCAAGGAAAAGGGAGACGAGGTGAGGTGCACATTCAGGGGGGTGCGTAGCCGAGGGGATTCTGTACAGCGCAGCTCTGCGAGGGGAGGCTGCACAGCGGGCGAGGTGTGAAGGAGGGATGAAATTGAAACAGAAAAGCCAAAAGGAGCAAACTATGTGTAGCTTTATGCAGAGGGGCCTCCCCTTTTGTAGCCCTGTGGCACATGCGAAGATGCTGAACGTTATTATGGCTCGATCGCAGATGCATGTTGCAACATTTTTCATGTGGAAGCATGTACTTCGAGTTATGGCAGAGCGTCATATCCATCCGGGAGTTCATTCAAATGATTGCAGCTAAAAGGTACCCCTAAGGGGTGGTTGTTGGCGTTGCGTATCTTCATGATGCCTTGCCTCTGTCACCTCATGCGAATTATTGCAGGAGTGTGGATTCACTTTAAGTGAAGGCCTGCGTTGCAGATCTTCATCATCTCGAGCATGGGAGAGATTGTTTTCATACATGCTTTCACTGTCACCCACATCCGCGGGATTCACACAATGTTATTGTTTTTAGGGTTTGGTCTTATTTTCATTTCTCAAACGTTTGCATTGGTGATACTATTTTTCCTTGTCTCATTTTTTATTTTATTTCATTTTCTATACCCTTTTTCCTTGTCTCATTTTTTATTTTATTTCATTTTCTATTGCATGTAGTCTCTTATGTCAAAGATATAGATAATCTCCTTTGGGTATGGAATTCTTTCTTCTTCTGCAAATGAAATGCCTTTGTAATAGAAATATTGCTTTGATGCTGCATTATTTTCTTCATATCACCATGGCTCTTTTCAGGTGGAAAACATGCTTTTAATGTAATCAGTTTGGTTCTCAATATTTCCTTGAATTTTGTGTAGGATTGTTCATTACTCTCTCATTGGTCTATTCTAGTCATGTTTGAATATTTCACTGCATAGTTTTCATTTCATATCCCTTTTCAAACAACATTTATTGACACAATACTTGCATATCTAAGATTTAATTGCAAGATTTGCATTATGTGAGAATGAACATTGTGTATCATTTCCTGTAAAACTTGCACAAAATCACAAGCTTGTATTTGGTGACTGGTGCCAACTTCAACCTTTTAACAGACTTCTTTGTCCTTTAATATTTGTTTCTTCCTTTTTTTTTTTCGGTACACTTCCTATTTTGTTTTTCTTTTTGCTTATCCTTCCTATTTCCAACTTCTTTTGTGTCACAAAGTACCTCAGCTACTCCTTTTCCCTTGCACTCCCATGCTCATGTAATCTAATTTTTGACATTTTTGATATATGTTTTTCAGAGGAAAATAATTTGGATGGGATATTCATTCCATCACAATGGTGAGTGGATATTTTGACAATCTCAACTAAGGAATTTTAATTTTCATATACATCCTTGTTTTCTTTATTACCAATGTTATTATTGACATATATCGTATTTTTCATTGTAGAAGTTTGCTTCCTCAAAATTTTGTTCTTTTTCTAGATATTTTGGGGTTGCTTTTCCCCCAAGATGTTGTTGCTCCTCTAACACTGATTGAATTATTCTTTTGATTTCTTGAGCAACTCCCCTTGAGGCTATGATGACTTCATTTTTCTATTGAACTCTGAGGCTGCTCCTTCTTCTTCCTCTTTCGTACATTAGTTAGCTTCCTTCTGCTGTTGTCTGCATTTGCTTTTGGCTCATTGTATGGTCTACTTAGAGTTTCTTTGATTTTTAGTCTAGAACTCTTTAGGGTATATAGAAACTTGTAGTCTTTGGCCATATGGCCAAGATTGTTACACAAATAACATTTATATGGCAAAGAAATGAAACAAATGGTGTGTGCTTCCTTGAGTCATTTCTACTTTTCTTTACATACTTCTTGCATTCAATAGATCTATGTCCAAATTCATTGCACATATAAAAATAACCATAAAATTGATTCATGTACCTGGTGAATGAATGCATTATTTATTTGCTAGCTTAAGGGAGCCTTCTTATTTGTTGAAAATTTTGCTGATTAAATTTTATTTTCTATCTTACATTCAACTGCAACATGTCTAGGTTCATAGCAAGAAAAACACTTGATATCTTTCAAAGGAGCAAAGAATATCCTTTGAGATCTTCCAAATTTGCTAAATTTATCTCCAGGAGAAAATGACCTTTTTTCAAATAACCATTTCTTCATCTCAGTCTTTGGCTATTGATGTTTCTTCTTGTTTTTTTTTTTGCTTCTTTACAAATACTGTTGTAGCTAGATTATTTTTCTATACGTCTTTTAGGGATGCTTCATTGTCCTTTATGGTTGTCTTTTTGAGTTATTTATGGAGAAAACCTCCTCTTCTAACTGCCTGCACAACCTTTCCTTTTCATCTAAGTCTCTTCTAGCTAAAATAATCTCAAACTCTAATCTTTCACACTGTACCTCATTCTCCTTTAGCTATCTATTTATCATCCTTTCTATTCTGCTTGCCTCTTCAGGTTGTGTCTTTAGATTAAAAATTTCTTCCTTGTACTCATGCTCTCTCTCATCACATATATGCACAAGTTTCTTCATATCTTTATTTTCATTCCTCAATATTTTTATTTCATCTAGGAATAAGTCAAGCTCGACTAGTATTTTAGCTAATGTTTCTTCAAGTTCATTCACACATGTAGAGGTATCATTTGACTCATCACTTTCCTTTTGAAATGGATTTTTTCTTCTTCCTCTTCCTCTTCTATTTTTCTATACTACTACCACTAGTATTTCTTTCATGCATGAGTTTCAATCTATCCCAAATTTCTTTTTCAGATTTAAGGTCTATAACTGTCTCAAGATACTTATTATGAAGATTATTACACATTTCACATTTTCCCTTAACATTCCACTATTTTTCTTTAGTAGAGGGGAATCATATTTACTGTATCCATCACATGCAAAATTCCATAGACTAGGTCCATATTCTACCAATTCTGATTTTACCTTATCTCTCCATTCATGAAAGTTTTTAGTACTAAGCACATGTACATTTTTGTTAGAAAATTATATGTATTACAGAGCAATGGAACACATAAAATATTCGGAAACACAAACACAAAATAACATATAAAACAAGAGAGACACATATATATGTGGTTCACCCAACTTGGGCTACGTCCACGGAAACAACCAGTCCTTCCTTTATATTATCCAACAAAATGAAGAGACACAACTTACAACAAATCCTCTATAATATCAACTACTCCCACACAGTCCCCCTTTCTATTTTTCGCTCAGAATATATAGACTCAACACACAACTGTAATACAATTCCCTCATATGAACCGAGTGGTTGCCTTCTAGGGAAAAAAACCCTAAATTAAACACAACTTCTACCATTAGGTCATCTGCCTAATGAACGACCCAGATTGACTACGAAATTACAATATTTTATAAGGAAATTTTAAATTTGTTTTTAGCTTCAGGGGTGTTGCCCCCGAACCCCCCCGCCAGGGGGGGCTCACCCCCCCCTCCCCCTAGACACCCCTAATGGTGATCAAATTATGGGCGGCATTGTTGCCTCGTTAAGAACAGGGGTCCAACACGATGATACATCTAAATAAGGAAGATAATCAGACTCCATACCCAACAATTTTGATAATTCATATTCAACCTGATCTACCTTCAAGCTATTAGGCTTACACAAAGGAACCTGCTCAAATACCAATTGATGAAAACTTGACTAAACTAAGAGCGGGGGGGGGGGGGGGGGGTGAATTAGTTTAGTACATTGACAAAATTTAAATCTATTTTCTTTAAACTTATTAACTGAACTTTTAGATGAGAAACTTAACACATAATTAATATCATATTTAATATGTGAGCAATAGGTAATACGAAAACCATAACATCACATCAACACATAAAAAAAATACATATGGACACCAGATATAAGTGGAAACCCATAAAGGGATAAAACCATAGTTTTGTTATTGTTGTGATGCAAAGACAAACTCCTAATCCCTTATTATATCTGATTTTCTGTAGGCTCCAACCTACAGGAGGGTGCTACCTCAGTTTTTATGCAAGCTACAACTTACAAGGAAGCTCCAACTCCCATAGATTTTTTGCAAGCTACAACCCATAGGAGGCTCCTAACTCAACAAACTACAACTTATTGCTCCAAATTGAAAATAGACTACAATCCCATGATACATACAAGAAACAACATGTTGGTTTACTTGGTTATCAATTATTCATAACTCCATCTTTATCCTCGCCTCTTCTCCCCTTCAAATCTGCTTCACATTAGTTTCATGTGTGTCAAGTAACTCACGAACAATCATCCCTCACAAGCTCTCTAACTCTCTAACACCTTTATGCCTTCCAAAATCACATATTTTATAAATATAGTTTGCTGGATGTTTGCATTCCACATAAGAATATGAAGTGAATAGGCTTGATTATTTTCCTTCCCCTCATTCGTTTCTAAACTCTTCATATTTTGAATATAAGAACACAAATAAATACTCAAAATATTATTTCTAGCCATAAATAATGATTAATTACATCAACGTCAACATAATGCCAACATATGCAAGCAACAAATTATGACATCATAACACATGTAAAACATTCACTCTCCAATGAAAGCTATATGCATGCAACATATGAAAGCAATGCACCACTCTCTAAAGCCATATATTTGGTCTGCAACATGTTGTATCGCTACTTCTTTATTCCCTTGCCTCAGTAGCCTTGAGTCTTGCCTTGTTTATCATGGAGTCTTTCATTTGCCTTGCATCACAACAATTTTCTTGTAGTGCATCAATAATAATATTATTATATTCTAAAACATTAATATTAAAAAGAGCATTATTACATTAAGATAAAATGAATTATTTAATTAATGTCATTAGTAATGTTTCAATATTATTAATTAACACCATCAAATACATTATTATATTAATGATATTATTTATTATTATCTTTAATATATTAATATTAATAGAAACATTAAGATAATAACAATATAATATCATATTAAGGTGAGTTGTTACACATAGTAATATTATTATGTTATGATATTAGTATTATATACTAGCAATTGCACCATATGTTGCAAAGGAAATGCCGCAAGGCATAAATTCGAGAAGAATCGTGACATATAAAAAATCAATGAAGATAAAAATTAGTAAACAAAATGTCATTCGAAGCTAGAAGGTAAAAATCACTTACATTACGCCAAATAATCAATGAAGATAAAAACTAATAAACAAAATGTCATTCAAAGCTAGAATTTCAAGTTCCAATAGCAAATATTTGATAGATTTTGAAAAAATCCAAGTAGTAGATGAGATAAACTAAATAAAATAATATTAATTCATGAACAATATGATGTATATCTTTCTAAATCTGAATTTTCTTCACAACCTCACATGTTTCAGACATCAATATGTATTAGATGAAAATGAGATAGACATCAACTCCCAATTATTCATAACATCTGTTGTTAAATCTGCAACTTTGAGGGGAAACTCTAGTGTAGTGCAATTGATGATGTTCTATATCTCCAATGTTTCCTCTGAGAACATCATCTTTGAAATTGTAAGGAATCGGTTTGAATTTCATTGACACTAAAAATAGACTATTTTAGTATTTTGCATTCCCCCCTCAATAGTACAGGATTTACATCTATTGGTGGCCAAAATTCTAATTTGTAACTTCTTGTATATATCATAGATTTTTATTGACAATTGCAACAAGGCATTATAAAAAATTACATGGTCAAGAAACCTCTACATGGCTGACATTGATTATTCACACAATCCAATAATCACCAACCACCTATATTTCAAATTTACCTTAACCACTCAACAAAAATTTATAAAAAAATAAAAAACTAGAGGTAGTGTAATGGGTATGGCAGTGATTGTCTATTGGCTTTTCGAAATTATTGGAAATTGGGATCTTTTTTCATTGATCGACAATCGACTGACAAAATAACCATTAATAAATTCATTCCAGTAAAAAAAAAATCCGTTCATATGAAATTATGAATTAATGAAATTAACTCATATATCAATAACAATAATGTTCTATAAGTTTTCATGACCTTCAAGCTCGGGTCTACATAATAATTTCGAAAAAAAATATTGAGTTCAAGAAAAATGATTAAATGAGGGAATATTCCCCAATAAAAAGAAAAACCTTGCAATTTTTCAAGTTTTTAGATTGGATGCTAATCAAATTGCTAATCAAATTGGGTGCAAGCTTCCAGTGACTTCAACAACTTAGCTAAAGGAATTTTCTAAAAGGTGTTTCCTTTCACAAAAATAGATCAAGTCACCTACAAACTAAGATGAGATTATCGTGTGGATGTTTCCATTTGATGTTTTCAACTAGGATAGTATGGTAGTTCTTTAGCCTAGGGATTAAGCCCAAAATGAGCTTCTATTGAGGCAAAATAGTTGCCACATTTAAAAAAAAAAAACAGAGAATATGTCTGAGGCTACACATTGAGATGGAATGAAGTAGATACAAAAAAAGTCAACAATGGGAATGGTTAATGTCTTCTAAAGGAATTATTTGAGAAGTACATGAAAATTAGTTGGAAATTTGGCATATCGTTGCACGCCATTCTATTTTAATTTCACCACTATGATAGTATGTTAATTCTTGTGATTTGTTATTTTTAAACTACCCATGAACCTATATTGAGGCAAGAAACTGGCCATGATTAAACATAGCATTATAGAATGTGATTTCTGCCTATCACTTCAATGATTTTTTTACATGTCACAATTATTCTCTAATTTATGCCACTCGTCAATTAAACTTCTAAATATGCCTAAAAGGATGGTTGTATCAATTCCAATATTTTTCAGAACTTCAAGGATGCTGCTTCTCAAGAAAGTCCAAGTCCAAAATCAAGGTGGGAAATTCAATACTCAAAGGTGGTGTTTCCCATCCAACCATATCAAGAAGGGTGAGAAAATATGCGTCGGCCATTAAAGGAAGTATTTCTCATTATCTATTTTATTTATATATTTACTAATATTTAAAACCATCTTAAATCCATCTAACACTGGATCTATCATGTGTCGAGAGGGATCAATCCCTCGAGGTGCAAACCTTATTTTTTGTGTGTAGAACTTGAGGAAAGTTTTTCAAATCGAGGTATTTGATCCCTCTCGGTGCATGATAGATCTGGTGTTAGATGGATCTAAGCTGGTTCCAGTTGAGGAAAATAATGTCACATTTTTAGATTATCATTATTATGTATATGTTTGAGATAAAATTCAAAATTCACATTATGTTTTCTTTGCTTGGCATGACCATATAATTCTCTTCTTTATTTTGGTTTGTGTTTCTTTGCTTGAATGGTTTGTACGTTTGTGTTTGGATGATTTGAGTGGTTTTTGTGTTCACGTGTTTAGATTTGGATGGTAATGTTTGTGAATGTTCTAATTGTTGTATTATATTATTTTGTGTATGTAACTATTTATTGGTAATTAGTTGGTGATGAAGAAGAAATATAATGTTGGCAATAGTTTGAAAGAATATTGACATTGCACATCTATTTCATTTATTTTAGGTATCAAAAATTTTGACAACTAAGTATTTCTAAATAATGTTCCTCCAAATATTACAAAATATATCTTGAAGAGTAGTTTTAATCATTTACTACGACAAGATTATTCTTGAAACAATTTGTTTCTTTGTTTATGTTTGAAATAATTTATTTCCTTCAAGAATATTTTCATGATTTTTTTTATCTATAGTCTATTTTACAAAGTCAAGAAATATTGTATTTTTGAATTTTTTTTTAATGAGTGGCCATATTTATAAAATATTTACATTATTTATTTCTCAAAACAATTATCACATCTTCTTACATAATAGTTTGATTTGTTTTGATGTTTATAAATATACATTTTCCTCTAAATGTTTTGAATACATTATTATATGCAATTACTCTATTAGTAATTTTGAAGATATGTAGTTTTGAATGTATTTAATTGTCTATTGTAATTAGTTGATGATGAAGAAGGGAGACGATATTCTCAAGCATTAATTTGCACTTTGCAGGAGGATTGATTATGCACATATTTTTATGTCTTAATAGTGTCCCTCTACAGATTACTAAATATATCATGAAAAATATTTTTAAAAATAATTTATAGCCTCAATATTAACATCTAATGCATCTAATGCAAACAATCAAATAGGATTATAAAATAACATCTACAATGAAATCAATGCATCTAATGCAAGCAATCAAATGATATTAGAAATCAACATCTACTCTGAAATCAATGCATCTAGTGCAAGAAATCAAATAGGATTAGAAATCCACAACTACACTGAAATCCATGCATCTAGTGCTAGCAATCAAATATGATTAGAAATACACATCTATAGTGAAATCCATGAATCTAGTGAAAGCAATCAAATATGATTAGAAATCCACATCTACACTGATATCCATGCATCTAGTCCAAGCAATCAAATAGGATTAGAAATCCACATCTACATTGAAATCAATGCATCTATTGCAAGAAATAAAATATAATTAGAAATCAACATCTACACTGAAATCAATGCATCTAGTACAAACAATCAACTAGGATTAGAAATAATCATCTACACTGAAATCAATGCATCTAGTGCAAGAATTTTTCTTCCCTCTCTCCCCCATATATCTAATCTTGAAAAATATTTTTAATAATTTACAGTCTCAAATTAACAACATCTAATCCATCTAATGCAAGCAATCAAATAGGATTATAAAACAATATGTACACTGATATCAATGCATACAATGCAAGCAATCAAATAATATTAGAAACCAACATCTACACTGAAATCAATGCATCTAGTGCAAGCAATCAAATATAATTATAATTGAACATCTACACTAAAATCAATGCATATAGTGCAAGAAATCAAATAATATTAGAAATCACCATCTACGCTGAAATCAATGCATCTAGAGCAAAAAATAAAATAGGATTCAAAATGAAAATCTAAACTAAAATTAGTGCATCTAGCGAAAACAATCAAATATAATTAGAATTCAACATCTGCATAGAAATTAATGCATCTAGTGCAAGCAATCAAATAGGATTAGAAATCATCATCTGCACTAAAATCAAAGCATATAGTACAAGAAATATTCTTCCCTCCCCCCCTTCCATCTATATCTATATATCCCTCCATCTCTCCTTCTTTGTCTCTCTATCTCACTGCCTCCAAACACACACACACACACACACACTCTCTCTCCATATATATATATATATATCCCTCCCTTTCTCTATATCTCTCTTCTTACCCCTCTTCACCTCCCATCTATATCTCTATCTCCCTTTGCCTCTCCTTTGCTCTTTATATATCACCCTCAAAACACACACACTATTTATCCATATATGTATATCTCTCCCTACCTCTTCCTCTCCCTCTCTCTTCCCCTTCGCTCTCTCTCTCTCTCTCTCTCTCTCTCTCTCTCTCTTATCACTCCCTCTCTCTCTCCACCTTTCTCTCTCTATGTATTTATTCTTAACTCCCTCCTTCCTTCCCTCTAACTCCATCTCTCTCTCTCCCCCCCTCTCTCACATTATGTCTCTCTTCCTTCCTCTCTCTCCCTTTCTCTCTCAGCTCCCTCTGTCTCTCCCCCCCCTTTCTCTCTCAACTCCCTTTGTCTCCCCCCCCTTTCTCTCTTAGCTCTTTCTGTCTCCCCCCCCCCTCTCTGCCTTCGCTCTCCAACTTTGTCACTATCTCCCTCCCTCTATGATTCTCTTCCCCATTCCTTCCATATCTCCTTCTTTGTCTCTCTATCTTCCCTCGCAAAACATACGCACTCTCTCTCCATCTCTCCCTTGTCTCCTCCTTCCTCCCATCTCTCCTTCTTTGTATCTCTATATCACCCCCCAAAACATACACACTCTCTCTCCATCTCTCCCTTGTCACTCCCTCTCTCGCTCTCTCTCTCTACGCTTTTCTCTCTCTATGTATTTCTTCTTCACTCCATCTCTCCCCCTCCAACTCCATTTCTTTGTCACTCCCTCTTCATAATGCAGTAAAAAATGCACTAAAGATATGATAGATTGCATTTCACGGGTGCAAAGACTTACCAACCTTTCATGCATAAAACAAAGGATCTTCAATCTTTAGAACCCAACATAGCATTTATGATTTCATGTGATATAAAATCATTTCTCCAAAAAATAAATAAATAATAAAAATCTAAAAAATTGCACATCATCATATGTAATTACATGTTTGTTAATTTAGTTGATTAAGTTATGTATGTTATGAATAAGTAATTATAAAATAAAATTGGGTTAGTTTGTAGAACTATCAACAATTATTATGATTAATTATTATTCCATTATTGAAAGATAAGAGAATAAAACCCAAACAAATTAAAAGTGGTTATCCATGTGAAGAGTACAATTGATTAAGTTATTTATGTTATGAATAAATAATTATAAATTAAAACTGAGTTATTTTGTAAAACTATCAACAATTATTGTGATTAATTATTATTCCATTCTTGAAAGATAAGAGAATAACACCCAAACAAGTTAAAAGTCTTAACACCTAAATAAATTAAAAGTGGTTATCCATTTGAACAACGCTGAACAAAAAAACTATTTTAATAATAATAATAATAAAATATTGTTACTTCAGGCAGTACACATGATTTCACAATCTAGAAAATCAATCCAAATGGCTATAATTTTGTCATTATAAGATATTTGCATATGAAAATAACTACTTCATTTAACTTCCAGATATTTTTTTGGAACCTCTTAATGACTTACACACCAAATAATTTTATATTTTTGTTAGTTTACTTTCATTTTTTACATATTTTCATTTATTCATTTGAGGGTCCAATCATTATAAAAAAAAACTAATACATCATGTTAGGGTCCTATAATAATAGGATTCATAATTTTGAATTTTCTATGTTAAAATCTTGTAATATTGTACTTACCTTTGCTTTCTGCAAATGTTTTCCCATATTTAAAAAATGAAAAGAGGGTAAGTCGTAAAAGAAAAATCAAATGGAAAAAAGAAACAAAGATAAAAAAAAGAATATTAAATATGAACCCCACTAAATATGCAACTACTATTAGTTTAATTTTGAAAATAAGATTGTGTGTAGCTTGTCCTAAATGCCACAATCCATGAGGGTCAAATAGCTCAATCTTGAAAATCCCTTTTTATTCTTTCCCCTTATTTCACTCTTTTCCCCCTTGCAAAAAATCCCTTTTCCTAAGTTAAAAACACTTTTTACTTAAGAAAAGTGAAATCCCTTTAACTAATTTCCCTTTTATTCAAAAATACCCAAAAACCCAAAAACCCAAAAAATACTTTTATCCTAAGTATAAATGCTAAATTGTTATATCGAGACCCACTATGAAAAAATATATCCTTGATATCATGTTTTACACTATTCTTAGTGTATTTGAAACCCCGCATCACATTTCATTATTAACACACTAACCTAATGTATTAATTATCGTATAAATAATTTAACCCCGTATTAAATTAATTCCTTTATATGTATATTCCAACCCATATTTTAAATTTAACACATGGTTTAATTTCCCACTTCAGCATGACTCATCCCAGGCCCATCCTGTTAATTCCCCCTATTCCTCCATCCGTCGGATCATCACCACCCAGATCCAATGACTTATAAATGATATCACATTCCTTGACATCCGAACATTAATCTGTTGCAATCCATGCGAAATAGGCAGTTTTTGAAATCCGCTCCCTGCTACGTGGAAATACCACGTTTTATCGCATCGATCAGTCCCAGACCACTTACCATATTTTTATGATGCCATAACCCGCCTAACCACCTTTCATGTAAACCACCTATCCCTTGCCACGCAAAAATCCCTTGCTTTATTGCATTCCTTAAACATAAACTGCCAACCACTTTTTGTGATGTGATAAACCACTTACCTATCCACCCTAAAATATGTTAAAACCAACTGTCTGCTTGTCCACTGTGCGATAAAAATCTCGAACCACTATGGTATACTACTACAGCCCTACGCCAATATGTTGAGCCACCATTGTTCCAAAACCCTGCTTCACTGATACATTCAATTACTCACCTCTGTTAATTTGTGAAAGAAAGCCATTGCCAACAAAATTGAATTTCCGTAGCCCAGACTCGTTTCATAGACTTCCCCTTCCCCAAAGCCATTGCTTGCCTCACTGCAAACCAGTTTTTCATTAACAAATGTTTTATTTGGCAAGTTGTTAGCCAAACAAAAGCTTGAGGAAACAATTTTAATACTAGTTAAAAACCTGTTTCTTCCAAATTCTAGAAATGATAATTCAAGTGGTTTTCCTTAAAAGAAAAGACAATTATCACAGAGACAGTAATGTTCTAACAGAGATGAAAAGCTTTTACTCAGCAGAAGGTTACATATAGGTGAAAAAAGACAAATGGAAGAAACAAACAAATGAGAATGAATTTTCAAAATCTGAAAGAGGTTTTTGTTTCTAACATCCTCATATACCACAACCTCTCTCACTTTTCTGACAACCATTATGGTTTGGAAAATGTTAAACAATATTTGAAGGCACGTTTTCCAGAAATGTCCTGTTTAGTCATTATTTTGTAGAGAATATTGTGGCCAATAAGAAATGAATCTTGCAAAACCGAGGGAGGTTTATGTTCCTAAAATTCCAACGTACAAAAACCTATCTCACTTTATGCACAGGTATTAGATAATTAGAGATACATGCACATCTTCATAACCTATTTTTCGGACTGTGCAAATTTATGTTTTAAACATCTTTTTGCAGAGCCTATTGTGAAAAACTGGAGCGAAATTTCAGGAAAATGAGAGAGTTTTTTCTCAAAAACATATTTATCTACAATAACCTCTTTCAATTTTACATATCTATCTCGGATTGAGATATAAAAAATGATTTCGGGACCCTATTTTTCAGAAATTCGGGAGGAAAAAGCTCAAAGACAGTTAGTGACTTAGATGCCACCTCATCAAATAAGAGTTGGTATCAAATTCGAATTGCTCTTCTTTGTCACCAACAATTCACAAAGATAATTCCAAGTAGATTCATTAGTTTTTAATGTCCTATGTTTGAGTTCTATTTATGTAACACAATTGTAGATATTTGTAAGAAATCTTGATATTTTTTCAAGATATTTTAGTTTAGAATTTGTATAAATACTTCGTCATTTGAAGTAATAGAAGTTGGATTTTGTAACCAGGAACCTCACCATTCAGGGTGATGCAATCCAATAAGTTCAAGTGACTATTTGCATTAATAAAAGAGCAACTGTTTCATGATTCATATGCCATATTTATTGGTGAAGTTTTCCTCATTGTATATGTGCTTTTGTTTGTTTCCATTTTATTATTTTCTTAATTCTGAATTGTCTAATAGGAGTATTACTGCAAAATCTATTGAGATCATACACTCTGCATTTAACTGTTAGTAATCTACATGTTTTCTTCTGATATCAAGATTAGGGAATTCTTCATTTCTCCCTAGTTTCGATTGAGCCTCTATTCTTATATCCAAATTAGGGAATTCTTAAATGCTCCATAGTTTCGATTAAGTCTTCCTTCTTCTTTTATTACATTTCATCCAAATCTAAAGGATCCAGTAGTAATGTCTACCTTGCCCTGTTTCACTTAAGCTTGATACTTCTGCAAATTGGTCACCTAAGCCTCTTTGACTCCATTGCCCAATGGCCTTCCTCTGTATTTCCAACCAAAAAAAATTAAAAAACCAACTCTGTACTTATTAAATAGCCTAATATCTATTTCAAATAAAGCTAAATCATACAGAGAGAGCCCTCTCTGAGTTTAGGAGGGCTAGATCCTAAACTCAAAAGTAGGTTTGTGGTTACCTTGGTAAATTATTTCATTAACCTTGATAAATTATTGAGTGATAACACATCAAAAATGGAAATAAAGAAACACTTAAGTATTTTATTGGAACTTATTCAATTTTGGTTTTTACATATTTTCATTTATTTATTTATTTGAAGGTCAAGGCATCATAAACCTCTTAATCACTTTCCCACCAAATTATTTATATTTTTTTGGTTCAATTTCTCCTTTCACACATTTTTAATTTTTGAGTCAAGGCATCATAAAAAAAGATATAATAGCTAAGTAAATTATTTATTTTTCATTAATTATTGTACCTCTTCAGCCTCTACATATATATATATATATATATATATATATATATATATATATATATATATATATATATATATATATATATATATATATATATATATATATATATATGAAAAACATAATGTTATGTGAAAATATGTCACTGGTATTCTCTATTTTTCATATATATATATATATATATTTTAAAAACATAATGTTATGTGAAAATATGTCACTGGTATTCTCTATTTTTCATTGCACTAAGAAGAGCTCTACAACTAAGTATATGAGACATGTTTATAATAATGCAATTATTATAAATATTACTTAAATATCAAATCTTATTATCCACCCAATAATTATTATTTGAAAATAAATATATCTGTAAACTATAATGTAAAATTATTAAAAAAAAATACCAAATAAATTTAAATATATATTTTACAATTAATTAATCTCATATATATAAAAAAATATGATGTAAGGTGATTAATAATAATAATAATAATAATAGATTCATAAATATTATAAAAAAGTATTAAAAAAAAGCAAATAGAGTCATGGTAAATAAATAAAACCTATTTTATACTTAGGTATGGTAAATAAATAAAACCTATTTTTATAGGTACCCAATAGATAAAACTATAAATAATCTAGAGGTATGGTAAATAAATAAAACCTTACTTACTCCAGAGATATGGTAAATAAATAAAAATATAAATTGACTAGAGGTATGGTAAATAAATAAAACCTCTTTTTATATTTACTCCATAAACCTCTTTATATCTAAGAAAACTCAAAAATGAGGTTTTTTAGGTGAAGCCTATAGGCCAAATACCATGGGACAAATTATTATTAATACCATGGGCTAAATACTATGTGCCAAATACCGTATTTATAAAAGAGGTATGGTAAATAAATAAATACAAAAGGTGTATAAACAAGTAATGTAAATACATAAATATATATCAAATATGATTAGAAATAAACATCTAAGTATATACCAAGCCTATGGGCCAAATACCATGGTAAATAAAAGAGATATGGCAAATAAATATAAATATAAATAAATCAGAGGTATGGTAAAAATTAAAACCTCTTTTTATATTTACTCAATACTCATCTTTATATTTATGAACACTCACAAAGAGGTTTGAAGCCTATGGGCCAAATACCTTGGGCCAAATTATTATTAATACCATGCAAAAAAAACATTATTAACCCTAATATTAATATCAAAATATTATTATTATTTTCCAAGGAAACATTCATAAAACAAAATTACATGTTACATGAGCTGATAATTGTCATTAAGACAGACAAGTATGACACAAAAAAAAATCGTACAATTGGAGAAATTTAAGATTTTATCCCCTTTTTCTTTTCAACCTTACGCCAAGCACCTTGTGTTGATGAGGTTGTGATAAGGACGAGCTGATTTTCTTCCATATGGGCTCTTGTCAGAGTCCGATGTATCTGAATTATGTTGTCTTTTATTCCCCCCGTTGTCTGGTGCCCTAGGCTCTGAATCCGGCTGAGCCATGGTGGTGATGTTAGAGGGATATTTCATTTCCTATTCCTGTGTGCCTAGAGAAATAGCAGCCTATTTACTCTCATGTGGGATGGGATCTTCCTCTTCTTCATCTGTCTGTTGTTTTGGTTCTTCTGAACGAAACTGCCAACCTTTTGCAGCTTTACTTGTCTTTTTCTTTTTCCTGTTATCTCGTGTTTTTTCCAGGCATGTGTTTTGTAGGTGACCCGTGTTTCTGCATATTCGACACCTAAATTTTGTGTTTTCATAGTCTAAATGTTGTGTCCATATTTTTTGTATGTGGTTCAACTGTATGCACTTTGGGAGGCATTTTCTAAGATCAACTTCCACACAGATTCATGCGAAAGTCTAAATGCACTCCTCCAAATGTTGGGTATCTGTTTTTATATATCTGTAGGGAGTGTTCCCAATGCCTCTTGTTGTGGATCATTTGCAATATCCTTTTATTTTAATTTTGAAAATACAAAAAATACAAAACTATCAAAAAGATATGTTGAAGTATTAAAGTTCATATACCTTAGTATAAAAATATATCTGCTCGTTGTATTAAAGTTAAAAGTTTAAATAATTTTAGGCTTTATGAAAGCAAGTCCCAGTTCAAAGTTTAAATATCGATCACTTTATAGAGCGGGATTCGATGATTTATCAAAGCACCGAGCAAAGGGCTCAACCCGCGGGCACTTGTAGCGCGTGGGTTAACATGGAGGGTGCCTCCGTAGTTGACTTTGTTGACTGCGGAGGTAACCCAGATGAATGATCAAGATTGACTGCGGGGGCATAAGCCAAATGAACCCTCCATACCTCGAGGCCCCCCGCAGTGACGTTTTATGCCAAGTTGGTTATAGTTGTCATCCGCGTCAGGGTTTCTTAACGGTCTATTGGTGCGTCTTATCAACATTTAAGTTCAAAGCCGCGCCATTTATTAAAGGGAAATTTTCATTCTTTCTGAAATTATCATTGGTTAGTTGGTGTTTGAAGTTTGTTTGTGCTACGTCTTTTTCAGTTTTCTGTCACCCTGTCAATTATTGGTCACCTTGTAAGTTTTCTTCCATCCCAAATTTAAACTATGGCTCATCCCTGTCAGGTTTTTCTAGTCACATCCCTCTCATGGATACCGAGAGGGATATCCAGGATATAGATTGTTCTCTTGACCACCTTTCATTTTAATAGCAAGTCCTCCTAAACGATAAGAATTCTCCAATTTACACCGCCATGGAAAAAACTGGTGTGTTGTCTGCATGTATCCCAAAAACTCATATGTTTCTCGAATTTATCCATTAGCTAGTGTTTGTTATGTACCCTGGGAAATGTTTTGTAATGAATTGTCGAGGGGAGAACGTTCTGCAAGTTTCAGCTCAGTTAATTCGCCAAGCCCTTTGTTACCCTGAGTCAGATTCATATGTCCAATTCTCTGATGATTCCTTGATAGCATATTATGACAGTCTTGCAGGTCAAGATTTTAATCAATTCATTCATTTTTTGAAGCCAAATATACGACAGTTTGAAATTGACAGTAAAGAGTTCCCTATGGAGGTTTTTGATATTGAAGTCAAACTGGTGCTGAGCTGCATTGCAAATATTTTGGGAAAGGATGACGACAGTACAATGGACAAGTCAATTCTGGGAATGTTCACCATGATGATGAAGCCAAGAGTGGTGCTAGATATTCCATCCTATTGGCAAGAAGCTATTAACTCTCAGCTCATGAGCTTATCATTAACGGGTTCATTTAGGTTTCCCTCACTTATTATTTACTTATTCTTATATAAAAATGTGGAATATTTCATGCATCTGGGGTTAAAAATTATGGATATGAATAAGAGGAGAAAATCAGTAGTATTTTGGATAGATATAGTGAGAAGAGAACAAAATGAGGGTAGTTTGTTTGATTTTGCTGGTCAGTTTATGTATTCTGCATATAAAGTTTTGAATGGAAGTTCTCCCCCATGTTTTTTGCCCAAAGCTCAAGAATTATTGCATTTGGGGGCAAGTTGTAAATTTGGTGATTGGTTTGTTTTTGAAGATTATTCTGAAATTAGACTTTATGGAGCTAGTGTAGAACCTTATAGGCTTCCTGTGTTTGTTCCTATGATATTATTTGCTCTGGAATTTATTAGGCAAAGTCTAAATGTTGACCAAATTCACTTTAAGCCTATGAAAAAGGGTCATATGTTCAAATTTACAATGACCGTGGGTCCCTTTATAGTTAACATGAGACAAGCATTTGATGAAGTCACTCAGATGTTAGATGGAATGCATTTACTATTAGGAGAGAAGTGGGCTTATGACCCTCACAGTGTCATTTATAGTAGAAGAACTAATAATGGATATTCAACTTTCATTCATGAGAGCAGACCAGATCTAGAAAAAGTGGCAAGTAAAGGTGTTGTGGGTTTAGCAAGTTCAAATGTTCAGACTCCTGTTATATCAGAGAAATCAAATAAAAGAGGTAAAGAGGCAGTGGTTGATTCAGAGGACAAGGAACAAAGAGCTGAGAAGAGAGAAAAATTCAATGAAGAGTTTGCAGATACTCAACCCAGTTTTTCATTACAATTGGGAGATGAAAAAATGTTCCTGCTTCACCTAGGAGGCATGAGAGCACTCAGGAATAGGTGCCTCTAATTAAACAAGTGTTTGCCCAGATTTCAGAGAGAAATCACAAGATGAAAGCAAGCATGGAGGCTCAAGCCAAGTACCAGATAGCTCCAGACCAGACTAGATTCCTAACTGCAATGGATCTTGAAAAAGATCAATTCAAAATTTCCCTTTCACATCCTTCTGATATGTCAATTGGATCTTCTAACAATTTTAATACTGTGAATTTGACTGTAGATGTGAAGAAAATCCCATTGCTGGACAAAGTGAATCTACACATGCAAATAGGTCAGCTGATTGTGAATGACCTAACAAAAACTAAGGCAATGGAAATGAAGGCATAGAATATGCTTGGAAAAGTGATAAAGTAGTTAAATTTAGAGAAAGCCAATTCCAGGGCTTGGGAAATTCAGAATGAGGAGCTTAAAAAGATCATAGTGAAAATTGGAGTAGATCCTAATGACAGGTATGTTGTGCATAAGTTTATGTAAAGTGCCGAATCAGAGATATCTGTACTGAAGAAAAAATTGAAATTGCCTACAGGGGAACATTCCATGGCAGTAGAAGTTGCAGAGGTAGAAAATGAGAAAGAAAAACTTCTTCAACAGTTCATGCAAAAGGAAGAAGAAGTCATTAAATTAAGGCAAACTGCAATGTCATTAAAAAATCATATTGAAAATCATACTTGCACTTTTGTTTTTCCATCAGGTAGTGAAGATCCATCAACACAAATTTCTCAATTAACTACTGAATTGCAGATGGCAGAAAGAGATCGAAAAAGAGCACAAGCTGATTTAGAAACAACAACAAAGATTATAAGGGCCACTGAAGGAGAAGTTAGTAAATACCAAATGGACTGAAAAATTGCTGAGGCTGAGATTAAAAATCTCAAAGAAAAATTGAAAGGAAATATATCCTTAATACAAGCTAAGGATATCATTTGGAATGATATTATTGAAGGAATGAAAACAATCTTCAATTTTCTGACTGTTATTGCAGAGAAAAAAAAACATTATCAGGGAATTTGAAGAGCAAGTCATGACAAATAAACATAAGACAATCAATAGGGCTATTTGGGCAAGGAAACTCATCAATTTCATTAATTATAAAATAGATCAGGAGTTAGAAGAAAATGAAATTAAAGATAGAATTTCATATGCAGTAGAAATTAACAAAATGATTGTTGGAAGTCTGCAGAAAAGAAGCTGATGGAGTTAAAGGAAGCAGTGAGTCAGTTTGATAAATTATTTGATAAGATAACAAGAGAAGGTTTTCTATCATGTTGGGGGCTTGGAGGTGGTCTTATGCCATGGAATTCTTATGAACCTTTGCTAGTTTTGGAAAAAAGTAAATTAGACAACACTCATGAGAAAACTCAGGTTCTTAAAGGAGCAACAATGATCAATTTCCTTCAAAGAAATTTTCAACTGTTGTGGTTAGTGAAAACTCTATTTGTGGAAAGACCATCTTTCAACGAACTCACTTCTTTGAGATTGAAGTTTCACAAGCTGGTTCATTCACCAAATACGAACATCGAAATTTGGAAGAAGTGCAAAGCCTGGATGACAGATTTATCAAAGGATCCCTTGATTGCAAAGAAAGATAAATCAACCAATCAAGGAAATGCAACAACACTGTCATCAATCCATATTCAGCATATAGATTAGGATTTTAATTGCATGTTGTTTCCTCTTTTAAAAGAGAGAATATAATTGTAATAAGACATATTTGAAGACATGTAATAGATAGTTTACGACATCCTAAGTAGTTAAAGTAGTTAAGACCAGTCACAACAGTTACAAACTGCTTTCTATTGTATTTAATGAGATAGAGAAGAAAGAGAAAGGTTCTGAGTTTTGGAACTTCAACTATAATTTTGAACTCATAATTCAAATGATAAATGAATGAAAAGCAAGTTTCTGGCATTTGTTAATGTTGATTTGTCTTCAAGTTTACATTATGTGTTTTCTATATCTGAATAAAATGAAGTAATGAAGTTGCAGGTCTCTTTTTACTCATGTAAATAAGAGTTAAAATTCTTAATAGGCAATCCTTCATTTTAACTGTTTGTTTTCTTATAATTCTTCTAGAATTTGAGGTGATATATTCTGTACAACAACTTATCAGTTTGGGCTTCTTTCTTTCATTTTCTTCTGATCATTCCATTCTAAGTCAACAAATAATAGCATTGTGGGACATTCATTATATTTTACCTTTGAGGTTTTAATGATAAATACTGGAGGGTGATTAAACAAAGACACATATTTTTGTGACATAATCATATAAATGTCTTAATCACTGATTCCTTATCACAACTAAGGGATTGTCTCTTAAGGTACAACACCTCCCAAGAAACTTTTGTTCCAAAAATGAAGCGAGAGGTTGAATAGCTGGACCCAAACCGGAATTCTGGTCACCTCCAATGTGTTGGCGTCAAATTCACGGAACCATGGTGTGATGAAGATTCCAGTGGATCCCCATAACCACAATTGATCCCTCAGTACGATATCTATGGATTCCAATGTTGTGAACTTGACGATGAAGAAACCCTTTGAACATAGATGTATTTCATAGTCCATAGTACAGTTGGTAAAGATCCAATGGAACAACTCCATTGGTTTGGGCCATAAATAGTTTAATATTCAAATTATAGCTTGGGCTTCGAATGTAGTTCAATGCTCATATTTTTCTGGAGTGTCTATGTTCAGTTTGGTCACAATGTTTTGTTTTTCCACAATGTATGGCTTGGGGGAGGACTCTGCTGGTGCTGTTGCTATAGGTGCTTTATTTTTTCCTCCATGTAGAGGGTCCTTTTGAGTTTTCTGTTTTGGAGGTACTGGTTCCCCAGTTATGTCCTTGGGTTCTGTTTTGGCCTATCTTCCCCCTCCCCGCAGTCTCAGGTTGAGGCAAACAGAGGATCTAAAATAAATGGAATATGATTTTAGAGTATAGGAATCAGATAATTCTTTCCCCCCAAATATCAATGAATGGAGGTGGAAAGGGTATCCATCAACCGATTGGCTTTGTGCCTTCATATATACAATTGTGTCGGTGTACCAAACCCAGATAATAAAACTATTTCCCATAGGGGGCTTATTAAAAATTTGGAAATGTGCAATGCCTACTTTTATTTCGTTTCCATTGATAACGTTGTAGCACCTATCATTCTTCAGTTTTGCTGTCTTGGATGGTGTACAGTTGGGTTCATATCGAATCCCCCAGAATGGAGTTGCAGGCGGGTAGTCGTCACGGAAAAAACTAATGCGCAGATAGTCCACTAGTCTACTATGTCGGCTCCTCCAACAGAGAATCACCAGCTCAGGTTTTGTGCAAGAATACTCTGTGAAACTGTATCCGCAGGCCAAAGAGCGGGTCCAGAGCAACCACACACATAGCTATCGAGAGTGCTGGTATGAAGACACAAATCATGGCCAGAGGCGAGAGGGGTAGAGTGGAGATATGATAGCAATATCCGAGTGTAAAGGGGAAAAACCGAATAAATCCTCATCTAGACACATCTCATGTTCATGGCCAATAAACAGCCCAGCAATGAGGTTCGACACGTTTGGTGCCTGTCCAAAGTCCGTCATCGCAGAGTTCAATAGAACAGACCACTGCACCATAGGGTTTCCACCGGAAACCATCTATTTTCCCATCATTATCACTATCGTTCGATATTCCAAATCTGTTATTATTATTATTATTATTAAATATAGTATTCATATTAATATATTATAATATTAATATTATTTAATATAATAACTTGGGATTAATAAAATATTAAATTTGTTAGATCTAAGACTTTTGTGATCCATAAATTTAGATAAATACATTTCGGGTTAATCACATTATTCTGAATTGGTGGACGTTTCAAACCATCAATTGTGGTCCCGACGATGAACCACATTTGATGGTTCTAAACTTCAACCAATTCAGAATAATGTGATTAATCCGAAAGGTATTTATCTAAATATTAAATTTGTTATATTACAATATATATTAATATATCATGATAGATATTAAATATACATATATATGGGAGGGAAGAAGAAAGACATAGAGTAAAAAAGGTGGAGAGATGGGGAGTCACATAGGAGATATGAAGATAAAGTGAAGGAGAGGGGAGAGGAGAAACGAAGAGAGAGAGGGGGACAAGAGTGAGACAGGTAGAGAAGGGTAAGGGAGGGAGAGTTAGGTAAAAATATGGAGGGGGTGGGAGAGAAGGAGAGAGGGAGGAATATGATGAGAGGATTGGATGGGAGAGAGAGAGAGAGAGAGAGAGAGAGGAAGTAAGAGAGATAGGAATTGAGAGAGATGAGGAAAGAGATATGGAGTTGGAGGGGGAGAGAGAGAGGGAAGAATAAATACATAGAGAGTGAGAAGTGGAGAGAGAGAGGAAGTGACATGAGAGAGCTGTAGAGAGAGTGTATGTTTAGGGGTGAGACAAAGAGACAAAGAAGGAGAGATGGAGAGAAGAGGAGAGAGGGAGAGATATAGTAATAGAGAGAGAGAGAGAGAGAGAGAGAGAGAGAGAGAGAGAGAGAAGAGAGATGGAGGTAGGAGAGAAAGGGAGAGAGAGGAGGAGAGTGATGTGGAGGGAGAGAGCGGGGTAGGAGAGAACTTGAGAGAGAGGAAGGACGAGAGAAAGGAATTTTGAGATAGGAGGAGATAGGAGAAGAGAGGGATGGATAGGGAAATGGAGTTGGAGGGGGACAAAGGGAGGGAAGAATAAAGACATAGAGAGTGAAAATTAAAGAGACCGAGGGAGTGACAAGGGATAGATGGAGAGAGAGTGTATATGTTTGGGTTGAGATAAAGTGATAAAGAAGGAGATACAGGGAGAAGTGGGGAGAGAAGGAAAGAGGGAGGGATATAGTAAAAAAGTTGGAGAGAGAGAGAGAGAGACTAGTGGGAGAGAAAGGGAGAGAGAGGAAGGAAGAGAGAGGATGTGTGAGAGTGAAGAGAGGAAGGGAAAGAGATATGGAGTTGGAGGGGGAGAGAGAGAGAGGTAAGAATATAGATATAGAGAGAGAAAGGTGGAGAGAGAGAGGGAGTGATAAGGAAGATGGAGAGAGAGAGAGAGAGGACAACAAGAGGAAAGAGAGATAGAAGTGGGGGAGAGGTAGAGAAGGGGAAGATATAGATATAGTTGATAGGTGAATAGAGTGAAGAAGAGAGAGATGGAGAGAGGGAGGGAGGGACATATAAATTGATAGATATGGTTTGGAAGAGTGTGTGTGTTTGGGGGGGTTTTATATAAACGAAAAATAAGGAGAGATGGATGAAGATATATATATATATATATATATATATATATATATATATATATATATATATGGAGGGGGGAGAGAGAGAAGAATATTTATTGCACTAGATGCATTGATTTCAATGTAGATGGTGATTTCTAATCTTATTTGATTTCTTACACTAGATGCCTTGATTTAAGTGTAGATGGTGATTAATAATCCTATTTGATTTCTTGCACTAGATGCGTTGATTTCAGTGTAGATGGTGATTTATAATCCTATTTTATTGTTTGCACTAGATGAATTGATTTTAATGTAGATATTGATTTCTGTTGATATTTGATTGCTTGCATGAGATGGATTGATTTCAATGTAGATGATTTTGAATACTATTTGATTTCTTGCGCTAAATGCATTGGTTTTAGTGTAGATGGTAATTTATAATCCCATTTGATTGCTTGCACTAGATGCATTGATTTCAATGTAGATGTTCATTTCTAATTATAATTCAGATTGCATGCATTAGATGCATTGATTTCAGTGTAGATGATTTCTAATCCTATTTTATTGCTTGCACTTAATGCATTGATTTTAGTGTAGATTGTTATTTCTATTCTTATCTGATTGCTTGCACTAGATGGATTGATTTCAGTGTAGATGGTGATTTCTAATCCTATTTGATTTCTTGCACTAGATGCATTGATTTCAGTGTAGATGGTGATTTTTAATCCTATTTGATTGTTTGCACTAGATGCATTGATTTTAGTGTAGATATTGATTTCTAATGATATTTTATTTCTTGCATGAGATGCATTGATTTCAATGTAGATGATTTCTAATCCTATTTGATTTCTTGTGCTCATTAGGGGAATTTTGAGGTCTAAAATGGGCCTCCTAAGGAAAATGTACAATCAAAATTCACTTTATGAGAACCAATCACATTTTAGTGGATGACATCATTCTCAATGGTTGAGGTGACATTACTTGAGTTAAAGGTACTTAGTTGTTACATCCTCAATGGTGGATAAAAACTCATGGTTAACTATGGTAGTGCTCTAAGTACTTTTAAAGTTACAAAGTAAAGTACTAATAATAAATGTCATTTCACACTTTTTAATAAAATATTATTATTGTCATTTCATATTTTTTGAAAGAAACAATGCATATCCTTATATAATCTTCATGTCTTTACACATTTTTTAATAAATATTATGTTTGTATATTTTCATGTATTTATTTTTAAATTATATATTCTTCTAATTTTATTTAATATTATAATTTCAAATTAATTATAAGTTAATATCTATACATATATATTATACATATGAAATAAAAATAAATAAAAATGTAACCTTGTAATTTTATGATAAATCAAATCTATGAACAATATTATTCTAATATTAATAACAATATAAACATATTAAAATTAAAGAAAAAATGTATATTACTTTTTGTATAATGAGAAAATGTACATTAGTTTTGTATGTTAAAAAAAGTTATATTAAGTTCAACATAGTTTGGAGCAAAAAAAAGTCTAAAATTTCAATGCATATAAATCTTATAATATACTCATAAATATAAATAAAATCTATTTCAATACTTTTTTTTCTTTTCTTTAATTATAAATACAACTAAATTAATTTCATTATGATTATATTAATATTATATATTGTTATATATAATATTATGAATAATAATCTAAATGTTAGAGATTATATATTATATTCATTTTTATATTATACATTATTTTTCCTTATCTTATAAATCAAATCAATTCAATATGTAATATAAAAAAAATACATAAAATAATATATACATTTATTATATTATATTATATTATTTTTATATAGTATATTAATTACATGTTATTATATATTAGGAATTTGGCTTCTCTAATCCATAAATTGTGTATAAAATATTTCTATGAAAATCACATTCAAGCAGATTTTGTCGACACGTTTCGAACCAACAAGTGTGGTTCATCATCAGGACAAGATGATAAATCTAATCTAAGACCCAATTTAAATAGATAAGGAAGCCCCAACTAGTCGTTGTAGAATAACGACTAGTTTGACTAGAATAAGAAATTTAATAAAACAAAATAGTGGGGTGTGTAAATTAGATATCAAACTAATTAAAGATGAAATGAAAAAATTGATCGAATTAGACCATGAGCGTAACAAATGGGCCTTGAACCTTATAATCTTCAGTTTGAAAGAGGAGGTGGACGAGGATAATTTAGCCATAGCCCAGACAGAATTACATAATAGATTACAAATTGAAACCACGTGTCTCACAGAAGCAACAAGGTTAGGGAAATTAATTGAGAATAAAGGAAGGCTGATCCGAATAAAGGTGAGCTCTACTGACCATAAGTATGACATACTTAGTAAAACCTCAAGTCTAAAAGGAACGAGAATATTTATAAATTAAGATCTCATTCCAGAAGATCAAGCAAAATTAAGAAAGGAGGTTCAAAAGGTAAAGAAGCTAGGAAGGAAGGAAAATGGGAAATAATCAGAAATAGAAAAGCTGTTATTTGATATAGAAACCAAAAATATAGTAATAAATAGCAATTCAACATGCTCCATATTCTTTCTTGGAACTATCGGGGCTTTCCATGGAACAAAGGTCCCAAGCTAAGTTGGATCTCAAATGATGTTGATGTTATATTGCTTGTTGAAACTTGGGAGCACGAAGAATATAAGGTCCCTAACATAGATGGCTTTGCACTATGGTCTACTTGGAACAAGCGATCCTCCCATAGAGGCATTGGGGGCATAGCTTGCTACATTAAGAAGAAAATCTCCCCCCATGCTAGGATTTATAAAAATGAGCCTTACAACCAATATAGTTGGATTGAGATTACTGAAATTAATGATAAAAAGACCTACATAACAATCTGTTATTCCCCCCCCATCAATTATAACTTCTATAAGAAAAAGAATCTAGATAAAAATAGTCCTTACAATGGTTTAGAGAATGATATTTCTAGCCTAAGGAATGAAGGCAATATCATTTTAATGGGTGACTTTAATGCTCGAACTTCAAGAAACCAAGCTATTATTCTAAGCAATCATTCCAACCCCAATCCTCTACCTTACTCTGGCTAGCCAGTATAAAAGGAGCTCTAAAGACCTCGGGAATAATTTGTTTGGGTCAGAGCTAGTCAAGCTCTGTAGTGCTCAAGATCTCATAATTTGTAACGGTATAAAGAAGAGGCCCAATTCTAGCTAGATAACTTGCATCCATGGGCTTGGTAGCAGCGTGGTAGACTATGTTATTTCCGATCTCCCTTTATACAACGAAATAATAAATTTTGACATCTTAGACGACCATGAGCCTGACTCTAATCATAGGCCTTTACTCATAACTCTCAATTTTGTCATGCATAGAGATCCCATTGAAGATAATCCTTATAGTCAAAAGAACTTAATCTTTGATAGAAATAAAAAAGATCTATTTCTAAATGAATTAAAAGATAATTTGCTTCCTTTATCTAGTATAGACAAAATTGATGACCTCTATCATAATTTTACTACAACCCTCTCATATTCTATTAACAAGTTCTCAATTGAAGTCTAAAGTAATAAAAGAAATATCAAAACCAACCCATGGTATGACAAAGATTGTAAAAGTGAGATGAGAGCAGTTAAGGAAGCTGTTGATGAATCTCTCAAAATTGATAAGATAAAAATCTACAAAACCCTAACTCAAAGGAAAAAAATGCAATATATTCGTAAAAGACAAGAGAATCTCTTACACCTCTCTAAGGTGGCTCCTAAGAAATTATGGAGGCAGATTCTAACTAGGAAAACTAAAGATAATAATAAAATTTCCTTACATGACTGGAATTCCTATCTTAAAAAGCTTTATGAATCTCCAAATCCCAGGGATAAATTTGAAACCCTGCTCATAAAGAAATAAATTTTCTCTTTAGAAGACATTGATTTTGGGGTTAAATGCCTGGAAAATGGGAAAGCTAAATACATTGAAGGTTACCAGGCGGAAATCTTAAAAATTGGAGGTCCTGTCCTCATCCCACACATCCACAAGATTTTCAACCAGGTGGTCAAGCAAGGGTTCCCTAAACCTTGGACTCAGAGCCTCATTATCCCTATTTTTAAAAGTGGGGACACAAATAACCCCTCTAATTATCAGACAATTATGATCAACCCTCTCTTAGCCAAGTTATATGGTATTATTTTGGAAAAGAAGTTGAGCATTTGGCTTGAAAGTGAAGGTAAGTGGGCTAAAGGACAAGCGGGTTTTAGAAGGCAGCACTCAACAACGGACCACCTTGTTACGCTTAGGATCATTGTGGAGGAATGCCACAATGATGAATCCAATCTCTTCTGTTGCTTTGTGGACTTTAGAAAGGCTTCGATACGGTTCCTAGAAACAACCAATGGAATAGATTAGAAGAGCTAAATGTTCCTTTTGAGCTAAGAGCGGTCGCTATAAGGTTATACGAGAATGTAATTGCCAAGCTAAAGAGAAACAAGGGGTGGTCGAAAGATATTAAGTGTAATATAGGAGTTAAACAAGGTTTCCCCCTCTCCCTTACCCTATTTTGCATTTACATCAACAAGCTATAAGGTTGTTTAGAGGAAGCATGATGTGCTGGCACGATCTTAGCTAGGATAGTCATCATCCTTCTTCTCTATGCTGACGATATTTTTCTTCTCGCAAGGTGCCCATCTGATCTTCATAAGCAACTTAGACTTCTTAATGATTTCTGCTCTACCATGGGTATGTCTGTTAACACTAACAAAACAAAAGTTATGATTATCAAATCCAAGAAGGACACTTACGCTAATTTTATGTATGACAATAGTAACTTGGAAGAAGTGTCTTCTTACAAGTACCTAGGAATTTATATTCATCACAATCTCAACTGGAACTATAGCATTCCAAAAAAGATTAATGCGGGGTGGAAAGCTTATTTTGGTTTTGAAAATAATTGTAAAATTAAAAACCTCGTAATGTGGGATAGAAAGAAGTTCCTCTTTGAAACTTTAGTCACTCCTGTTATCCTATATGGATGTGAGGTTTGGGGTTGCCGCATCTCTAGAGAATCCTGGAGAAATATTGAGCAAATCCAGAAGTGTTTTATAACGAATAACCTTAAAATTAAAAGCAATACACCCTATCCTATTCTCCTTATAGAAGTGGGTATTTACCCTATCGAGATCCTAGCTATGACTAGGCTTCTTTTATACAAGCACAAGCTCAATAGCATATGAGACCACAGAATTCCTAAGATAGCTTTAAATATTTAACAATATTTCATTTCAACAAACTAAGGCAACTAAGAAAATTTAAAATTAAAATGACAAGGTCATTCTTGCACATATTTAGCATATTTAAAGTGATTATATTAATATTAGATATATTTACACATTATTGATAAAAAATTTCATATCTTCGATAGTTTTTCCTTGCCCACACACGACTTAAACCAGCCTAGATCCATATTAACTCCAGATCTATCATGTGCTGAGAGGGATCAAATCTCTCGATGTGCAAACATTTCCTCAAGTTTTGCACTAAAAAAGGAGGTTTATTAGGTTTATTAGGTGTTTGCAGAAATTTCGTAAATCGATCGTTTTATCCAAGCTAATTAGGTAGTGGAAACCATGACTGAAGAATTTTTTATGATAATTGACTACCACAACCATGAAAATTAAATCAGTTGTAGCAGAATTCAACAAAACCACACTATAAATAAGTAATATGATTAGTCGTTAAATAAAAACCAAATTATAAAGAAGAAATATGATTAACACTTCAAGATGTTGTGAAATTTACCCCAAAAAAATGAAATTTAGAAAATCAATATTCAGATCTACAATAGTGTTCGTCACCTGGATTTGGCCTTCAACCTGTTTGCAACAATTTCCAGATTTTTGTTGGAAGTAACTCCATTCTTAACTTCCATCTACACTACACTTTTTAGTTTCTTTTCTGCCCACCTTAGCTCCTCCCCTTCGATCAATCTACTCACATTTTCTGCTATTTATTCCCTCTGAATAACCTTTTCATTATCATTGTTTCTCTTCAATATCACTCCAATTTTCCATTCATTGGCTAAGAGTTTGCAGTTGGTGTATTGGTCATTCCCCAGAGGGAATCCCAGCACGGAAGTGCCCAATGAGATTCTCTCTAAAATAGAGTTCCACCGGTAGTGGCTCAAAAACTCGCCGATGGAGAGATGACTGAGAACTTTCAGCGGTGAGAACCATGAAAAAACTAGTCCTCGCTCTTTTGTTTCATTGAAAATCCATCCGGAAGCATGGCTGAGACTTTGGTGGCCTCTGGACTGGGATGTCAGAGAACCCACATAAAACAGTAAACAATCTCCTTCAAACCCATTGCTATTTCCTTTACCTGGCTTTCTGACACTGGGATTAAATTTCCAAACGAAACGTATACCACCTGGCTTGATTGAGGTATGCCAAAGGCAGAAATGGGCCAACATAGTATACCTGCAATTTATATGACATAAACTCCACTACATGGCCTTCTAATTCTTCAAAGGAGTTGGCTACTACCCAATATTCTTCTCTAGCTCTTTTTAAGTAGTACTGAAAAAAAATTCTCACATGTTAATAAAGGTTGTCTTTGATGTCAATATGGAATTTACTGAGATGTCAATATTCTTGAGATGCCTGGTTCCAGATGATGATGCCATGACTCTTGGTTTACTAGGAGACCATTAATGATGATTGTCAAAGTATATGAAGAAGTCTTGTCCTAAATTCCTATTGACCATAAATCCCTAGAAATCATGATGATGTGCTTACTCTTGATGAAGAAGCCTATAACCCGGATGATGTCCTTACCCTTGATGTGGAGGACTATACTTAATGAAGTCATACACGTGATGATGTCATACTCTTGAATGACCACACTTGATAACGGTCTTGATGACATGGTTGAAAGACTACTTTGAAGTTTTCCCAATAACAAATTAATAAAGGCTGCACTATGACTTATCGCTGCATGAGTATATGATGACATGAGATGATACATTCATTGTTGGATACTATTATGACGTGGATGTCATACATGATCCTATGATGATGAAGAAGATAAACAATAAAGGAGCCAATCATTCGAGAAGCCATTCTATGCCAAATATTTTATGCACAAAAATTTAAGGATAGTCACATTAAAAAAATATTTTTCACCATATTAGAGGAAAAATTTCTTTGTGAGAACTTCAAAATACTTTAGAGAATAATTTTATCTTTCTAACGAGCTCTTACTTGGCTGGAAAATCCAAGCGGTTTGGGAGATATGAATTTTTCATGTTAAGGAAATTATTCTGGTCTTGGAGTTGACCTGTCCTAGCCATCCCTTGTCGCCCTGCTTGTGGAGACATGTCTTTTCATTTAGCATTGAAATAAGACTATATATAGAAGGTTTTCGGTCTTCATTTTGAACACAGAAATTCGTGGGTTATAATCACAAAATTATTACCACTGTTCACAACTCGTGAACATTGATGAAGGGAGAGATATATCTGATTTGGGTTTGAGGTTAATAAGACAATGGATTCTTCTTGAACAACTTTGGACTTTTGGACCTATAGTGAGGTTGTTGCAGTGGGTAATTTTCGGACCAGTGACTATTTCGACCTAAACTGCATTGCTACCTCTGTCTTGGAGGAGCTGTTGCAGTGAAAACCAAGGTACTTCAGTCTCGGAACTGGTTTATAACACTTGTTTCAGAGCTGTGGAGGGACAATATTGACTGTGGTTTATTATTTTCCTCAGACCAATGTTCCAGATTTGTTGTATATGTGTTATATTCTTTCCACGACTAATCACACGTGGGGGGGTGATAGCCCCCACTTTGCATTGGGCGCAACGGGGGGGTCACAGGGGGGGCGGTAGCCCCCCCTGTCGGGGTCTGGGGCAGTGCCCCAGCGAAAATTTTTTGGTCCTTAATTTCTGGTGGGCAGTCCGCGCCCATGGTTTTGTACATGGTTTTGGGGTATGATGGTTTTTTGCCCCTGGTATTTTTGTAGATCCGGTCAAGGGAACTACGATTATGTTCTAATCCAGGGTTAATGGATTAGGGTTTATGTATGCTTCGACATGTATATATATGTGTTGTAACACTAAAAGGAATATAATGAAAAATCAAGCTGGTTGTCCCGATTTGGGATCCAGGGGAAAATCTCTGTGTTCATCTATTTTATGTTTTATGCTCTCACTATTTTTTATTTTCTGTTATAAGATTCATGTGTAGATAATTTTTGTTCAGGGTTAAAACCTACATTTGGTATCAGAGCTATTTCGGCTTCAAGGAGACGCCTTTGTTGCTAAGGGTTTTTTGCTCGGGCCTGAGGTAGACCCTGTTCAGTGGCAGATCTGCGGGATTGATTCTTGCGGTGAAAGAAGATGGAAAGTGGCGGAAATATAGAGATCGAGAAATTTAATGGTCAGATTTTTGAGTTGTGGAAGCTCAAGTTGGAGGATCTGCTGGTGGATAAAGATCAGTGGATTGCGATAGATCTAGGTACTAAACCAACAACAATGACATATGAAGACTGGAAGAAACTGGATTGGAAGGCTAAGAGCACAATACGGTTGTGTGTCTTAGATTCCGTATTGTTGAATGTATCTGGGGAAGCTTCAGAAAAGACCTTGTGGGACAAGCTAGGGAATTTATACCAATCTAAGTCTCTGGTGAACAAATTGTTCCTGCAGAAAAAGCTATATAACCTGAGGATGAAGGATTGAGACTCAGTGACAGAGCCTCTTAATGCCTTCAATACTGTGGTAAGTCAGCTGTCATCTGTTTATATTAAAATCTCAGATGAAGATAAGTGCATTAGTTTGTTGTGTTCTCTACTAGATTCGTGGGACAATTTGGTTATTGCAATAGGTAGCAATACAACTACCTTGAATTTTGATGACATTGTCTCAACCTTGCTGTCGAAGGAAATGAGACGGAGAAATATGGAGGGCCAGAATGGAGATGCCTTATCTATACGAGGGAGGTCCCAAAATAGAAACAAGAATGAGGTTTTGAGTGGGAGATCTAAATCTCCTGGAAAGTTTTTAAAGGTACGCTGGAAATGCGGAAAGGAAGGGCACTACAAAACTGAGTGTAGATCTAAAGCTCCTGAGAAAGGAAAGGGATCTGATGATGCTCCTTCTGCAGAGGCAAAAACCACCTCAGATGAAGGTGGGGATGTGTATTTGGCTTCTTCTTCAAATACACATGTAGATCATGAGTCATGGTTGATTGACTCAGGTGCATCCTTTCACTTCACTCCCCATAGGGAGTGGTTCCGCGAGTATGAGAAATATGATGGTGGTGATGTCTTCCTAGGGGATGATAGGAAGGCTAGAATCGTCGGACGTGGAAAGGTCAAGCTGAAGCTGCAAGGTGGAAGGATTAGAACACTTCATGGTGTTCTGCATATTCCTGCATTGGCTAGAAATCTGATTTCTGTAAGCAAGATGGATGATGCAGGTGTAAAAACAGTGTTCGAGAAAGATGCCTGCAAGATGGTTTGGGGAGCACTGGTATTAATGCGGGGAGTTCAGACTGGAACTCTGTACAAGCTACAAGGTAGCACAGTTATTGATGGGTGTAACATTTCTGTGGTTCCTGAAAGTGGGACGGAAAGCCTAGCTGTGTCTGGAGAAAAGACCATGCTATGGCATCAAAGGCTTGGACATATTGGAGAGAAGGGCCTCCGGATACTGCATAGAAATGGTATGGTAGAAGGTATGTCTAATTGCTCTCTGGATTTCGATTTCTGTGAACATTGTGTATATGGGAAGCAGAATCGGGTGAGTTTTCCTTCTGGTGCTAAGAGGGCGAACAAGATATTATAACTTGTGCACAGTGATGTGTTTGGACCTGTGTCAGTTCCATCACTGGGAAATTATGTGTACTATGTTTCATTCATAGATGACTTCTCAAGGAATACATGGATATATTTCTTGAGGAAGAAATCTGAAGTCTTTGACAGATTTAAAGAATTTAAGGCTCTGGTGGAAAACCAGACAGAGAAGAAGATAAAGGTGTTGAGGACAGATAATGGTGGGGAGTTATGCAAGATGGAATTTGAAGAGTTCTGTAAGAAGTGTGGTATAGCACAGCAGGAGACTACTCCATACACACCTCAGAAAAATGGAGTTGCAGAAAGAATGAACAGAACGCTGATGGAAAAGGCAAGAAGCATGCTCAGTGGTACCGGGTTAGGACAAGAATTTTGGGCAGAGGCAGTGGAGACTGCATGTTACTTAGTTAACAGATCACCTTCATCATTGTTGGAGGATAAGACTCCACATGAGGTATGGACTGGTAAGAAACCCTCTCTTTCACATCTAAGGGTATTTGGATGTGATGCATATGTACATGTTCCAAAGGAGAAGAGGACCAAGTTGGATAATAAATCTGAAAGGTGCATCTTTATTGGGTATAAGGATGGTTTAAAGGGTTACAAGCTTTGGAACCCAGAAACAAGGAAGGTTGTGTACAGCCGAGATGTGGTGTTTAGAGAGGTGAAAGATGTTGTTAAACATGAATTCATACCAAAGGAACCTAAGAAGATAGAGTTTGAGCTAAAGGAGGATGAATCAGACTCTACAACAGAAGAAGACTCAGAAGATGAAGAGCCACAAACTCCAGCTTTGAGAAGATCAGTTCAGGAAAGAAGGCAACTAGAAAGGTATAGTCCATCTGCTTTCTGTTCAGTTTTTGCCTTAACTATAACTGATGATGAACCCAGAACTGTCAGGGAGGCAGTAGATTCAGAGGATGGAAAACTCTGGAAGGAGGCCATGGTTGATGAAATGGCATCCTTGCACAAAAAAGATGCATGGGATGCCAAATAAAGTTGCTAGCAGAGCTAGAGTTAAACCCATCGGGAGCAAATGGGTGTTTAGAAGAAGATGAATGTAGAAGGCAAGGTGGAGAAATACAAATCTCGGTTAATTGGGTAGAGGTATTCAGTGCGGGAATTAGTGCAGGTGATATTTTTCCTCTGTTTCCAAAGTTACTTCTATTAGATCACTTTTATGCATTCTTCTTTGCATTTTTATTTTGAGATAGAACATATGGATGTGAAGACAACATTTCTTCATGGGGATCTAGAGGAGATCTACATGAAATGAAGCAACTTCCAGCTTTATGGTGAAGGGTAGAAAGAAGCTTGGTTTGCGAGGTTGAAGAAGTCTCTATATGGGTTAAAACAATCACCAAGGATGTGGTATCAAAAATTTGATACCTATATACGGGGACTTTGCTTCACGGAAAATTTGTTAGAAAATTATATATTATGGAGCAATGAAACACATAAAATATACGGAAAATACAAGCACACAAAACACATAAAACCAGAGAGACACAGATATACGTGGTTCACCCAGTTTGGGCTACGTCCACCCCGAACAGCCAGTCCTTCCTTTCTATTATCCAGCAAAAATGAAGAGACAAAACCTACAGCAGATCCGCTGTAATATCCTCTATTCTCTCTCACAATCTCCCTCTCTGTTTCTCGCTCCGAGAATACACACCTCATCCATAGCCGTAATACAATGCCCCCATATATACAAGGGGGTTGCCTTCTAGGGCAAAAAACCCTAATCTAAACATAACTTCTACCGTCAGATCATTCGCCTAATGAACGGCCCAGATTGACTAGAAATTACTATACTTTTACAAGGCAATTTTACATCTATTTTGAAAAGCCGGGGCGCGCCGGAACCCCGCCCGGGGAGCTCAGCGCGCCGCCCCCACGGACCCCCGACGAGCGATTAAATTTCGGGCGGCGTTGCGCGCCCCGCACTAGGTACGGGGGTCCAATGTTGTGATACAAAGTAAAGAAGATAATCGAGCTCCATACCCAACGAAAGCAAGGAAGATCACTATGTTTATTTTAAATTAATTGGTGACCGTGTTATTTATTTGGTCTTGTATGTGGATGATATGTTGTTGATTGGAAATGACAAAGAAATTATCCAATATTTGAAGACCCAACTGTTCTCCAAATTCGACATGAAGGATCTTGGCGCTGCAAACTATATTTTGGGCATGGAAATTAAGAGAGATCGAGCAAAGAGGACACTTTGGTTAAACCAGAGGAAGTATGTTGAGACTATATTGCAGAGGTTCAATATAAAAGATAGTAAACCGGTGAATGTTCCTATTCCTTTAGGTGTAAAGCTGTCTGCTGAACAGTGTCCCAAGACACAAGAAGAAGAGGAGGATGTGTCCTATGTTCCATATGCAAGTGTAGTGGGTAGCCTGATGTATGAAATGATCTGTACTAGACCAAACATTGCACATTCAGTGGGAGTATTGAGCAGGTTTATGTCAAACCCAGGAAAGGAGCATTGGACAACAGTGAAGCGGGTTTTCAGATATTTACGTGGAACTAGTGATTATGGCTTGTGCTACCAGGGAAGACTAGGATTGGAAAGAATGTTGGACATTCGTGGTTTTGTTGATGCAGGCTGGGTTGGATATCTGGACCAAAGAAGATCTACAAGTGGGTATGTGTTTAGCCTATTTGGAGGCGCAATCAGTTGGATGAGTAAAAGACAGTCTGTAGTGGCTCTTTCAACTACAGAGGCATAATACATGGCAGCCACTCATGCAAGCAAGGAGGCACTTTGGTTGTAGAGATTTTGTTCAAGTATGGGGTTGGTACAACAAGCTATAAGGATAGACTGTGATAGCCAAAGTGCAATTTTCTTGGCTAAGAACCTTGCTTATCATTCAAAGACAAAGCACATTGATGTTGAATATCACTTTGTTAGAGATATGGTTGAGGCTAAAAGGGTGTTGCTGGTAAAGGTGGACATTTTGAAGAACATTGTAGATGCATTAACGAAGTCTGTGAACACTCAGAAGTTCTCTTGGTGTAGAGAAACAATGGGTGTTGAAGAATTGGCCAATGACTAAGCTCTCCTGTGGCCCCCTACGGAAAGAAAACAACAAGTGGGAGAATGTTGGGTATGTGTTATATTCTTTCCACGACTAATCACGCGTGGGGGGGTGATCCATGCCCATGGTTTTGTGCATGGATTTGCACATGGTTTTGGGGTACGAAGGTTTTCGGCCCTTGGTATTTTTGTAGATCCGGTCAAGGGAACTACGGTTATGTTCTAATCCAGGGTTAATGGATTAGGGTTTATGTATGCTTTGGCATGTATATATATGTGTTGTAACACTAAAAGGAATATAATGAAAAATCAAGCTGGTTGTCCCGATTTGGGATCCAGGGGAAAATCTCTATGTTTATTTGTTTTATGTTTTATGCTCTCACTATTGTTTATTTTCTATTATAAGATTCATGTGTAGATAATTTTTGTTCAGGGTTAAAACCTAAAAGCTTATGGATTGAGCTCGGATTAGACTTAACACCGAAACATATCTCTGATCTGAACCTTAGAAAATTGTCTATGGAACTCAGACCCCAAGTTACAGTTCTGTAGGAGCTCAGAACTGTAGATTATTGTAGTGAATAGTAATCCTTGAAGGCTCAGTCTAATCACTTATTGGAGGACTCGGATTTGGAAGAAAAAATCAGAATTACATTCTACCTCAGGTTGGCAAAAAATTCAGACTTATACACAAGCTTGGAACCTACCTTAGTGGCCTCAAGTCAAATCTATGATGTACTGTGGAACTCAGGAGAAGACAAGGAGCATGGATTAACAATGAACTTGTGAAGGATATAAATTTGTAATCTGTCGCTCATTTCAGAGACTCGGTCTAATCATATAAGGAGGAACAATCACCTATAATAGCTTAGATTTTTGGCTTGGATCTGAAGAAGTATTGTAGTGGTATATCTCATAAACAGTTCTGTGGACAATAACTTGAGAAGTTCAGTCTTGAGCTCGAATTAGGTAGTGAAGTATTAAGAAGCAGATTTGGAAGCAACCCTTTCATATCTCTGAAGCAAATTACAAGCATTGTTTGGAGCAAGTGTTTAACAGTGAAGAAATTTAAGCTTGGTGCAGGTTATTGAAGTTACCTTGAATAAATATTGGGGTACCTTATTGAAGACATTGAAGCAACCTTGAAGGAAGCTTGGAAGAGAATTTTGAAATGATTGGAGTCTTGTGGAGAACTTTGAAGATCATGATGCATCATTGATGTTATCATGATGTGACTTGAAGAATTTGATTGGGTACCATGAAGGATAACAGAGACAACTTCATGTGAAGATCAAGGTTGTCAATTGATGATGTGACATGGAGACTAAGTGAGGGGATAGCTGAAGATTAACAGGGCTTGTTGAAGAAGAAATTGGGAGTCATGAAGTATAACCAAATATATATTGATGAAGTAAAGAGGTTAGAGCCTCAAAAAGACAAGGTTGTTGCCTTGGAGAATAGTGTTGGAGCCCTAGAGGATTGGAGTCCTCAAGAAACCAGGTAGGAGCCTGTACCAGAGATAGAGTTGGAGCCCTTGAGGTTGGTGCCTCAAATTGACAAGGTTGGAGCCTTGGAAAGACAAATTCGGTGCTTGGCACAATACAGGTTGGAGCCTGGAACACTGGAGTCTTCATCTAGGTTTGGAGCCCTATATCATTATTGTACTTTAATTATTGTAAAGAAGAAATTAATAAAAGTATTTATTTCATCATTGTTAATTTTTTGTTCTAAATATAAGTGATCTAATTGGTAAAATTAAATATTGAAAATAAATACTGATTCACCCCCCTCTCTGATACAGATTTATGCAGGAACGCAACAAAATACAAAAATAACCATAAAAATAGAAATACAATGGAAACAAGTTTTCATTTCATTAATATCGAATCACAGAAATATGCTTACAAACATGACGGAAATAAAATATCTAGGGTGCTGGTAGCGAATCTATGAGAGGAGATGTGGCGACTACAAACCTTTGAACTATATTACAATGAGGCTCAAGGGCCTATTTATTATGAAGAAACAATGGAGAATTCTAAACGTCCAAAAACCTAACCCTAGGAGATGAAGCGCCAAAAATATGGGCCCTGTTTGGGTAAATTTGTGTTTCAAATTCCCAGGGACGTAACTTCGGCATACTATCTCTGTTTGGGGCTTCAAAATGGCTCCGGAAGTTCAGGAACCAAAAAATTGCTAAAAATAGTAAGTTGTGAAAAAAACTGAAAGAGACAATGGTGGGGCCCCAAGTGGAATAGGCAAGTGGCCACCAATATCCACCTGGATCATTCCTCCCCCCTTAGGAAGCAATTGTCCCCATTGCGTTGAGTTCCTCCATGAGATGAGGAAAGTTTTGTTGAACTTGATCCCTGGTGAACCACTTGCCTTGGTGTAGGAGTTGGCCAGCTTTGACAACTCGATACAGTTGGATCTTTTGTCGGCGAGTGTTCTTGATTTGCATGTCCATGATACAGTCTGTGATGGCCTGTTCCATGCAGTCTGGGTTTAACTCTTTTGTTGTGAGTTCTTATGCAATTTTAGAGGTGTCCAATAAAGGTGGGAAGTAGGGACGAAGGCGGTCGACATTGAATACTGGGTGCAGGCCATGGAATGGTGGAATACTGAGCTCGAAGGCATTGTTCCCTACAGCCTTGGTGATGGTGTACGACCGATATCGGAGCGGGTGAATCTTGCGGTGGGGTCTAGTGAGGCGCTCCTTCTGCAAATGTAGTCACACTTTTTCACCCACCTGGAAGTTGTGTGACACCTGATGTTGATCACGTCGTTGTTTGTACTTAGCATTGGCTCTGTCCAATATGTCATGAACCTATTGGTGGATGTGCTGAATGCGCTCGATGAAGTTGTTTGCTTTGTCAGCTTCAGACTGGACATGAGATGAATCGGCCTAAGTAGCTGCAAATGACATGGATATGTCAATGGGACATAGTGGTTGGAATCTCAAGCCCATCTGAAAGGGGCTGTGGCCGGTTGAGATGTGGAGAGCCCGGTTATAACTGTGTTGAACATAGAGAAGGCTCTCATCCCATGTGTGTGGATGCTTTGAATTGTACATGCGTAGAATGTGTACAATCATCCTGTTGAAGACCTCTGTCTGGCCATCAGTTTGGGATGGAAAGCTGTGGACTTGGTGAGCTTGGTGTCCAACGTTGACCAGAGGCTGGACCAAAATGTGATGAGGAACTTGCTATCGTGATCTGATATGATAGACTATGGGATCCAAAAGTGCACCCACACTCATTCAAAGAAGAGTTTGGCAGTGGCTTCTGCTCTGATATTCTTCTTGTAGGCTGCCATAATGGCCATCTTTGAGAATATGTCGACGACCAAAAAAACATAGTCGTTTCCATGCTTAGTAGAAGGAAGTCCTGACATGTAATACATGGAGATGGATTCCCAAGGTCAACTAGGGGTAGGTAGCGGAGTATAGAGCCCTTGATTCTTGATGGTCGGTTTGGAAATGGCATAGGTAGTGCAGGATATGATGTACTTCCCAACATCCTGTTGAAGGTTCGACCAATAGAAATACTTCTACAGTACTGCCACTGTTTTCTCGACCCTAGAATGCCCAATGAATCGACTGTAGTGCGCTTTCCATATCATCTTGGCACACTTGCTTTAAGGAACACAAAGGTGTCCCGGGTGACATAATAGTGCATCTTGGAGGTGAAAATTTGGAACTTGCATACCCCCCAAGAGTGCCTTGTATGTGTGGCTGAATTTTGGATTGCTCTTGTGGATAAGTGGCCAATCAGAAGTCTCATGCCCACAAGAGTTGAGAATGGTGGTTATGGCCACGATCAGTGATCGGCTGAGGCAATATGCAACGTTATTGGTGCTACCCTTCTTGTACTTGATGTTCAAATGAAATTGTTGCAGATATGTGGACCACTTCTGATGGCGATCATTTTGCAACTTCCCTTGTGTCTGTATGAACTGTAGGGGTTGGTGGGATACATTTATTTGTCATAAGTGGGATAATTTTGAACTGTGTCGGACAATGCCTCACTGTGATATGCCACTGGATGCCCCTGTTGAGTAAGAACTTCCCCAATAGCATAGTCAGAGGCATCTGTCTCGATCTCAAATGGTTGTTGCAGGTTTGGTAATGTGAGCACTAGGGTAGAATAGAGGCGATGTTTCAATTCTAAGAATTCATTCTGTTGAGATTCTGACCAACAGAATTTTTCTTTCACTCCTCCCTTGGTGACTTGACTCAAGGGCCAAGTGATATGAGAGAATCCCAACATGAACTTGCGGTAGAAATTAGCAAGACCCAGAAAGCTACAAAGCTCTGTTAGGGTGGTTGGGGCTGGAAAATCCCGAATGACTTGGATCTTGGATGGATCCACATGCACCCCCATTTCATCAATAATGTATCCCAGATATTGAACCTGGGTCATGCCAAAAGTGCACTTCTCCAAATTGGCACACAACTTGTGTTCCCGCAGTGTTTGGAGGACTTCTCAAATGTGGTGGAGGTGCTCTTCCCAAGTCTGGCTGAAGATAAGAATGTCATCCAAGTATACCACTAAAAATGAGTTGGTGAATGGACGCAAGATGTCGCCCATCAACCTTATGAAGGTTGCGGGAGAATTTGTCAATCCGAAAGGCATGACGAGCCATTTGAAAAGGCTCTCCTTGGCTTTGAAGGCAGTCTTCCACACATCAGAGGGTTCGATTGGTACCTGGTGATACCAAGACTTCAAGTCGATCTTGCTGAAATATTTTTCCCCTTTGAGTTGGTCTAGAAGGTCATCAATCCGTGCGACTGGGTACCTATTCCGGACAGTGATATTGTTCAGCGCCCAATAATCAATACAAAGTCTCCAAGTCCCATCCTTCTTCTGTACCAACATGATTGGGCTCCCACAAGGTGATGAACTTGGTCGGATGTGACCTTTTTGGAGCAGCTTCTGAATCTGGCTCTTGATTTCATCATTCTCTAGAACAAAGCACCTATATATTGGCCCATTGGGTAGCAACACACTTGGGGTCAGGTCAATGGGGTGCTTGACCTGACAGTGTAGAGGAACCCCTGTGGGTGAGGTGAAGATGTCCTCGTATTCCTCCACAACCTTGTCCATTTGTTGTTGTCATGCAAAGGAGCCATGTCTAGAGGTCATGGCCACAGTCTTCTTCTTGCCTTGGGGGCGGATCATCAGGAAAAAAATTTTCCTGGTTTGGTAAATGAGCTTACTGCATTGTTTTGCAGTAACCAAAGAGATAGTGGGAGGCGGTGGTACCTCCGGTATCCTGTACAGTTTATTTCCCAAAGTAACAATAACAACACGAGGTCGGGACTCATACACAACATGTCGCTTCCACAAGTATGGTTGGCCTAATAATACATCAGAAACATCAATAGGAGCAATGTCACACAATACCTCATCCATGAAGGGCTTGATGCTAGAGGGAAGGCGACACTGCTGGATGATGCAGAGATCCCGTCCTTGGTGAAGCCACCCGATGGTGTATGGTTGTGGGTGCGCTATGGTCGGCAAGCCCAACCGCTTCACGACATCTGCTAAAATGAGGTTCTTTTGGCTCCCATTGTTGACAATGAACCGTAGCGGAGAACCCTTTACCCACATTTGGGAGTGGAAGAGACGCTTTGCCTCCTTTGGATCTTCTAGTTCCTCCTTCTAGATCTTCGTAGTGGCAACAGTGGCATTGGGCTCTGCATCAATAATCTGCTTCCCTTTTTCATTGACCTTGTCAGGCTCTAATTTAGAGTCGGAGCATGCATCTGATTCAGAAGCCCTCATCTCGGCCACCAGCGACTGCTTGGCCCGACACTCACTTGTGTTGTGAGTGGAGCTCTTACGAACTCACACCACTTTCTCGTGTCCTTATTTGGATTTGTGGTGTTTTTCTTTGCTTGTGTCTTTGGCAGGTTGTCTTGGGCCACCATGCCTTGGCTTTGTACTTTGTTCTATGGTTTGAGGGCACCTTTCCCTTGCTTTTGATTCGCAGATCTAAAGTCTCGCTTTTTCTATTTGAATATCTACTCAATCTTGGCAGCATAATGGTATTCCATACCAAGTGAGGAGATGTCGAGGAACTCCATTTCCTCCTGAATGTATCTGTGCAGACAACTGTGATACTTTAGCACGAAATGTTTCTCTAAATCTTTGATACCCAACTTTGTGCACAGGGTATGGAATAGATTCGTTAGCTCATGCACATCTTGATCCCTTTGTTGCCGCAGTGTGGTCCATTGTATGTACTTGTCCTCATGGCTCTCCACAGGATAGTATTGTTCCTTGATGGCATCTTGGAAAGAATTCCAAGTGGGTACAACTAAGAATAGATAGGATTATGTCTCGTCCTTTTTCTCACAGTAGGTTTCCCACCAGTCCTTGACATGGGGGGTAGCTTTGAGGAGTGAAAAAATAATCTTCTCCCGGTCGGAAAAGTCATGAACTGAGAAATATCCTTCTAATATATTCAACCATCTATCTATGGCATCTGCATCTATTTGACCCTCAAATATGGGAATGTCAAAGTTTACTTGTACCTTAAAGGGAGTCGCGTCTCCAGAGTGGCTGCTGGATGTAGATGTGCCGCCGGTGGGCAGTCGTTGAAGGATCTGGGCAAAGTTATCCATCATCGTGTTCCTTTGTTTTTCGAGGGCCTCCTCAAGCAATATTTTGATAGGATCTCCAAATTCCTCATAGTTATTTTCGTCCCCCATGGGCGTCCATCGGGGTTTATGAGGCTGATTTTGCAAAGGTTCCACCAGATAGAGCCCTAACTCCTTATACCTCGACCTTGTTGGGGACATGCAAATAAGGATCAAGAAAAAGCATACCGCTCTGATACCACTAATCTAGATATATGCAGGAACACAACATAATACAAAAATAACCATAAACATAGAAATACAATGGAAATAAGGCTTCATTTCATTAATATCAAATCACAGAAATATGCTTACAAACATGATGGAAATAAAATATCTAGGGTGCTGGTAGCGAATCTCTGAGAAGAGATGTGGCAACTACAGACCTCTGAACTGTATTACAATGAGGCTCGAGGGCCTATTTATTATGGATAAATAATGGAGAATTCTAAACGTCCAAAAACCTAACCCTAGGAGATGAAGCACCAAAACTATGGGCCCCTTTTGGGTAAATTGGTGTTTCAACTTCCCAGGGACGTAACTTCGGCATACTATCTCCGTTTGGGGCTTCAAAATGGCTCCAGAAGTTCAGGACCTGAAAAACTGCTAAAAATAGTAAGTTGTGAAAAAAACTGAAAGAGATAATGGTGGGGCCCCAAGTGGAATATGCGGGTGGCCACCAATATCCACCTGGATCACTTTTAGTATTTCCAACATTGCAGGTTCTACACCTGGTTTCAAAAATGACACAAGATCTGTAGCATGTATGGAGATTCCACTTAGAATGTGAATTACTGATCCCGCCTAACGGTGGACTGCACAACAATGGGAACAATATTCAAAAGAAAATAGAAATGATGAGTGGATAAGGGCTTGAAGGGAAAGTTATCCCCCAAGTTGCGCCTTGTTTTCCAGCTAACTTACTATTAATAATTCACGTGGTTGTGCAGGGTACACATAAGACTATAAAAGATAAGAAAATGGTGTCGCTACTTAATCCTCCTTAAATATTTTCCTCTTGCTCTTAATTATGCATTCTCTTTTTGTTAGCTACATGACCATGGAGTGGTATACAATTGATTTGGGTAGAAAAAATAATTCAGAGAAACAATTTTAAGTCCTTTTCAGTGTATTTAGGTGTGGCCTTATTTACTTCATATGCACACTCTTCTCCTAGTTTGATTCACAAATATTTTACAAATGATAGATAGCATAAAGGTGGAAGGTTTATTATCTTAATTTTATGAGTATCATATGGAGAAATCAAGATTCAACGGTTGCACAAATCAAGATTAGGTATTTCTGGTTCACTAAGATGACTATGAAAGTCAATCTTAATACCTACATTAACTATCAACCAAGGATACGTCTGTTTATTTCAAGAGTGTTGGCACTATCTATGCAAGTGAGATCAGAGGCTATTTCAGAATAAAATGATTATAAATCGTTGCAATAACCAATCTCTAATTCTCAAAGTTCAATCTAAAATAATTCTAAAAGAAAATCTTAAAGCATTTCCAAACCATAAATATTGAGCTAATCTCAACTGATTTATAAATAAACTGAATCCAAACGCATGTATTGAGGGAATCACACTTAAAGAAATACTATTTGATATTAGCAAAAAAATATCTAATGAAAAGAGGAACTACAGTAAATGAACATCAATCAAATATTCAAGCATTTAATTGATAATGACAGTAGTTAATCACTCGATATCTATAATGGCATCACTCGGAAAGAACATCAATTAAATGTAATGCTTGGACTAATCCAAACAATTCATTAAAGAACAATATGCAAATTTAAAAGTAACAACATCTAAGATTCATCCCAAAAGGTAAAGGTAAATTATGAAAATGAATTCTAACATCACACAACAATCAAATAACTCAATTATATAATATACAACAATTAATAATTACAGAAACGAAGGTAATAAATATGGCACAAAAGAAGCAACAAATATCCCACCGACTGGGCCCAAAGCCTCCAGAAGTTACTGCTAGAAATACTTAGAACACGATTAGGAAGAAAGCACTATTTTGATGATTAATCACAGTAGTAAAGATACAACATCATCGTAGTGAAAATACTCGGTCTTCAATACAAATATAATAATGTCAAAACGAAAGTTAAAGCTTGAAAATTCCATTCTACTTCTTTTTCACCTATCAACCTTATATAACCTAATGAGAAACTAATAGACGAGAGAGAATTCTTAGGATAAGGAGATCCTGAATAAATTTCACAACTGATAATCGGATTTTCATTATAAAATTAGCTTGATTCTCCTTTTCTTTCGCTAGCCCGCGTGGTCAATATGTGGTCTTCGTTCTTTCTTTGGCCGCTGTTGTTCCATCGATTGAACAAAAATTGTCCAATTCTGATTTCTGCACATAAAGGCAAGAAAAAGTTAGTTTTTATGCTAAAATCATACAATTTATTGACAATTGATTTTATTCAACTTTCACAATATTTTCTTCTAGATTATTCCCAAAAACGAAGATAAATACATAAAACAAAATGATTAACCAAGCTAATATGATGATAAAAACATACCTTTTCTGTGACTCAACATGTATGTTTCATTTTTAACTTTTTATAATCTGATGGTATACCATTGTTTAATCATCTAACAATGGATCTCACGGTCAACACTAGTATAGAGTGTAGAAATTATATAGAAACTCTATGTATAAATTTATGTAACTGATATGTTATATCTGAGATTCTCTTGATCACACACTATTTGACTTCATGCACAATACAGAATCTCTTCTACCATTGATCATTAATTGCGGAAATAAAAACAATCGCATGCACACATTAAAACCATAAACATTCACACATATGAACACAATATTTAATGGGAAAGCTTAAAGTTGAAAACCCCCAAATATCTGTATATTATATGTCATAGATATCATGTAACAATCATTATACAAAGCCCCTCACAATCTCTCAGTATAATCTCTAATTCCGATCTAGCAAATCACATGCTCCAATCTCTGCCACCTGATAACCTGCCTCTACTATGAAATCACTGCTAAAGAATGGCTCTGATTGAACTTGAATTGGTCCAGCCTTTCTCACGCAATCCTCATTGGCATCTGCAACCACTGTGTGTTGCAAATCATGCAACACTATAGTCACAACTGATAGTCACACTGCTCTTTCACCTACCTCTTCATTGGTCTCCACTGAAACTGTCCATGCATTGTAGTTAACTGATGTATTCTTTAGTTGATTAATGAGTTAATAATTAGTGAATTAATTAATAATTAATTCACACCACTCTCACTAGTGTATCAATCAGTTAGACTAGATACAACTAGCTCAACTATGTTTAACTCGGTTAAATTGAACACAACTCCACCAACTACCTCAATAACTCCACCAAACTCTGTCACATGAGTTCTAACTGAAGTCTCCATGCAATAGCTCCACTTAACCCTCGGGAATAGCATAATTCCTTTTGTCAGCCCCTGTGCCACATCTGTGCACTTAACTGAAGTGCTCCAAGAGAATAAGATAATGTTTATAGTCCAAATATTATTAAGAGCTAATAATATTCGACATATCTATTTTTAGGCTGGCAATCTAAAAATAGATTCCACCCAATATGTCTAAAAATAGAAGTCCATCTATTTTTCCAACTTGACCAACCATCCACAAATAGCATCCTGCAACTCATAGAATATGATCGACATGTCTAAAAATAGACATAGTCTAAAAATAGACTTGTGCCAAAATAGCTTGCGGGCCCACTTAGTGAAGGCAACTTATTTCCACTAAGCTCATCATCTTGTTGCAATCTCAACACTCTATACCAATGGATTCAATCCAACCTTGTGATGTGCTAAAACAAGATACTGAATTCTTCTACTATCTTTACGGAATATAAAACACGATCGCTCAATCACACGCAAGTAAGAGAAAGAAATTATCAATCAAACAACACAATATGTATCTAGGGAAAGCACCTGCTCAAAACCCCTCTATCATATATTGTACATATTCAAAGAATTATGAAACAATACAATGCTTTCTCAAACTGAGAATGTTGAAATTTGCAACAAGAAACAGTGAAATTGGCATCTAAAAACAACATCCATAAAATGGCATCTAGAAATGGCTACCATTTTGATTTAATTATTTCTTAATTAAATTAGAAGAAATGTGTGTAAAATTTATTTATCCCTTAAATAAATTGGACAATAAATTGTAAACTTATCTCATAATCACTTGTAATAGTTAAATGAGTGTGATAGACTTAGTTAGCTCATGAAATTCGAGTTGAGGGTGGTTGGTGAGGCATGTAGAGTGATTCTATTTGTTTTAGAGTCCAAGTTGCAGTTAGTGTATTAGTTTAATGCATGAGAAGTCAATTAACTCAATTAAGTGAGTTAAAGTCAGTCTAACTAGTTGTAACTGATTGCTACACTAGTGAGAGGTCAAGTGAATTAAATAAGATTTAATTCACATGCAGTGATCTATCAAGTGACTGATGATTTACTATTAATATCTACATGCATGTCAGTTCTGATGAAGACCTAGTTGAGACAAAGGTTAAAGGGATGTTATCTATCAATTGTATTATTAGTAAATTTCCGGCGCGCAATTAGATAACCATAGGATTTCCCATGATGTATTGCACAGTTTTGGAAGGTTGAATTTCATAATTAATAGGGGTCGATTGTCCTTAGAATTGCACAAGGCAGGCAGGCTGAGAAGATGCAGGAAATTGGTTAAGTGTTGGTCGATTTTGTCCGGATCAGTGTGAGGCAGTTGGTAGAGTGAAACCGACTCTTGTGAGAAGAGTGCATTGTATTTTTTCATGAAACCTTGGTTCATTATACAATAGAGATAGAAGGGTTTTGAGCAGTTTCTTTCCCCAGAAAAATATCTTGTGTTGTGGATTGATTTGCTTTCTCTTACTTGGTGTGATTGTGCGATCGTGTTTAATTTCCGCAAATTAATTGTAGAAGGATTCAATATATTTCTCTAGTATATTGCATGATCAGATTGAATCCATTGGTATAAATATTGTTTGTATAATTTCTACATGGTATCAGAGCACCATAAATCACTATAGTGGAGAAGAAATTGAGTTTGTGTTGAAAAATATTCAAACTTGCAGATACTTTCTTTGGAGCGACAAGTAGATCAAGATGGATTTGAATGGATTAAGATTGGAATATTCACTTGAGGGAAGTTCTAATGCTATCGCATGGAAAGATAGAATGGAGTAAATTTTGGAGGAAAACTGGTTGAAAGAATTCATTGATAATGATATTCCCAAGTCTGCAGCAACAGATGTCGCTCTTCTTGATGCTTGGAAAAAGAAGGTAGCAATAGCGAGGAGGATCTTATTAGAGGGAGTTTGAGATCACATTGTATCAAGTATCCATGGCAAGGTGATTCCATACGATATGTGGAAAGCCTTGACATATTTGTTTCAGAACAACAACGACCAAAGGAATTTGGTGTTGAAGGAAAAGCTCAAGAAGAAGGAGGAGGGCGAGACAATACAAACATACTTGGCGAAGTTAACTCAATGTTGAGATGAGCTTGTAAGTGTTGGTGTGACCGTAGCAGATGATGACTTGGTGATCCTCGCACTTCTAGGCCTTCCCAAGAGCTGGCATAGTTACCAGGACTCGGTGAATGGGAGGTAGAAGTTATCAGATTGGGAGCGACTTTGGTTGGATTTGGTACAAGAAGAATTCAGGCAGAATACCAGGGATGGATCCTCATCCAAGACTAATGAAGAGGAATATTGTGCCTTGGCCGGTAAGCCAAAGAAGGCCAAGGGAAATAAATACCAAGGCAAAGCAGGCAATAAATAATTTTCCAAGATCAGATGTTTTCACTGTCACGAGCATGGGAACTATGCTACAAATTGTCCACAGAAGAAGGCAAGCAAGAAAGAGCCCGCAGTTGCAGTAGGTGAAGCACTGGCTTCATAGTTCGAGCTTGATTTTACTCTCATTGCATGCATGGCCAACAGTGTAATGGGATGCATGTGGTATTTAGACAGCAGTACTTCATTCCATATGACAAGGGATATAGATCTCTTCAGTGACTTGGAGGATAAGGACTTCCAGCAGAACATAGAGTTTGGAGATGACGGGAGGTATATCGCAACTTAGATAGGTAAAATTACCTTTTAGAGGGACTTTGGCTCCCATCTCAGACTAGCAGATGTTTTGTATGTTCCAGGCCTAAAGAATAATCTTGTCTCCGTAGCGGTATTGGAAGTTATGTAGTGAAGTGACCTTGCTTGTGATTCTGGACAGGTGAAGCATATCGGTTCTAGAGTCAAGAACCTGTATGATTTCGATGTTGAGGATGAATGCAAGGATTTGAGGAGCAAAGAAGTGGTTAATTACTTGGTGGTTGAGAGGGAGCAATTATCTCTCAATGTGTAGCCTCAGAAACAGTCTTATAAGTTTGTGGAGAAGCCACAATTGGAGATGCAGTGGGGAGACCGAGTGGAAGATTCCACTCAAGTAGAGACCTCCAGTAGTGGGAAATTTCAAGCTAGAAGGGAAGAGGGAGTACATGCAGCTATACCTCCAGGTGTGAGGTGGGGCGATGTGAAAAATTAATTCCAAGAAGAAATTTGGGCAGGGGACATTGAGATGGTGTGTCTCATGGATCGAACCTGGCTACAAGGAGCCCACAATACAACAATAGCAGGAAGGATTGGCTAGATTGATGCAGTAAGATGTTAGGAGGACATAAATCAAAGTGACAGGTGTGAGATACTGGAACGCAGATCAGAGTTGGAAACAGTGTAGAGTGCATGGATGCAGATGTCAACATCACATACGTCTAGTAGACATGTGCAATAGCTAGTAGCAGTTAGAAGACTCTGATGATAGATGCATTATACTGATTCAATTGTTTGGAGGCTATTTAGTTTTAGAAGCGTTTCATGCATAAAATTCCAAGGGTACCGGATTGAGATAGATTGATTCCTTTCTTGTTGAGAGGGAGTGTTGAAATTTGCAGCAAGAAACAATGAAATTGGCATCCATAAAAAACATCTAGAAAATGGCATCCATAAATGGCTACCATGGAGGCTTTTGATTTAATTATTTCTTAATTAAATTAGAAGAAATGTGTGTCAAATTTATTTATCCCTTAAATAAATTGGACAATAAATTGTATTCTTATCTCATAATCACTTGCAATAGTTAACTGAGTGTGATGGTCTCAATTAGATCATGAAATTCGAGTTGAGGGTGGTTGGTGAGGCATGTAGAGTGATTCTATTTGTTTTAGAGTCCAAGTTGTAGTTAGTGTATTAGTTTAATGCATGAGAAATCAATTAACTCAATTAAGTGAGTTAAAGTTAGTATAACTAGTTGTAACTTATTGTTACCCTAGTGAGAGGTCAAGTGAATTAAATCATATTTAATTCACATGCACTGATCTGTCAAGTGACTGATGATTTACTATTAATAGCTACATGCATGTCAGTTCCGATGAAGACCCAAATGAGACAGAGGTTAAAGGGATTTTATCTATTACTTTTATTATTAGTAAATTTTCGGCATGCAATTAGAAAACCGTAGGATTTCCCATGATGAATTGCGCAGTTTTGGAAGGTTGAATTTCCTAATTAATAGGGATCAATTTTTCTTAGAATTGCACAAGGCAAGCTGAGCAAAGGCAAGAATTTGGCTAAGTGTTGGTCTATTTTGTCTCGATCAATGTGAGACAGTTGGTAGAGTGCAACAGACTCTTGTGATAAGAGTGCATTTTATTGTTTCATGATTCCTTGGTTCAATATACAATACAGATAGAGGGGTTTTGAGCAGTTTCTTTCCCCAGAAAAATATCTTGTGTTGTGGATTGATTTTCATTCTCTTACTTGGTGTGATTATGCAATCAAGTTTAATTTCCGCAAATTAATTATAGAAGGATTCAATATCTTTCTCTAATATATTGCACGATCAGATTGAATCCATTAGTATACATATTATTTGTATAATTTCTACAGTGAAAATATTGCACTCTACCAATCGTCTCATCCTGATCCTGCATAAAACTGACTAGCAATTCTTAGGAAAAATTTATTAACACTTAGCCAATTCTCAACCCCTTCTTAGCCCATCCTTTCCCTCGCAATCCCTATTAAATAGGATTATCAACCTTCCTTGACTGCGCAATCCATCATGAGAATTCTTGTGACTTTATAATTGAGCCCATAAAATTCACTAATAATACAACTAATATTTAAATGCCCTTTAACCTCTTTCTCAACTAGGTCTTCATCAGAATTGACATGCATGCAACTATTAATAGTGAATCATCAGTTATCTGATTGATCACTACTTGTGAATTAAATATAATTTAATTCACTTGACCTCTCACTAGCTCATTACTTAGTTAGAACTAGTTAAACTGATTTTAACTCAATTAATTTGAGTTAACTGATTACACATGCACCCCACTAGTGCATTAACTACAACTGGACCCCCAAAATAATAGAATCACTGTACATGCCTCACCTTTGAACCTCAAGTCAAAATTCTTGAGCTAACTTAGTTTTTTTGACTTAGTTAACTGATACAAGTTGTTATGAGATGAAATTACAATTTACTTTCCAATTTATTTAAGGGATAAATAAATTAGACGCCAATATTTAGCCCTAATGTGTTACTGAATTCCTCACTCATGTGTGACTGGAATCCCACACCAGTATGTGGTCAATGTTTTCCTTTCTGGTTTCCAATTTCATTATTTCTTGTCACAAATTTCAACGCTCCCTCTCAACAAGAATGGAATTCAATCTATCCCGATCTGGTACCTTTGGAATGTTCTGCATGCAACCCTTCTCTAGTGTTGTTTGCACCTTAAACTCCTGAAATTGAATACCTTCCAAACAACTGAACCAGTATGATGCATCTGTCATCAGAGTCTTCTGACTGCGACTAGTTACTGTACATGTCTATTGGACTCTTTGTGCTGCTGCTGACATTTGCATCAATGCACTCTGCACTGCTGCCAACTTTGATATGCACTCTAGTATTCGACATCTGTCACTCTGATTTTTATCTTCCTGAAATATGAGTGCATCAATATAATTGATTCTTCCCGCTAATGTTTTACTTTGGGCTCCTCATATCCAGGTTCATGGATCTTAATGGACCCTGCCCAAATTTCTTCTTGGGATTATATCTACACATTGCCCCACCTCATACCTGGAGGTATAGCTGCATGTACTCCCTCTGACTTTCTGCCTTGAAATTCCCCCCCTCCAGGATGTCTCTACTTGAGTGGATGCTTCCACTCGGTCTCCTCTATGTTTCTCCAATTGTGGCTACTCCACAACCTTCTAAGACTGCTTCTGAGGCTACATGTTGAGAGATAATTTCTCCCTCTCAACCACCAAGTCATTAACCACTGCTTTGCTCCTTAAAGCTTTGCATGCATCCTCAACCTTGAGAGCATACAGGTTCTTGACTCTTGCACCAATATGTTTCAACTATCCCGTGGCTATGTGTTTAAGGAACACCTTTCCTTTTCTAAACATCACCTCATAACCATGGTCTTCCAATACCGCTATAGAGACAATATTATTCCTTAGGTCTGGAACATATAAAACATCTGCTAGTATGAGAGGGGAGCCAGACTCCCTCTTAAAGGTAATTGTACCTATGTCGGTCATGCTATACCTCCTGTCATATCCAAACTCTATGTTCTGTTGGAGGTCCTTCTCCTCCAATTCATTGAAGAGATCTCTATTCCCCATCATATGGAATGTGGCACCACTATCTAGATGCCACATGCATCCCATTACTGTGCTAGCCATGCATGCAATGAGAGTAAAATCAAGCTCTAACTGTGAAGCCAATGCTTCACCCACCGCAACTACAAGCTCCTTATTGTTTTCCTTCTTATGTGGAAAATTTGAAGCATAGTGCCCATATCTCGTGATAGTGAAAACATATGATCTTGGACAAGTCTCTCATCTTCACCTTGGTACTTCTTTCCCTTTTCTTTCTTTCCTTTTCTGACTAATGCACAATATTATTCTTTATTGGTGTTGGAGGTACCATCTCTGGTGGTCCACCTTATCTCTTATATTACCAAGTCAGACCACAAATGATGCCAGTCTGGTAACTTCTCCCTCCCATTCGCAGAGTCCTAGTAACTATGCCAGCTCTTGGGATGACCTAGAAGTGCTAGGCTCACTAAGTCATCATCGACTATAGTCACACCAACACTTCCAAGCTCATATCGACATTGAGTGAACTTTGACAAGTATGTTGGTACTGTCTCGCCCTCCTCCTTCTTGATCTTTTTGAGCTTGTCCTTCAACGCCAACCTCCTTTGGTCATTGTTGTTATGAAACATATCTATCAAGGACTTCCACATAACATATGGAGTCGCCTTCCCATGGAGACTCGAGACGATATGATCTCAAACTCCCTCTAACAAGATCCTTCTCATCTTTGCTACCTTCTTTTGCCATGCATCAAGAAGTTGGGCATCTGTTGCTGTGGGCTTGGGAATATCAAAATATATGAATTCCTTCAACATGTTGTCCTCCAACACTACCTCCATCCTATCCTTCCATGCAATATAATTCGAATCTCCCTCGAGTGCAAATTCGAGTCTCAAGCCATTGAAAGACATCTTGATTTTCTGGTGGATCCTGAAGAATACTGCAAATTTGAACTTTCTCAAGACAAAATCAATTATTTATCTTCTATTGTGATTCCTGGCGCTTTGATACCGTGCAGAAATTATATATAAACTCTATACCAATGGTTCCACACCATTCCGACAACTTTCATTTTTTGGCATAATTTTGAGCACCTGATCAGACATCTAAGTGAAACCAATGCAGAAGTTAATACCAAAGAAGGACAATGCTAAAGTAACTACTCAGATGAATAATTCGATCCTGTTATCTTGAGTTCATTTTTACAGACTTGCATGAAGCTGTTGAGGAATCAAAAGGCCGTTGAAGGACTTCAAGAGTTGTTAGAATCCTGCGCTGATAAAGAAGTGCCACAAAGTGATCAACACACAATAAAAAATTTACATCGAAATAGGAAGAGAACAAAGAAGGAGATGAGACTAACTGCGTAGATTGAAGAATATGATATGGATCAGGAAATCACAGATTTTGGATCCAATCCAACGTGTTACCTAAGAAAACATGGGAGTTAATGGGAAGAGAAAATTTTCAATGGTCATTGATCTAGTTGAGGATGGCCAACCAAAAAAAGCTTCTCTCTATGGGAAGGTTACTTGTCATTGTAGTAGATATTGAAGGAGTTCACATTGCTGTAGACTTTGAAGTGACTGAAATTGTAGATGATAGAAATCCCTATCTGGCATTGCTTGGATTGGATTGGGATTTTGATATGGCGGCGATAATCAATTTGAAGAAGAGACAAACGATGTTCGAAAAAGACAACGTGAGGGTCATTGTGCCTTTGTAACCCTCAGAAGGAGTTTCTATACATAATTTTTCTGCGATGAGTGCTGCGATGCAGATGCCAAAATTTTTAATGATATGACAACTAAAGAGGAATATTGGATTAATCCCACTACATATTGTAGGCTTAGCTGGGAACGTGACGGTTCCTGTACTTCAGACTCAAACGAGGAACTAGAAAATTTGCAGAACATGTTACATGAAGTATCTACCAGACGATGTTCCAAAATCACAAGCAAGGTCACTTCACTACATAGATTCAGAAGTATCTGATATGCCTTATAATTATGTGATAGGAGATGTAAGTCTTTTTCTTGATAAATTTGAAAGATAAATACCATAAGAACAGAGGTTCCAAGCTTTGGATGTAGCCCTGATATATACACCTGCTTGATGGTCAGGTACTCATAAAGAGAATATAAGAATTTGGGAAGAGTATCGAAAGATGATGAGGGTCAGATTTGGTCCAGTAGATACCAGAATCGAAGTAAAATATAATGGCAAGGTTGACCCCTAGGAGCATATCTATCACTGCACTTCATTTTGGGGAGAAGTTCCAGAACAAGAGTGTGTACCTGTATTTTTTTCACACACTGGAAATGATACCTATGAATTGGTATATTGAGACAAAAATGCAAATGGAATTGCAAACTGGACAGATTTGGTTGAAGGGTTCACACTGACATTTAGTTTTGAAGATAATTGTCTATGCATAGATGAAGCCCTTCTGAAAGTCAAAGAAAAGGTTTTTAAGCACACAACTTCACTAACATGGATAAAACTAGACTAGAACACACAATTTAAGGAAGTACTGGAATGTTATAAGGTGACCGCAGAGGAGGATGATGAAGATCAATGCAATATTGATATCCTAGAATCAGAAGGACATTGCGAAGTTGCTTGACCAGAACCTTGAATAATTGACATATTGAAGCCTGCAAAGATGAAGAAGGTGAATATCATATCATAAGAAGAACCAAAATTTGCAATGATTGGAGATTATTGGGATGAAGACATAATTAACAAAATTGCAGAGCTACTACATGAGTATCAAGAGCTCTTACCCACAAATTTTTTTGAATGGAAGCATAGTATGGGATCTAGGAGTTATGAGGATTCCTCTGAAACCTAATGTGAAGCTAGTAAAGAAAAGACCCAATAGGTTTAATCCGAAATACAAGGAAAAAGTGAAGGTGGATTTAGATAAAATGATCAAAGCTGGGATCATTAAACTGGTCGAAGAGTCTCAATGCGTAAGCCCCATGGTAGTTCAGGAAAAGAAGAAAAAGGACAAGATCATAATATATGTGGTCCTAAGGAAGTTGAATGATGCATTCTTGAATGACCCTTTTCCCAAAACACTCACAGACAAAGTATTGGACAATGTCGGAGGACAAGAGGCCTATTCTTTCACAAATGGATTTCAGGATACCATTAGATCAATTGCAACAGAAGATAGACATAAGACAACTTTTGCTACAGAATTGGGATATTATCAATACACGGTGATGCCTTTTGGTTTGAAGAATGTAGTCGCAACTTTCAAAGAATATATCCACAAATTTTTGGAAGTTTACTTTGATGACTGGAAAATATTTGGGTTGTTGAAAAAGAACGTTGTGAGCTTCAGGTTGATGTTGGATATATGTAGGCATTATCAAATATCATTGAATTTAAATAAGTGTATATTTTTTGTACCTTTTGGTATATTAATAGGAGATGTTGTTTTAAATAAGGGATTAATGGTAGATCCCTTTATGATTGTAGTCATTACAAACTTGGATCCACCTAAGATAGTGAGACAACTGTGCATGACACTTGGACACACTGGCTATTACAAAAAGTTTACAAAGGGGTATGTGTAGATAACTGTGCCAATGGATATTTTATTGAAGAAAGATGTCACTTTTCAATGGGATGAATAATTCCAAAAGAGCCTTAACATACTAAAGGAGAAAATGGTGACTGCACCTATTCTAGTTTTCCCAGACTGGAATAAGGAATTTCATGTACATGTTGATAGATATTGCATAGCATTGGTTATAGTACTAGCACAACCAGGAGCAAGAGAAATTGATCACCCCATAGCTTTTGCAAGCAGAAAACTGTCCAAGGAGGAGAAGAACTATTCGACGACAGAAAGAGAAGGGTTATCTATGGTCTATGCATTACAAAATTTCATGCATTATTTGTTGGGAGCGCACTTCAATATTTTCACTAATCACTCCATGCTAAAGTATTTGGTGAATAAGCCTAATTTTGGAGGAAAAATTTGTTAATGGTTGTTGTTGTTCCAGGAGTACGACTTTGAAGTTGTATTTAAACCAGGAATATTTCATTTCAGGCATGATCATCTGTCAAGGATAGATACGAGAGAAGGGTATCGAGGAAAATTTGCTCGATGTGCAATTATTTTCAATGAGGGTTGTCGATGGTCACTTCACAGATACTATTCAGTTTCTCACCACTAGAATGGTGCACGTGGAGTACACTAAGCAACAAAAGAAAGAGCTGGTAGTCAAAGTAGTTGATTTTTTGTTGATTGCAGGTCACTTTTACAAAATGGGATCAGACGAAATACTGTGCAGATACGTCGCTGAGCATGAAAGGCAGAGTATTTTGACATAAGCTCATGTAGGAGTTGTAGGAGGAAATTATGCAGGAAAGGCCACTGCACAGAAAATATTTAAAACTGGGTTATGGTGGTCCACAGTGCATAAGGATGCAAAGGAGTTTTTTCGAGCATGTGATTCACGCCAGAGAATAGGAAAGCCATATAGAAGGGACATAATTCCATTAAATCTAGAAGTGACATTGAAATCATTTGAAAAATGGGCTATTGAATTTTTTGGACCTATTAATCCACCAGGAAAGAAGACTGATGCAAGATACATAATCACTACAACTGACTATTTGAGAAGGTGGGTCAAGGCATACCCAGTGAAGGATTGCAACACAGACAACACTGCAAAGTTCATATTTGGATATGTTCTGTCTAGATTTGGGTGTCCAAATATATTTATGAGTGAAAGGGGTTCAAATTTCATGCATATGAGTATTGAGGCATTAATTGAATAATTTCAAATACATTATCAGAAAATTACCCCATATCATCCTCAGGTGAATGGGGTAGTTTAAGCTTTCAATAATATTTTGGAAGATTCACTCACAAAATTATGCAATGCAAACAAAAATAACTGGGATTTAAGGATTCCAGTGGTGTTATGGGAATATAGGAAAACATGCAAGAAAATGACAGGCCAGACACCTTTTAGGTTGGTATATGGACAAGAAGCAGTCATACCTATGGAGTACATTGTGCCAAGTTTAAGGATTGCAACCTTCATAGACATGGAAGACTCTGATATAATGGAAGAAAGGATGACACAGTTGATTGCTTTGGAAGAAGACACTTTAATAGAAGGTTTTCATCAGCAAGTACAAAAAGCAAGGAAGAAATCATGGCATGACAGACACATCAAGAAAAATACATTCAGGGAAGGAGAAATTGTACTTTTATATGATAGCAAATTCACGGAGTTCCCAAGAAAATTTTAAACAAATTGTTTGGGACCATATATCATCAAGCACATTTCTGCTAGTGGCGCAATTCAACTCGTGAAGTTGGATCGTCAGTTGATTCCAGGACGAGTGAATAGTAGAAGATTAAAGATATATAGGGATGACTCTTTCCCTGTAGCTTCACATTTAAAGTTAAAAGGGAGGACAATATTAGGGCCATCTGCAGTTGAAAGTGGGCACTGCACTATAATTTACTTTGCAGAAGGGACTTCACTAAAGGATGTCACTGCACGATATTTAAGGGTATGTCAAAGTTTGAAAGAACCACGATGAAGGAAGGATTTTTTCAACAAAGAAGGGGCCGCGTCAAAGATAACCGAAAATATGACTGTTGGAAGGAAAAGGTTTCCATTAAAAGAATTTTTTTTGTTAAGAGGTAGATGATAATAGCATTTATGAAGCACAACTGGTTGAATATAGCTCCATATCTGCATAAAATGAAAAATATCTAAGATTTCATGAGTTTTGAACTTCAAATTTCCTATAAAAGCTATATCCCAATCCACATTTTACACTTTACGCTTTGGGGAATTCAATTTGTGAATTTGCGACCAAGTAAGAACCAAAAATCTTATTGTATGTCTGAGAGTAGTTTTGAAGAGATTGCTAGAGAATTTTTGAAGAAAGGACTACTAGAAATCATGGAAGCTACAACATCGAGTGTCCCTGTATCCCAAACACGTGTGAGGTCACCGTGAAAACAAAAAAACACAGAAGAAGGACCGAAGAAAAGACAAGAAAAGAGGTCAACTTAAGCCTATAGAGTAAGGTAATCCCCAAGGAAGAAGGTAGCAAAGGAACATCAAACAAAGAATAAACATGACAAGCAGCTTGCAGCGAAGACGAAGAAACCACTAAAAAAATGAACCAGAAGAGCTCCATGACAACGAGGAGGAAATTGAGATGCAACAGATGAAGATAGAGGGCATAGAGCTTCCCTCTATGCTTCCACCATATTTTCCATTAATAAAGTCAGATGTCAAACTGGTCAAAGATCTCAATTGATGAGATGTTGATTAGAAGGATCACCGCACTGCCATACTAGGGAGAGGACCCCACCAAAGAGTTCGTTGGAAAAATTCAAGACAAGGTAGTCGCAGTCAATATGAAAAATTAGTATGGGTTAATAAAGAAGTCACGTGGTTATCACATTAACTCTATCATCGACCACGGAGTGTGCTTAGTCACACACATTTTGGTAGGAGAGATTATAAGGAAATGAAGAGCGAATGAAGTTCCCATGACTATATTTTCCTTAGCCACGTAGTGAAGTAAAGGGGTTTAGTTTAACTGGGCTAGATATTTATGAAAAAAAAAATTGGAGGAATACCAAGAAGTGCATGAAGAAGGAAAAACTTTTCACTACACGTGGTTTCTCTTGACTTTCACGCTATTAGCATGGAAGGAACCACCAGATTCCCAATTTTCCATATTTGATGCAGATGTATGCGAGGCCGCATGATATGCCTCGCTCTAGTTTTCCAACGAGCCGATGCGTGCACAGGAAAAAAAGATTTTTTGGGTATTGATGGATGGGTTTGTGCATGGTGGTGAATCGATGTCCCAAAATTTCACCTAGTTTTTTTGAGCAGTATCACAATATAGTATACTTCAAGGCATATTTTCACTGAGTATATGTTAAATCCAAAAAGGATTCGATGGTAGATTCAAATCCTTTATCATATCTGGTCACTGAAGATGAAATTGTCAGCATATTAAAGTGTTGGTTAGTGGATTGGATAACCCCACCTATAGGAGGTTGGGAAGCAAATAAATAGACCGTGCAACATGCAGGTACAAGTAGGAAGGATGAACATGTAGAAGCGACAGATCCAGAGCATGATCAGGGTGGCTAGGACTATCCTAGTGATGTAGAGCTAGAATATTCACCATTCATCATTGGGAAGAGTTTCCCTACAATAAATATGATGAGCGGAGGGCAGAAACATAAGGTGAACAAATCTAGTGGAACAACACCGCTTTTCCTCACTGAGGGGGACATCAACAAGGTTTTGCATAAAGTTCAAGAAGTGACAACGAAGTCATGGAACATAATCGAGGATTGGTACAACATGCTCCTAACCGGTGTTGAGGAAAGAATGAAATAATTAAAAGTATTGGTGTAGAAAACTAGACAACCAGAGCAAACATCCAGACCACAGGAACAAATGAGTCAACTAGCGCAGCGAGAGCGCTGATTAGAGACAACGTTTGGAGTGATAATTTTTCAGGTACTAGGAGGAGCGATGCATTTTGAAGACGCTGAAGATAGGGATCACACAAAAGGGTGGGATCATGTCAATATGAACATTTATGCCCTATCTGTTTAGGTATTGCATGATTTCCACGACAGTGTAATAGCTGAGCCCAAGGAGCGATAACAATGCACTTCACTGATAAGCATGCAAGTGGAGAAGGAACGGAATGCGATGAAGAAGGAGATCGATTAGATGATAAATGAAAGAAATGAGGTGCACCAACAACAAAAAAAATAGAAGAAGAAATTAGGAAGAATTGCAGTGATGTTCCAGAAATCCAGGTCAGCGCATAAGAGTCACCAACAGAGAAGGTCGCAAAGCTTGGCCTCACAATCAAGGATTCAAAGAATAAGTTCGCCGAGATGAAGTTTGAGTATGATGTGAAGATCATTGAGCTTAAAATGAGGCTGCATCCATCCATGCCAGCGAAACTCCGAGAACAGAGGGAGATGGACCTCAAAACTGTAGTGAAAGGCTTCTCCGACACAGTGGCAGAATGTGGGAAGTTGCTAGATGACACATTGGAGTTTGGACCTCACTGTAGGAGGATCCAAATATGTAGAGGATTTAAGAAGAGATAAAAACGATGTAGAATTAACTTGACGAAATCCAGGAAACTGTGAAGACCTTAGCAGTCTCGCAGAGGCTCTGTAGGATCACAAAAGGAAAGAATCTTTAGAGTCAGATCGAATATCTTCTGAGGAAAGAGCATATTATAACAGCAAGGACTCAACCATTGTAGGATAAGGCCCTACAAATTTCACCGATAGTAGATGGAAAGCTCAAGGAGATGCATCAGAGGTAGAAAAAAGTGCTATAGAAGACAGCCAGACAAAAAACATAGGCACTATTGGAGGAAGTGCGCAAAGAAGAAAAGAATGTAGCAGAAATACTTCAGCAGTATAATTCCGCCTACATGAGCATCACATATAAGATTTGGGGTGAAACAGTTGAGTGACTTGGGACGAGTCACATGTGAGTGTTGGGGGCATGTTGGGCGCAACGTAACTTGGTCCTTTTTTGGTCAAAGACTCCGCATTTTGAGGAGTGGAGTGCACGGTACCATGAAGTTAGATCTACCGCGTGGTGTCTAGGGGCTCCAGGGTGGGATGACGCCCCTCATTTTGTAATGGTAACGAGTATTAGTACATTATTTTTTGAGCCTATAGTATGTGGACCATGGTTTTTTAATGATGTAAAGATATATAAAGGGATGTAATATTGTGTCAAAGTCATAAGTGAATAGTTGATGAGCACTAACTGTTTTATTTTTTGTCTTTAGTTTGTTTTTGGGCCTTAAGGGAAGGCTCCGAAACTGAGTGTGCAGAGACCTTCGAAGAGTCTGTAGCTTAGTGCATAGACCACCTGTAGTTGTGTGCATAGGTTGATAAGCTGAATGTATTGAATAGATCCATATTAATAAATAAAAAGAATTTTGGGCATATTCTATGTTTATATGGGTTGTGTTGTTGTTTATCTGTTTATGCGAAGTAATGGTTGTAGCACTAATTATATTATGCTATAATATATTTATGTTTATCTGAATGTCGTGAAGTAACCGATTAAGATTCACCACATAGTTGTAATATACTTGTTATAATATTAATTAAATACAAAAAAAGTCAAGCAGAAGCCACCTCGCATAGTCCCTCAAGGCTGCAAAAACTTAGTTCTGAAACCACCCATAGCCACCTCGGGTGAGACTGCGATCTGGTTGCAGGTCGTTGCCCTAAGGGTTGGTTTTTGAGGGTTTTTTTGGTGTGAAGTCCAAGACGAACCTGGGTCAATCCCAAACCAAGCCAAAAATTCTCTTCTATAGTGATACCTTCTCTGATATCATGTAGAAAATCCACGTAGATCCAAACTGCTAATTGTAATATGATAAAATAATAGACTTGAGTCTATTCTACAAATTGCAGAAACCAATTACGATTGTGAAATCACAAAGAATGTAAGAGAAATAATTTCAATCACACATTACAAAATTATTTCCTGGGGAAATACATAGATAAAAACCCCGCTATATGTATATTGCATTAGCTAGAAAATATGAGAATATTACAATGATTTTCTGAAGCCTAAGAAACCTATGCACTATCTATATCTATATCAGTTCTTCCTAGACAAGCCTACGTCAATACTTAAAAAAAATACTATTCTTGCTAGGATTCCTATTTCCTTGCACTGTTTCCGTGGGTAACTAGGCCTTGTTAATTATGGAAATTATCAACCACAAATACGCAATTCATCTAAGGCCTTCCTCTGACTGCATGCACCATCTGTACAATTTAGATCGTTATACAACTGATAGGAAATTTCCCTTGAACTCCAATCTCAACTGGGTCTTTCTCAGAACTGACATGCATGATTTATTTATGAGTGAATCATCATTTATTTCGATAAACACATGAATTGTTGAAAATGAAGGAAGATATTTCTAATTTAATTTTCCCTTGAATTAAATTAGGAGAAATTGAAATTCAACATCACTAGACAACTTGAATGAGATAACTGAGTTATTATCACCGAGTTAGCTTAGTTAATTCAAGTTTAGGACTTAACTTGAGTTATGTACATTGATTCCTAAATTTTAGGAGCCCAGGTTGAGTTAATTTCAGTAGTAACAATGAAGGAAAATTTTAAGGATGGAAAATTATCTTGAATGTTAAAAACATTGGTGGATCTCACTAGTCCCTAATATGCAAACTATATAATTTTTATTGATATATTTGTAAAATCATTCAAATTTATAATTATTTTATATATATTAGCTATATAATGTTGGTGATTTTTAAGGTAAAATAATTTCATTTTGTAAAATTTGGGCGAATCATTTTTAGAAAATATGGAAATTAACGAACCTTGCTTTTGGAAAAATCATGGAAAATTAGCCCAACTACGAATATTAGCACCTAATTTTTTCCATGGACTAACAATTTAATTCAGTTAAATTGGGTTAAGGTTAGTTAAACTAGTTCCAACTATTCGAGGAACTAGTAGGAGGTCTAGCATTGGGTTGCAACTTCAGTGTTCAACTAATTAACTGATCAATAAACCTTAATTAAATCATGCATGTAGGAATTCTAGTTACCCAGTTGAGAATGGAGTTCAAGGGAAGTGTACTATCACTTGTATAATTATCCAAGTTGTACAGGTGGTGCATGAAGTCAGAGAAGGGCCTACAAATATTGCACAATTCTTGATGGGGAATCTCCCTAAATAATAGGGGATAATTACTAATTGAACAATGCAATGAAATAGGGACTTAGGAAGGAAGGAATTTGGTTATGTATTGACCAAAGCTAGCTTGTGAAGCAATGAGATAGATTATACTTTTGCAGAGGTTGCTAGGGCTTGAGTAAGCATTGTATTTCTTTTCTATTTTATGACTAATGAAATACATATAGGAAGTCGTTTTGAGCAATTTATTTCCCCTATATAAATCCTCATTATGTGTGTTACATCATGATGCATGATTTTGATATCATTCTAAATCATGAATTTCTTTCCGCATATGAGTAAAGTAGATTTGAGTCTTATGTTTTAGAAATTACATGAGTAGTATTGAATGTACTGATTTCTACATGGTATTAGAGACGAAATCAAAATAGAGGAGAAGAATACGAGTTTGTGCTTGTAGTAGGAAATTTTTTTGCATAATTGATATTCCAGAGCTAGCATGAGGATCACGATGGTGTTTGTTGGAGCGGGGTCCCCTGGGGCACAAGTTCCAAAGATAATTTTTGTATGTTTGTATGTGCGCGCTGCACATATGAAGTCAAAGGGACTTTTGCCCCAATTTTGGATGTAATTAAGCTTAAATGTAAGTTGTGGGCCTCAAACCATGGTTTGAGACCATAGTATCTGCGTGCTAGGCATATTATAAATAGATAGAGTTTGTATAAGCTAAGTAGCTCTAAGTAAGTGATATGAGATATTGATATTCTGATAATAATTGCGTTTGTAAGGGTTTTTGGGTTGGGTGAAAGGCTGATGCTGGCTATGTGCGTGGAGACCTAGTCCTGGCTATGTGTGGACTCCAATGGCTGTGTACGTGGAAGGGATTGTAAGGTTTTTGTAAGGGAAGACAGTTGATGTGTTGACAAACCTGAAAGAAAATAGAAAGACATATCAATTTTGGTGAAGCTCTCTGTGTTATGCATCTATCTTGTGTATTGTTTATGCTTTGATTAAGATCGCAATATCTGTTTGCTTATTGATGAATGAGAAAATCTATTTGATATGATTATGCATGAGTATTCTAAATATGTTATGTGTTATGTTGATTAATATTGAGATCAGGTTCTAATTTTTTATCTGCGCTAAGCAAGACAATATTTTTATATTATTCTATTGATAATTGCACATACTCTTTAATTCTGTTATATCTCATTGTGCGCATTTGAATAAGATCACTTAGGGTTTTTTCGAGGACCACTCCATTAAATTATCTCCCAGAGTGTGGAAACCTGGTTCCAATACGACTCCATATTGCTTTGGGTGATACTTTGGTCTGCGCAAGCAGATCATTCCCGAAAGGGCCAATAGCTGGAGGGTTTGTTGGTTTATCCATAAACTCCAAACTTGGGTCAGGACCCCTCAAGCCAAAAAATGGTTCCGTTGTCGAGATCGGGATCATCATTTTGAGGGAGATTTGATGTTGTGGCATCCGTCGCGCAACGAATTACAAGTCTGGTTGGACAGAAAGATCATTGAATTTGTGCTGCAAGAGAATAGAAGCACTAAATTGTCTGACGAATAGTGGGTACATAAGTATATTTATACCGAATTGCATGAAATTGTCTTTTGTTCCTTTGCGCATGAACTACAGGAGTGGTTTTCATTCTTAGCTGAATTCCATCACTGTATAAAAGAAAACATAGTCATTGAGTGGAATTTTGACCTAATCCAACAAGTAGAGAAATTTGGTAATAAGATCACTCACACGGTAGATCATTGGATCAATCACCTTCTGGGAAAATTTGTGACTAAATTTGATGTTGACCATTTGTGTCATATTCTAAAGTAGAAAGAAGGTTTTTCAAAGGTCCTAGAGGTATGTTCCTGTGCTCATTGAAATTATTACTGAAAATGCTATTGTGTGAACGGGTTTGTTTGTGTGAACATACTACTTGAATGAATCAAAGAGGTTCAGTTACGTGTAGTGGAATAATTTACCGCGAAGACTTTGAAAAATTCCTTTATAGCCCTCTAAAGCCTATATCTAATAGTGACCGTGAACTAGAAACTGACTCTGAAGAAGAAATATCGTCATATAAAAAACCCTTGAATCTGTTTACTACTCCATCCACTCCACTTTTGAGCTCATATAACAGATCACCTACCCCACCACACAGTCCATCTCCACCTCCACCTCAGCCTCCCCCTGAAGTAGATATGGCTACATCCATGAAATTACCTAATTTCAGAGGCATTGGAAATGAGGAAACTGATCACTTCTAGTTTGTAACTGAGGCTATGTGGCAAGATCAACAAGTGAACAATATTTATATTAGAAAAGTGCAGCTGAATACTGCATTCCAAGATTGCGCACTATGTTGTTACATTAGGTATGCATAATAAAACCCTAATTCTACCCTGGAAGAAATTAAAGTAGCCCTAAAAGAGAATTTTAAGAAACCTAAGTCATACGCACAGTTGGTGACAAACATGAAGGATATTCGTCTAGAACCTAATAAGTTGGTATGGGAGGCTGATCAATCACAAAGCACACCATTAGATATGGTGGATTTGTGATTGATGATACTCAGCATAAGGAATGGTTCATTGCTATGTTGCTCTTCTATCTATGCCAACCATTAGGTCAAAAAAATATTTCTACACAAGCTGAGGATGTATAAGTTGCAATGAAACTTGAGGCTGCCCCAACAACTATTGCATTGTGAACTCAACAGATTTAGAGTCAACTAGAAGAAATGCGTACGGAAATTCAAAATCTACACAAGGACAAAGGCAAGGAGGTCTGTGGATAAGTGTGCTGCATCAAATGAAAAGCTTCTGGGCATCATAAAGAACAATTTCCCATTTTTAACAATTATCTGAATGCTGGAGGTCCTAGTCCATTGAAGAACCCTATATGGTGTACCATATGTAATATTTCTAGACTACATGACACAAAGTCCTGCCTAAGAATTGGAAAACATCAGCCTGAATTGAAGGAGTTATTTTTTAAGTTATGTTCATTATTAGGGCATGATGAGCAACATTGCCGGACCTATGACATGATGTTGGATAAAGCAAATATTTATAGAATGCAGGTTGAGCCTACATCACCAACATACCCTTCTAGTCGTAGAGGATTCCAAGGCAAAGGAAGAGGTCGAGGAGGTGGATCAGCTGGTTGAGGAAGAGGACAAGTGATTTTCTAGAACTGTGGTGATGCTGGTCCTTATGCATGTGATTTTCTGAATCCAACACGAAATTTCTACAGGAAATGTAGACAATTTGATCATGTTATAAAAGATTTTCCTGTGTTGATTGCTAAAATGTAGGAAAAGAAGACTCCAACGCAGAATCTTCAGATGGTTGGTGTAGAAACTCGGGAAGAAGATCCTTGTGTGAATGTAGTTACCAGGAGTGGTGTAGCTACCAATGAATATAAGCGATATAAACCTGCCACTGATGCATGGATCCGAAAAGCACCTGAAAGAAAATAAGGATTTAATATTCAATGTGCAAAATAAACCTTTATGGAAGCAAGGAAAGACTTTGAAGAGGGAGATACTTCAACGAGTAGTAGAGAAATGAAGGAAGTAGGAGGAGAAGAAGAAATTGAGCCATTTTTAGAGGCATGCATAAAGTTTCTGCACAACAAGAAGGATGTTGAAAATTTGTAGGCATTGATAGATAATTGTGCAGAAAAAGAACAGCCCATGGTAAAACAACGAGCAGTCCAAAAAATCTATAAGAATAAGAAAATAAAGGGTAGAGAGATGCGTATGACTACGTAGATTGGTGCTTATGAGATGGACCAAGTAATTCTAGATTTGGGATCATATGCTAATGTTCTACCTAAACAAATGTGGAAGTGCATGGGAGAACCTAAAATGGAATGGTCTACTGTCCAATTGTGCATGGCTAACTTGTAGAAGATCATTCCTTTGGGGATATTGTCAAAATTTGTGGTCAATATAGAAGGTGTTAAGGTGTTGGCAGACTTGAAGTCATACAGATTGTAGATGATACTAATCCCTATCCAACACTATTAGGATTGGATTGGGCCATTGACATGGATGGTGTTATCAATCTGAAGAAAAGGAGAATGGAATTTGAGAGAAAGGGAGTTAGGGAAATCATTCCTCTAGATCTTGCAGAAGGTCAAAGGTATATTGAACGAGGACGAAATTGATCAAATCTATAAGCTAAATTAGCACGAGGAAGACTATATTAATCCTACAATAGATGGGAACCTTAAATGGAAGAAGGATAATTCTTTCTTTTCATACTCTGATGAAGAACTGGAGAATTGGCAGAACTTCTTGCATGAGGTGTCTACACTGCGTTGTAATCGTGTGACCCACGCTCTGAATTGTATAACATCTGAGGTACATGATTTCCCACCTTATGATGGCTCAACTTATGTAAACATGTTCCTAGGAGAAATGGAAAGGTCTATGCCTGTAGAACAAAGATTCCATGTTTTGGATCTTGGCTTGCGCGCTATTCTAGCAAGATGGTAGGAAACACATAAGGAGAATATGGGATATTGGGAGGAATGTGCGAAAATGATGAGGCTGTAGTTTGAATACATAGTAATTAAAGAGGAGGATTTATATTTTGGCAAATAAGGTCTGCACAAACATTTGGCCAAGGGGAATCATGTATGGGTGTAGATCCAAGGCCTAAATGGGTTCATATGTTTATTCATACCTTGGGAAAGGTGCCAAATGAATGGTACTTGGAAACAGAGTTGCACAAAGGCACTAGCGAGTGGTCTACGTTGGTAGATAGTTTTATTCTTACCTTTAGCATTGAAAGTAGGTTTGATACAGTTGGTGAAGCTTTTATCCCAGAAATCAATAATGCACTGATAAGGGAGATTATGCATTGCAGACAATTGGCACTAGTGGAAGTTAGGGAACCACACGTGCTCGAAGGAACCTCGATCCCCTCGAATATCAGACAAGTGCACTCCCTGATGAGCCTTATAGGATATTACAAAAAGAACATTCCCCAATATGAATTGATAACTGTGCCCATGAACAGATTATTTAGAAGAGGGGCGACATTCCAATGGGATGATGAATGTCAGAGTAGTTTGCAATTATTAAGGGATATGAGAGAAACTACTCGATATGCTTTGAATTACCTGGTCAAGAAGCCTGTGTTGGGGGGGACGGTCTGTAGATGGTTATCCTTAGCTATGGATTATATGCGCAGTACATTGCAGATGCACTACAAGTATAAATATCACTTATGGGGTCGCAATAGTTCCCTTTGCATTCTAAGAGATTTTTATGCTTTAAGATCTTTGTTTTCCATTGTATTTTATCATTCTATGTTTGGTTTAGATCTAGGGTTTGAGGATGCATTGCACCGAGAAGGGCTAGGGTATGTAATTCTTGGAGAGATGACAGCCACACAACCAGGAAATGACCCTATTGTGCCAGAAGTTCCCATTGTAGAAACCTCCATGCCATAAAAAACGAAGAAGGGTCAAACATCTGGAACACGGAAGTCCCCCAGAGAAAATACCCCCAAAGCGTGCCATTCTGTAGGAGAGAAAATGAAGAGGCCTATGGCCAAAGTTCAGGAGAATATTGCAGAAGAAGATGATGAAGCCGTTGAAGTCACACCATTCTCATAGCTGCCGAGTTATATGGCACCACACAAACCTACTATTAAAGCACCAAAGGACTTGGATAAGGTGCACGCAAGTATCCAAGTGCCTTTAATCCCAAAGAACGTACCAATGGAGGGGGATATGTTTGCAAAATTCCACAAATGTGGTTTGATGACTGGGACATCGCAGATGTTGAAAATTTTCCCAAGCTTGCTCTAGAACTCTATATCGATCAGATTACCTATGAAGGAGGCATGGTGCGCCTCGAACCAAAGAGGGGAGTTCTTGGCCAACACAAGGCATGCCTACTCAATCTATTGTAGATCCCTCATTTTGGGTGCAACCCCATTAATGATATCTACGTCAGGTAGTTGTTGGCGTTGGTTCATAACGATGTGCTCTAGCTGGAAGAGTGCATCCAAATTGATGCTAAGTTAATTCACCGAATTATAGGTCTTCCGAAAAAGGGGGCTGCCCTATGGCATATTTTGGTGGTAAAGCACAAGAGAAAGTGCTGGAGGATCAAATCAAGAAAAAATATGATTTCACGTGAAAATCTCGGGGATTCATTATGGAGGAGATTAACGACCTCGTTGTCCATTTTGGCATGCTCATCTTGGCTTGCAAGATGATGTGCAAGTGTAGGCCCAAGGAAGTTCCTGCGCATGTGATTGCGCTAGCTCGAAGATATGAGAAAGGAGTTATCTATAACTGGTGAGGATATCTCTGCAAAAAAATTATTTAAAACATGCGCGAGGTCTGATAGCAGGTTGCCTTGCTAATACCCACATTCTCATTTCTTATGCATATAAAATGCATACACCCAAATTCATGCCCCAAATAAATCTCAATCTGGGCAAACTCAACAATTTAATGTGGAAGCTTATAAATTAAATCTTCAAGGAATATTTCTTCAACTTTTAATACATGGTTATAAAAACACAACCCAGATTACATGTCTATACTTATGCAGAAGCTTAACTTCAATCCATGGTTATGAAACCATATATACATAAGACTCAACAATCAACTTTACATGCGGGAGTTTATTTCAATCTTTGTTTTGAAGTCTTCGATTAACACTCAAATGGTTATAAAAACCAACACCATGACCATACACTTTATGGTCCAAACCCATCTTATGAAATTGAATCAACATTTCAATTTGGCATTAATATCAAATAAAACTTTCAACCAATACATATATAAATATATGTACCCAAGGCTCTCATTAACCACACTTGTTTCAATTTGATATTATTCTTTACATAACCCAATGCTCACTCATTTCCTTTGTAAACAAATAAATACAATCACGTCCACAGCTTGGGAAACTTACCTCTCCAACGACGATGAGACATGTCATGCCATCTCATTGAATATTCAACGCTCGTGGTTCAATAAACCTGCACCAATCCTTTATTAATCTAATGGTCTTTGCATTATCGTTCCCAATCCAACGATAATCACACAACTAGGTTGCACGGGTTTTACTTCTTCATTTCTACACGACAAAAGATATTTCTAATTTACCATACTTGCCACGCATCCTCCAATGGATGCTATTGTGTTCTAAAAACAAAATATACTTACCATTTGAGAGGCAGTGCGATAATACTAGTTTGATCTTCGAAACCGCTTTCAACAACTCCATCTTCCGGTTCCAAATGCCTCATGGTTTCGCCTCAAAACTGTGCTATTAAACAACGCGTTTCCTTTGAAGGTCCACCTTCATATTTTCGATATGGCTTCATAATCTAAACATATTCTAAACAAGACCATCCATCATTCATCTCTGCATTTTATTTTCCTTCGACCACCTATAGCATATACGTATCAGTGCCATCATTCTGATACCGTCTCTGCGAAATGAGGTTCTGTCCTTCTATCTTAATTCTGTCCTTACTGCTGAACGCACAACTTCAACTCTTTCTCAAGCAGGTTTAAATCCTTATGCAGTCTAAGAAATTCATGATTGTGAATAGACCAATCTTCACCAATGCATTCACTCTGCTGTGTTATACATCCTCAATGGATCACTCTTATCAAATATGAACAAAGCCTTCCTTCCACGATTTCGATGGATTTCAAATTTCCATTAAGCTCTCAGCCACTTCGATGTATCAAATGCCGAGTTAAAACTCTTCTCTGACCAGTTCAATTAACAAACATAATATCGATATTAAATAACATCGATTTCTCTTTAAACCCAGCAATACATTCATGCAATTTTTTTCTTCACGTTAAATGTCCACAACAATTTCTTTAAATAGCATCGATATTCTCTCTGAGATAGATGCTAAGTTGCTAAATCACACAACACTCAATTAATTGAATATTCACACAATCAAACATGTAAATTGAATACTAATGGACATAATTCTTCTCTGTTTTGTCAATCCCATTTGCACACATAGACTTATACAGTAAATCTGCACACAATATGATTCATAATTGAAATACAACTCAAGGATCGAGTTCCTTTACATTAATCCAATATCTACATGGATTTTCTGGCCTGATCTTCTGTATTAGTGGCCCTTTTACATTTGCTTGTAGGCTTACCCCAACAAACCTCTATTTGTCAAACCTATTCTAATTTCTGTCTGCTATCTATATATCTTCTGCCTTTAAGGCTTGATAATTTATACAAATTAGGATGAACCAATTTAGGTTCAATCCCTTCAATCTCTCAACAAAATCCTCAAAATCTTCAAACTCCTAAAATCCAGATTCTATCCCTAAAATATTGAAACTGAATCTAACTTAGGATTTACAATCAATTCCTAAATATCTCAAATCTAAACTATCTGATTTTCCTCATGTTCTCCAATCATTCGAGAACATTTAAAAATCATCACAATACTTAATATCTCTCATTAATTAATTAAAATTACTCAAAATCCCATTAATATTTACATAAAAACCAATATTCTTTCAAAAAAATAAGACCCCCTATGTTTAATAAAATACAAGGTATTTTTTGGATCTAATGCCCCTGCATCAGACTCCCAAGGTTAAAATGATCATGATCTCCTGATCATGTGTTTTATGTCTTTGTCCTCCTGGATCCCACACTTTGTTCTACAACTTATTATCAATTTCTGTTGTTGTTTGCTGCTTTTCTCCAGGTCTCCATATTTTATGCTGTCTTGCTCCACTAGCTGCACTTTCACAATCTGTCATTGTCTTCCTTTTGCTGCTATTGTTGCTTTTATTTCCTGCTGATGTCTTCCTCTGAGACACTTTCATCATTATTCTTCTAATCAGTTAAATTTATTTGTCCAATAATTCCTCCGATTGCTGATCCCTTACACTTGATCTTGCTTGCTGAAATCTTGCTTCTGATCCTACTTTTACTCCTGCACTTGCTCTTAATTGTTGAGCCCTTGCTACCACCCAATCATCCTTACCCTCTTGTTTTCTAAAACTGAAAGCTTATTCTAAATTGTCACTTAAGACAATTTCTCTACCTTATCCTATCAACAATTTACTGGACTGGTACATTGTGTACTCTCTTGTACTGTCTTCATCTCGTTGCATCTACAATTCCAAATTCTGAAATTGAGATTTCTCTTCTTGCACTGAATTCTGATTATTCAACATAAATTCTAGCAACTTAATTTCTTCATTCAATGGATTAGATAATTCCACAAAATTTTCTTCTTCTTCTTTCATTTGACTTCTCATTTGTGTCAAATGTTCTCCAGTACCTGCAACAACACCTACATTCATAAAAAAATTATTAAAAAAAAAATCATAAGGCCTCAATGCCTCTTCTTCCTCTACCAGCATTTCAGTACCTTGCCCTGAATTTTCCTCCTCTATCAGCACATCAGTATGCTGATTCAACCTTTCCAAAGAATTCTCTGAAGAATTATCAAGACTGTCAAATAGTCTTTCTTTCACATCATCTGCTCTCATGATGTTTCCCTATTCACTGTAGTGAACTCTGCCTTATGTAATCTCCCTGTCATACTCTGAATTTTCCAACAAATATTCCAGCAATGCAATTTATTTCTGGCTTTGCTGAAGTATTTCATCATCATTTACAGTCCCTGCATTCATACACAAATTTTCAGTTTGTAAATCAAAATGTTCAACAGTATCAACTGTTGTTTCATATACCAGCTCTTCAGACTGAACCACTTCCACTTGGTAGCAGGCTCACCCTGCTAATACCCACATACACTCTCAGATGCATATAAAAATGTATGTCCAATTTTTTCAACCAAACTTGATTCATTATTTGGGCAGTCTTTAACAATATGCAGAAGCTTATATATCTCAAATCACATATTTGAGATATTGAAATAAAATCTGTTATGATTTATGAAAATATGCAACACAACCCAGATTTCATCTATATGCAGAAGCTCTACTTTTCTTCTTCAAGCTTATGGTTAAAAAAAAAACATATTAAATACCCCCTTCATTCTTATTCGAATTTTACATCTTAATCCAAAAATTAACCTCGACCCTCACTTTATGGGCTTTGAGTATTTATTCGAACTTCATGTTTAAAGCTATTACATAATGGTCCACAACATATCACTAAATATATGCTCACGGCTTTATCATTTCACATCAACATAATATATTAACATATGTGATGTCTTCAATCCACATGTTATGAAACATTATAATAAAATTTGACCACCACTCACCAATTCTGATGTCAATACGCCTAGCTCCCCTTTAATTCATACTTGTATGAACTTACCAATGCGAACGTTAATAAACATTGACCAGTAACATATGACATTTCATTATATGTATATCAAGGTTAATTTCATTCAACGTTCGAAACCAAACCATATGGCATTGATTCCGGTCCCATAACTTTATTACATACCTCTTCACCCATTAACATTCACACAACTTCATGATGCAAAAGTCTTTGGATCTTAGCCGATCCAAATCGAATGGATATCCCATTCGATCACTCTCTACACATTAACTCGCCAAAATAATGGGAAATAGCTGGTATTTAAATACCATCGATTCCATGTGTTGAACGCTGAAGACTATTGCGTTGATTTCAAAATTACTACTTACCAGTCTTTAAGCTATGCAAATACCACCAGTTTGATTTTCTTTAAAACTTCCTCATTCACAAGAATTTCTTCTTGTACTGTAAAACTACAAATGTATCACTGCTTGCTTTATTCAAGGGACATTCCTCATCTTTGCTTTCTGCTTCAGAGTATTTATCTTCTGAAAGATACTTCCTCATACTTGTGACAACTCCACAATATTTCTCATCCTCTTCTGTAAAACCTGTGATCACATCATAGTTATTAGTTACAAAAATACAAGGTTTTAAATTATCCAACTAATCTGGATTTGCCCAATAGTTCAGGAAATCATCAATGATCTCCTCTTCAGCAAGACAAACTTCTTGCTGTCTTAAATCTTCACCATGGTTCTTAAGATATTCCATAGATCTCCATTCTTCATCTGTACCCATGGCTTCACTCTGTTTTGCTTCAAAAACAGAAACTTCCTTTTTCAACTCAGCTATTCTAAGTTTTGCACAACCCAACTGTACATTCATCCTCTGTTCAAGATTTCTTAGATTTTCTGCAAAATGCATGTCCATTTGCTGTTCTCTCTTCTGTTGTAGCCTCTGCCACTTTACTCTCTTCTTCATGAGCCAACCAACTCTTTGGCTTTCCTCTATCATCAATTTCAATTTATTAGACTGATCCCTGATCTCAACTAACTCTTTTTCATATTCTGCATCAGCTAACTGTTGCCTTATGCTATTTTCCTTGGCATCTTCTTTCTCCTTTCTTCTGATGTGGTATCTCTCTGAACCTCTGCTCTCTCCTTTATGAATTTCAGTATTTATCTTCTTCCCCATGATTTTCTCACCCATGAGTTGCATTAAAGTCTCTGCAATAACATGTTCTCCTTGTTACAATTTACCTCACCAATCCCTTCCTCTGGATCTCGTCTTTTGGTAAATACTGGTTCTCTCTTTGCTGGAACCTTTTGAGCATTTCTTCACTACTCCTTCTAGGCTTTCAATCATCTACAAATTTTTAGAACAAAATTTTCCTATTCATTCAACCTCTGTTGAATTTCTTCAAGGTTCTACCACATTTTATTCTTCACTTTAGAATCCTCTGCTGGATCCTTTCATCATTGCTCTCAAAGATGTGATATGCTTTTACTGAGATTTCTTCAATTTCCTGCAATCTGAATTCTGTAAACAATTCTTCAAACCAGATTTAAATAATGCTCATCAACTCACCTTTAAGATTATGTATAATCTTTCTTCTCCTTTCACCTACACTGCATCTCTGTGCTGCAATCTTATCAGTTTTAAAATTTGAATTCTTTTTCTTCATCACACATGCAATTAAAAAAAAAACTTGAACCTTCAAACAGAGCTATTCCAGCTCTGATACCACTTGATAGCATGTTTCCTTTCTAATACCCACATTCTCCTTTCTTATGCATATAAAATGCATACACCCAAATTCATGCCCCAAATAAATCTCAATCTGGGCAAACTCAACAATTTAATGCGAAAGCTTATATATTAAATCTTCAAGGAATATTTCTTCAACTTTTAATACATGGTTATAAAACCACAACCCAGATTACATGTCTATACTTATGCGGAAGCCTAACTTCAATCCATGGTTATGAAACCATATATACATAAGACTCAATAATCAACTTTACATGCGGGAGTTTATTTCAATCTCTGTTTTGAAGTCTTTGATTAACACTCAGATGGTTATAAAAACCAACACCATGACCATACACTTTATGGTCCAAACCCATCTTATGAAATTGAATCAACATTTAAATTTGGCATTAATATCAAATAAAACTTTCGACCAATACATATATAAATATATGTACCCAAGGCTCTCACTAACCACACTTGTTTCAATTTGATATTATTCTTTACATAACCCAATGCTCACCCATTTGATTTTTAAACAAATAAATACAATCACATCCACAACTTGGGAAACTTACCTCTCCAATGATGATGAGACACGTCATGCCATCTCGTTGAATATTCAACGCTCGGAATTCAATAAACCTGCACCTATCCTTGATTAATCGAATGGTCTTCGCATTATCGTTCCCAATCCAACGATAATAGCACAACCAAGTTTCACGGGTTTTACTTCTTCATTTCTATGCGAAAAAAGTTGTTTCTAATTTACCATACTTGCCACGCGTCCTCCAATGGATGCTATCGCATTCTAAAAACAAAATATACTTACCATTTGAGAGTCAGTGAGATACTGCTGGTTTGATCTTCGAAAACACTTTCCACAACTCCATATTCCGGTTCCAAATACCTCATGGTTCTGCCTCAAAACTGCGCTATTAACCAATGCGTTTCCTTTGAAGGTCTGCCTTCATCTTTTCTCTATGGCTTCATAATTTGAACAGAGTCTAAACAAGACCATCCATCTGTTAGCCACCTATAAATTTGTTATACCAAAAGGTGGCTAAATCATTTTTGGAGTCTTCAAGAAACAATTTTTATCGATAAAAGATGTTATCTCTTGAAGAATCTTGAAGGCCTCATGCCTCTGTCCAAATCTTCATTGTTGTTCCCTTTTTATACTCATAAATTCTACTCATTTCATAAGAAAAGACTGTTGCAAAATCATCATTTTTCCCCCTCCTCCACTCAAAACTAACCTTCATTTTCTCCCCTTTTTCTCCACAAAATTCCTCTATTTTTCATGATTTCCCTTCTCCCATTCGTAAAAATCCTCTTTACATAGTTTAAAACTCATTTTTAAACTATACCGAAACCACCAAATCCATTGAAAAACTTGAAAATTTCATGAAAAATACATATTTTTTCATAAAGGCTTAAGCCCCCTTGGGCTAAGTCCTAACCACTCCCCCTCTATATGTCCACACCCTGGAACCAGGTGCTAAGCCCTCAAGGTGCTTATAACGTCACAAGTTTCAAATGGGTTGATTGAAAGACCGCATCAAAACTTCTGATGCGATTAAGTCCCATATGTATAAACCCCGGTCCTTTGTTTTCTTTGTAAAACCAAGCGCAAAGGCGGAAGCGCTTATCGCATTGGAAAATTTCAATGGTTAGATTGAAAAGACCGAGCTTGAAGCTCTGATTACGATTGGCCCTTCGTTATGAAAAGCTCCGGGCCTATCATGGTCCATATAAATAAAGGCCCTGCAGTCGGGTGCCATGACCATTCCATATATATATATCTCACCACCGAAGCGTAAAAACCTTTGTATTTTATTAAATATTGGGTTTTAATTTATTATAAATGTTTCCGCCAGTGTGTGTTTTAAACACGATATTTGCCGTTGATCATTGAGCTGATCCAACAGCCCACGCATTATCGCATCTCAATGTTTCATCGGGCGCATTTATTTGTTACCCCCGATCGGCCATCCCTTCGATTCATTCCCCACCGTTGATCTAATCCTCAGATCAACATTTAACATGCAATCGCATCGCCCTCCCTGATCGCGCAATCGCATCGAAGATTTCCATCGCACCCTTGTTCTCTCCCCACCGATTGCGATCCTATGATTGCATTTGGACCGTCCACGTGTCCAGATCACATTTTACGCCTTTGGTAAAATCATGCTCCCCACGTTCTAATGTTTTAAAACCAAATACCGACCATTGATCTCCACAGATGAACGACCCTTATTAACCTGTCCTTCGCCATTGTATTATTTCCATTAACCCTCGGATTTAATCCTAGCTGCTCATCTTTTCAATCCAACGGCTACGCTCCTCCCCTCACCCTCTGCAGTAGTAAAACCCAAAAACGCAAGATTTCTTAAAAATTGTTTGTATTTTGCAGGTTTCGAATGTTTTCCCATTATAAAAAAAGAAAAATGAAAGCCGAGGGTGACGATCCTCTGGAATTTTGTTTATCAAAGGGAAAGAGATATAAAGGGTCTGGAAACACATTCATCAACGCTTCATGGGCATTGATGCCATATCAGCCCTATGCGGCCCTGCACATCGACAAGACACTGTGTTATTAAATCACCATTAAAAGAGTATCAGTGTTGAAGACAGAATGCAGCAGAACAAGAATATTGAAGACAAATTTGGGGATTACGGCTAAGATTGATTATCAAAAGCCTAATCCTTCAAATTAAATTAGAGTTAAAGGAAATCATAATGATCTATCAGACAGAAAGGCCTCCAATACCACATCTGAGGCGAATTTATTCCTCCCAACTACCACAAAGCCACCTGTGCCTCAAAGCATGAAAACAAAGGCCGAAGTTATTGATCAAACAAATATATTTGCCTCTGCGCAGCCAGAGAGTTACTTTTGCAAAGAAATTAATGCAAAAAATATCTGCAGAGTTACTCCAACATGACACAAAGACTCAAAAGTCAACAAAAGCTCCCACCGAGCTTAATTCATAAATGTAAATCAGTTAATACAGACAGAACATCTGCAAAATTCTTCATCGAGCCCCTCAAAGGCCGAGAAGCCATTAAGACTGTATTAATTATCTTGGGAGATATTTTATCAGATCTCACCTCCTCATTCTTCTATAAATACTGCTGTAGAAGATGAGAAATGGTTGGTTGATCACTAGTTGTAATACTGAAACTCTCTGAAATAATACATAGTCTGTTGAAGTTGAAGAAAAAATTGAAGTCTTGGAAGCCTTGATGATGTTGTTGCATGCTTGTTCCTGATAAGGCTCTATCATTGGATCCATGAGCTTGGCTGTTGGTGAAGTATTCTGAACTATTTAATGTTTTCTCCTGTTTGCATTCTGTTCCATAATTTCTTACTACAGTAGGTTGAAAGTTTTAGGCTAAGAAATGACTCCTGGAAGCACCTTAGACCTGTTCATCCTTCATTGTTTCATGTTTTCTTTTGTTGAGGTATTTTAGAGTCTTTAATATCTCTCTTTAGTCCTCATGCTTGTTCATTTCCTTAATAGTTCGAACAATTGGTTTTAGCATGATTTATGGTTCTCCCTGCTTGTCTGTTGCCACTTAAAGGCTGTTTTTGAAGTCTCCCATTGAAGTATTTCTGTTTACAGTAAGCCAAGGAGGTCTGTTTCTATCTTGCCCTTTGTCCTTGCTTAAGAAGTAGTCTTAAAGGTCTTTATAGTTGTAATCATAAATGTGTTAGGTGTTCCCTCTTCTATGATTGCAATTATCAATGAATCTTTTATTTTTTCCAAGTCATTTGAAATAAAATATTTGAGGAAATAGGGGGTTCCCCGAATCTTAGATTTCATTTTAAAAGTTGTTTTGAAATCATTATTTGCTTAAAAATGTGATTTGTAGAATTTATGGTTAGCCCTGTCTACCAAATAGCTCTTTATTGTTCAAGTTGTGTTTTCGAATTCCCTTTGTTTGAGAATTAAACTTCTCTTTCCAAATCATTAATGTCCATCTCATTCCAAAACCAAAGGATCCTGTGGCCAAGTTAGATTTTCCCTCTGATATCCCATATCCATTGATATGTCTGTCATGAAATCTTTCTGAATCCATCGCCCAATGAAGCTGACATTTCCCCTATCTATCTATCTTTCCTAGATCTTTCATATTCTGCTGTATCAATTCAACCAAACAAACAATCAAACACCTGCACTTAATAACTAGTCTAAAATCCATACTCTAAGCACACAATATAAAACTTTGCAAACAAACATTTGAGAGATCCCTCTTTGAGAACAGGAGGACTAGATCCTGTAACTCTAAAGATTGGTTCTGATGTTGCCTTGTCTTTTTATTTTCCAAACTATCAAAACACGGGACACCAACATAATGGCGATCACGGTGGGACCATTGAGTTCATAGTTTTCTAGCAAGATCTTATAAACTCGTTAGTCTTTCAAACAACCATAGAAACTCAGAAAAACCAAAAATATTTAGTTTGTCTTCATAAAAAACATGGTGGTGGAACTATAAAACATTTTACCTTTACAAAGGCTAAACATTTTACACCTGGTGACTCCACTGGCCTCCAAAAGGCCTATTACCCTTCCAGTCCTTGTAGACTCCCTTGGGAATGCATTGAGCAAATCTAATCATGCTGTTGGTGGACAACAAATTTCAAAATCTTCCACATGGCGACTCCACAATCCCAAAAGACCTAATCTCCACTGGTAGAAGACTCTGAAATGTTTGAAAAGATACATTGACCTCTGATTACAAACATGGATCCAAGTATGGACAGAGAAGTTAAACTAAATAAATTATTGGACCTAATTGGAAAAATAGTGTACATACTTGATAAAAGATTGGATAGGCATGAGGTTGATACTGATGTTGATTATCCAGAGCAACCTATGTTTTTTCCTGACCAAATACAAACTCAACCACTACAAGACTAGAAAATGAGCAACATGTAGATGATAATCAAGACTTTATAGAAGAAGGTGAGCAAGATTATAGAGAAAACAATAAAGACAAATTACTGATCATGATGGAGAAAATGGTGTACGTGCTTGGGAAAATATTTGAAAGGTATGAGGCCAATTTAAATATTGATGATCTAGAGCAGCCCATGCTCCTTTCAAATCAAGAAAAAACCCCAAAACTACAAGATATGTATGATGAACAAGATTACAAAGAGAGCAATGAAGAAGGTTGTCGGGAATTTCCTGATTACCTACCTATATCTTGTACAAGGCTATTTAGAGAACTTCGCGATCAAATTACAAATACTTATAGTGAGGAGTGCCCTGAGGAAAACATAAGCCATATTGAACTCTCAAAATCTAAAATGGGAGAAGAGACAACCCAACCAAAGTCTCTGCCGTTATGTCATGACTCATTTCAGATTATTAAAGAAGAATGGCATCCTGAAAATATACTTGAAACAACTCATGAACCTTATAGTCAAAGTGACTGCCATGAAAATCATGAGGAGTTATTTGAAATTGAGATAGATCAAGAAAAGGAAGAGAATCCTGAAAATTCCCCTACAAGTACAAGTAATGATTCCCTAGAAGAGGCTCAAGAAGACATCCAGCCTCAAACCCAGTTAACACAAGAGAGAGAGGACTGTTGTTCTTCTATCCAAAGAAAAGAGAAAATTCCTTCTCTTTTTACCAAGGAAGAAATTGATCAGATATTAAATAAACAACCAACCCTCAATTATTTATTAGAAAAAAACACTTCTGCTCATTTACCTATTAAATCTTGTTGTCTTGAAACAGAAAATAAACTTGTAGACTAGCTAAAAGAAAAAACTGATAACCCAATATGCTTGATTGGTGAAATTGTTTATACTAATGATTTTTCAACTTCTGATCAATCTGATGATGATGATGAGATCAAAACAGAAACTAATCATGCATGGAAACTAGCAGTCGATTGGTGTCATGAATTTCATTATAATTAGCTTGAAAGCAGCAATCAACCAGTTAAATTCATCAGAAATAGCTTTCACATAATTGGGAGTCAGCAATCTACTAGTTGTAATGTTGAGATTGGGAAGAAAGAGAAATTTCTTGAGCAGGATGAAGATAAGGAGCTTCCTCCTAAAAAGGTTGAGGTAATAAGAGATACCCCTGCTCAAGAACATGATGATCTCTTCACAAAGCATAGTCCATGGAATCAGAGCATACCACAACTACAAGAGGACAACACTGTAATATATGATGAGTCCTCCAGTTCAGATAATAATGAAGATGAGGAAGTTTTTCTTCCTCAAAATAATCTTTGCCTTGATCCAGTGGAGAATGAAGAGATGATCCTGGTTGAAACACGTCTTCCAAACACTCACAACCAAGTATTATTTCAAGATCCCTATGCTCATTTCTCAAAGATATTTGAGGAAGGGATAAAGGTTGTTAGCAGCAGTATGTTACCAAAAGTAAGAAGATTTTTTAGCACTGTTGCTGAAAAAAAAAAGGAATGGGAGTGTCCCTGTTTGTCCAGCCTTCCCAAAGAGATGAGAAAGGACCAATCATGGAATAATTTACTGGATTGGTTTTACTGGAAAAGAGAGTTCACCAGCTGAACATGTAAATATTCCAAAATTATATTAGGTTAGATATGAATGTCAATAAAGCTCAGCTTTGAGCATTTAGTTATTTTTTGATTTTTTGTCTTTGAAAGAAAAAGAAAAAACTAAAAACAATAGAAAAAAGAAAAGAGGGAATATTGTAAAAACAAGAAAGGTATAGCCCCATACCGAAAAGAGAAACAAATCTAAAAGTGTGCAAGCTCAAATGCCACTCCTAAAGAACACACTTCTAGTTAGTCAAACAACCTAATCTTGACTAATTAGTTTCAAATTTTTTGCTGATAGGATAGTGAATTCGATTTTCCAAACTGTTTAATCTTGGCTTATCAGTAGATAGATTAGGATAGAAATTAAAGGTTCAAACATGCTCAAAATCTGAACCTAAGTTTCCAAAAGAGAATGACTCAAATCTGTTTCAAATTCTGAGTAAAAAAAGATGTAAATATGGTTCTAATCAGCTCAAAATCTGAACCAGTCAAAAAGGAAAAATAGCTCAAACAAGAGTCAAAACAGAGCTAAAGAAAAGATGAAGGAAGTGCTTTGAAATTTTGGATCTTAAGCCTTCCATTTTGATTTTAATTTTATGCAAAATAATATCTATGTGCAGCTTGTTTTTCATGCCATAGATCACAGCAAGTCAAACAGCTTAATCTTGACTTGACTGTTTTTATATTTCTGTTTTATAATTTAGAGAAATAAAAATCTGTTGGACAATTTAATCCCAACAGATGGTAGATTAGGTAGAGAATCATATGGGCTCAACTGTTTAATATGAGTCCATGGAGAAATAAGGAGTAGAAATAGATTAGATTTCCTACTTTCAAAAATAATAAAATATTGTGAGAGAGTTTGCCAATCCAAGTGCACTCTAAGAAGAAAAAATGATAGATCTGTAGGTTTGGGTAGGTAGAAAGCTTGTTGATGAAAGATCCATTGATTTTATGGATACTAAATATGTTTTTAGAAAAATCCCAGCAAAGGAAAGACAGCCCAATGGATGAGGCACTGATCAGCCTCCCAGAGAATGCAAGTCTGAAGTTCTTGATGCCTTCAAGAAGGCACCATCCCCAAGTGGAGCCATTGTTAGCCACCTATAAATTTGTTATACCAAAAGGCAGCTAAATCATTTTTGGAGTCTTCAAGAAAATTTTTTTATTGATAAAAGTTGTTATCTATTGAAGACTCTCGAAGGCCTCATGCCTCTGTCCAAATCTTCATTACTATTCCCTTTTTATACTCAGAAATTCTGCTCATTTCATAAGAAAAGACTACTACAAAATCATCATTTTTCCCCCTCCTCCACTCAAAACTAACCTTCATTTTCTCCCCTCTTTCTCCATAAAATTCCTCTATTTTTCATGATTTCCCTTCTCCCATTCGTGAAAATCCTCTCTATATAGTTTAAAAATCATTTTTAAACTATACCGAAACCCCCAAATCCATTGAAAAACTTGAAAATTTCATGAAAAATACATATTTTTTGATAAAGTATTAAGCCCCCTTGGGCTAAGTCCTAACCACTCTCCCTCTATATGTCCGCACCCTGGAACCAGGTGCTAAGCCCTCAAAGTGCTTATCACATCGCAAGTTTCAAATGGGTTGATTGAAAGACCGCATCAAAAAATCCGATGCGATTAAGTCCCATATGTATAAACCTCGTTCCTTTGTTTTCTTTGTAAAACCAAGTGCAAAGGCCGAAGCGCTTATCACATTGGAAAAGTTCAATGGTTAGATTGAAAAGACCGAGCCCGAAGCTCTGATTGCAATTGGCCCTTTGTTATGAAAAGCTCCGGGCCTATCATGTTCCATATAATTAGAGGCCCTGCAGTCGGGCACCATGACCATTCCATATATATATATATATATATATCCCACCCCCGAAGTGTAAAAAGCTTTGTATTTTATTAAATATTGGGTTTTCATTTATTATAAATGTTTTCGCCAGTGTGTGTTTTAAACACGATCTCCGCTGTTGATCATTGAGCCGATCCAACGGCCCGCGCATTATCGCATCACAATGTTTCATCAGGCGCGTTTGTTTGTTCCCCCCGATCGGCCATCCCTCCGATTCATTCCCCACCATTGATCTAATCCGCAGATCAAAGGTTAACGCGCAATCGCATCGCCTTCCCTGATCGCGCAATCGCATCGGCGATTTCCATCGCACCCTTGTTCTCTCCCCGCTGATAGCGATCCTTCGATTGCATCTGGACCATACACGTGTCTAGATCGGATAGTCCAGATCACATTTTACACCTTTGGTAAAATCATGCACCCCGCGTTCTAATGTTTTAAAATGAAATCCCGACCGTTGATCTCCGCAGATCAACATACCTTATTAACCCATCCTCCACCATTGTATTATTACCATTAACCCTCGGATTTAATCCTAGCCGCTCATCTTTTCAATCCAAAGACTACGCTCCTCCCCTCACCCTCTGCAGCAGTAAAACCCAAAAACGCAGGGTTTCTTAAAAATTGTTTGTATTTAGCAGGTTTCGAATGTTTTCCCATTATAAACAAATAAAATGAAAGCCGAGGGTGATGATCCTTTGGACTTTCGTTCATCAAAGGGAAAGAGATATAAAGGGTCTGGAAACACGTTTCATCAACGCTTCATGGGAATTGATGCCATATTAACCCTGTGTGGCCCTGCACATTGACAAGACACTGTGTTATTAAATCACCATTAAAAGAGTATCAGTGTTGAAGATAGAACGCAACAGAACAAGAAGATTGAAGACAAATTTGGGGATTACGGCTAAGATTTATTATCAAAAGCCTAATCCTTCAAATTAAATCAGAGTTAAAGGAAATCATAATGATCTATCAGACAGAAAGGCCTCCACCGCCACATCTGAGGCGAATTGATTCCTCCTAGCTACCACAAAGCCACCTGTGCCTCAAAGCATGCAAACAGAGGTCGAAGTTATTGATCAAACGAATATATTCGCCTCCACGCTGCCAGAGAGTTACTTCTGCAAAGAACTTAATGCAAAAAATATCTACAGAGTTACTCCAACATGACACAGAGCCTCAAAAGTCAACAAAAGCTCCCACCGAGCTTAATTCATAAATGTAAATAAGTTAATACAGACAGAACATCTGTAGACTTCTTCATCGAGCCCCTCAAAGGCCGAGAAGCCATTAAGACTGTATTAATTATCTTGGGAGATCTTTTATGAGATCTCACCTCCTCATTCTTCTATAAATACTGCTGTAGAAGATGAGAAATGGTTGTTGATCACTAGTTGTGATACTGAAACTCTCTGAAATAATACATAGTCTGTTGAAGTTGAAGAACAAATTGAAGTCTTGGAAGCCTTGATGATGTTGTTGCATGCTTGTTCCTGAGAAGGCTCTATCATTGTATCCATGAGCTTGGCTGTTGGTGAGGCATTCTGAACTGTTTAATGTTTTCTCCTGTTTTCATTCTGTTCCATAATTTCTTACTACAGTAGGTTGAAATTTTTAGGCTAAGAAATGACTCCTGGAAGCACCTTAGACCTGTTCGTCCTTCACTGTTTCATGTTTTCTTCTACTGAGGTATTTTAGAGTCTTTAACATCTCTCTTTAGTCCTCATGCTTGTTTATTTCCTTAATAGTTCGAACAGTTGGTTTCAACATGATTTATGGTTCTCCCTGCTTGTCTGTTGCCACGTAAAGGCTATTTTTGAAGTCTCCCTTTGAAGTATTTCTGTTTACAGTAAGCCAAGGAGGCCTGTTCCGATCTTTCCCTTTGTCCTTGCTTAAGCAGTAGTCTTAAAGGTATTTATAGTTGTAATCATAGATGTGTTAGGTGTTCCCTCTTATATGATTGCAATTATCAGTGAATCTTTTATGTTTTCCAAGTCATTTGAAATAAAATCTTTGAGGAAATAGGGTGTTCCCCGAATCTTAGATTTCATTTTAAAAGTTGTTTTGAAATCATTATTTGCTTAAATATGTGATTTGTAGAATTTATGGTTAGCCCTGTCTACCAAATAGCTCTTTATTGTTCAAGTTGTGCTTTCGAATTCCCTTTGTTTGAGAATTAAACTTCTCTTTCCAAATCATTAATGTCCATCTCATTCCAAAACCAAAGGATCCTGTGGCCAAGTTAGATTTTCCCTCTAATATCCCATATCCATTGATAAGTCTGTCATGACCTCTTTTTGACTCCATTGCCCAATGAAGCTAACATTTCCCCTGTCTATCTATCTTTCCTAGATCTTTCATATTCTGCTGTATCAATTCAACCAAACAAACAATTAAACACCTGCACTTAATAACTAGTCTAAAATCCATACTCTAAGCACACAAGATAAACCTTTGAAAACAAAAATTTGAGAGATCCCTCTCTGAGAACAGGAGGACTAGATCCTGTAACTCTAAAGATTGGTTCTGATGTTGCCTTGTCTTTTGATTTTCCAAACTATCAAAACACGGGACACCAACACCATCATTCATCTCTGCATTTTATTTGCCTTCGACCACCTGTAGCATATAAGTATCAGTGCCATCATTCCAATACCATCTCTGTGAAATGAGGTTCTGTCCTTTTATCTCAATTCTGTCCTTATTGCTAAACATGCACCTTCAACTCTGTCTCTCGAGCATGTTTAAATCCTTATGCGGTCTAAGCAATTCACGATTGTGAATAGACCAATCTTCACCAACGCATTCACTCTACTGTGTTATACGTCCTCAATGGATCACTCTTATCAAATATACATGAAGTCTTCCTTCCACGATTTTGATGGATTTCGAATTTCCATTAAGCTCTCGGCCACTTCGATGTATCAAATGCCGAGTTAAAACTCTTCGCTGACCAATTCAATTAACAAACATAATATCGATATTAACTAACATCAATTTCTCTTTATACCCAGCAATACATTCAGGAGATTTTTTGCTTCACGTTAAATGTCCACAACAATTTCTTTAAATAGAATCGATCTTCTCTCTGAGATCAATGCTAAGTTGCTAAATCACACAACACTCAATTAATTGAATATTCACACAATCAAACATGTAAATTGAATACTAATGGACATAATTATTCTTTGTTTTGTCAATCCCATTTGCACACACAGACTTATACAATAAATCTACACACAATATGATTCATAATTGAAATACAACTCAAGGATCAAGTTCCTTTACATTAATCCAATATCTACATGGATTTTCTGGCCTGATCTTCTATATCATTGGCCCTTTTACATCTGCCCGTAGGCTTACCCTAACAAACCTCTGTTTGTCAAACCTACTCTAATTTCTGTCTGCTATCTATATATCTTCTGCCTTTAAGGCTTGATAATTTATACAAATTAGGATGAACCAATTTAGGTTAAATCCCTTCAATCTCTCAACAAAATCCTCAAAATCTGCAAACTCCTAAAATCCAGATTCTATCCCTAAAATCTTGAAACTGAATCTAACTTAGGATTTACAATCAATTCCTAAATATCTCAAATCTAAACTATCTAATTTCCCTCATGTTCTCCAATCATTTGGGAACATTTACAAATCCTCACAATACTTAATATCTCTCATTAATAAATTAAAATTACTCAAAAGCCCATTAATATTTACATAAAAATCAATATTATTTAAAAAACATAAGACCCCCTATGTTTAATAAAATACAAGGTATTTTCCTAATCTAATGCCCCTGCATCAATGTCCAAGAGGACAGAAGGCACTTCCAATACACTTGAATCTTGTTACTTATCACACTGATTGGATGGATAAATTCCTAAGAAATACAAGTCCTAGAGCTTGAGGAGAATATGTGCGAAGCTACATGCTACGCAACACTCTGGAACTCGTCTAACCTTGTGCACACAAAAGAGTACAAAATTTTTTGGGTTTTGTATGATGCGACCTTATACCAAGCAGTACAGTCGAAGCAGCGACTATCCGCTACTCTATACGATAAATACAAGATGGTAGCCGACTTTAAGGCTACGTTTCACAACATCCACATCCGCGCAAAGGGCACTGTAGAAGGCATGTGGTATGAGTTGCCTTATTTGGTAACTGAGAATGACTTGATCAGAGTAATAGCAAAATGGATGCCGACCCGGTTTACTCCACCAACGCACCTGCACACTCCAATGAGAAAATCAACAAAGAAGGATATTGAAAAGCTCGTAGAAACAGTGCCAACTAGAGTGACAGACAAGCCTGCTGAGAAGGAACCAACCCCGACGACCATAGGAGAAACCGTTGATACCACCACAATTCCAGAACAAATGGCTTTGTGCCTAAGGATACTGACGCAACAACAACATCAAAAGGCAAAAAGTGCGATGCTTATACCACAGGTGGATCGTGCAGAAAGCATAAGGGATCTAAGAAAGCAAGACAAGAGGTCCTGACACTCACAGAGGACAATCTCAATGAGATGAAAACACAATCACCTTTGCGCAGGAAGATCGATGGAAAAACATGGAGGTCCAATATAAATCTGTGCTAGAAATTGTCCAAGTGGGGTTACAAGAATTAACAGTTCAAGCGAACCAGATCCAAGAGAGCATGATCCAGGCGAGATAGACTAGTGCACAACCCTTGTACGTTGCCTTACCACCATCAGGGGATGCATGACTTTTTCACATCCCCCTGCTAGCCATACAGATGGACGCTACCCAATGCATTCAGTTTACGGGTATAGGTGATATTCATGTTAACCTTTTCGTGTTGCCTGCAGGTAAAATTCATTTGCTGCATTTAGTGATTGCATAAGAGCTCCAATTCCTTGAAGCAACCACGCAAACAAAGACTAGAGATGAACAAAAACAGGCTGCATAAGCACATCAACAACAACAACAGGCTAAATCAGCATGCCAAGAAGCAGAGGCCTAGTGCGCTATGCTGGAGGCAAAGATCAACTAGGTTTGTCAAGATATTCCAGTTGTCTTGGCCACAACTGTGCCTGCTAATAAGTTAGAGGGATTGGCTGCTACATTCAAAGAAGTGCGCGAGGAGGTTCAAACAATTTATATTGAATATGAGCAACAGATCGCGGACCTCCAAACCAAGTTGAAACCAGAGACACCTCACAGGGGCTTCATTGCGGGAGCAATACTATAGCACATGTGTTCATATTGGGGGATATATAATGAGGAAAAAATGACATAATATATTGGAGGATATATACGGGGTAAAAGGTTTTTATATTGGAAGGTATAAAAAATGGAGCTTAAAGTTAATGAAAAAATATAAAGGGGTATAAAAATTTTTAATGAAAAAATGGATACCTAGAATACATAATGAAATAGGGGCTTTTTAAATTAGGAAGGTGTATTGGGTTTATATTGATAGGGGGTTAAATAATGTGATTTTTAGAGGCATTTTCCAATATGTACTCAAATTAAGGGTATTGTTTAATATGCTATGTTCACACATGATATGTTAGAGGTTCATTGAGTTAAGCCCACGTGAGACACCTCTAGAGGTTCACGCGACGAGGGCCATAGAAGTTAAACATGGACAAGACAACATTGTTGTCGTAGTCACCCAGTGTGACACATATTTGAATGATGACATGGACATTTTGGCCTCTTTCCAGAATGATCCGGTCATGAAGCAGCTGTGCAACACACTCAGTGTAAAGAAGTAGAAGTTTGAAGAGATCTGCACAGTAGCACCTATGATGATCCTCACACAGAGAATTTATCATCTACAAGAAGGCCACATAATCCAAGCAAAGATTTTAGACTTGCGCTGCAAGGAAAAGGTGTTGAAAGAATGCATGCAACCATAAAAAAGGAAGCGTTGCAACTATCCTAGACACTGGAAAATACTCTGAAGATTATTCAACATAATCAACGCAGCATGGAGATGGATGTTGAAGGGCATACGACAGAAAAAATGGTTCAAAAAGTGCAGGTTGGAGTAGTGTAGAGCCTCGAGTTAGTGATCCCTCTCTAGAATTCTGTTAAGATGCTCAAGGATGAAACCAAGGAGACAACACCTCAGTGACTCGGGACGAGTCACATGTTTGTGTTGGGAGCCTGTTGGAGTGAGGTCCCTTGAGGCACAATTTCGAAAGGTAATTTTTGTATGTTTGTATGTGCGCACTGCATAGATGAAATCAAAGGGATTTTTGCCCCAATTTTATATGTAATTAAGCTTAAATGTAAACTATGGGCCTCAAACAATGGTTTGAGACCATAGTATCTACGTGCTAGGCATATTATAAATAGATAGAGTTTCTCTAAGCTAAATAGATCTAAGTAAGTGATATGAGATATTGATATTATTGTAGTAATTGTGTCTGTAAGGGTTTTGGGTTGGGTGAAAGGCTCCTGTTGGCTATGTGCACAGTCCTAGAAGTGTGCAGACTCCACTGGCTGTGTGCGTGGAAGGGATTGTAAGGGTTTTGTAAGGGAAGACAATTGATGTATTGACATACCTGAAAGAAAACAAAAATACAGTTCAGTTTTGGCAAAGCTCTCTGTGTTATGCATCTATCTTGTGTAATGTTTATGCTTTGATTAAGATCGCAATATTCATTTTATTATTGATGAATGCACAAAAATATTTGATATGATTATGCATGAGTATTTGATATGTGTTAAGTTTTACGTTGATTAAGATCGAGATATGGTTTTGATTCATTATTTTCACTAAGTAAGACAATATTTATATATTATTCTATTGATAGTTGTGCATACTCTGTAATTATTTCATAACCCATTGTGCGCATATGTAGAAGATCACTTAGGGTTTTTTTGAGGACCACTCCATTAAATTATCTCTGAGGGTGCAGAAACCTGGTTCCAACACCCCCCACACTACTTCGGGTGAGACTTTGGTTTGCGCAAGCAAGTCATTACTGAAAGGGCTAGTAGTTGGAGGGTTTGTTGGTTTATCTATAAACTCTGAACCTGGGTCAGGACCTCGCAAGCCAACAACGTTATATGGTATGAGGCTTGAGTATGCCCTTGAGGGTAGCTCGAATTATATTTCATGGAGAGACCAAATGGAAGTAGCCTTGGAAGCCAACTAATTGAAGGAATTCATTGAGAAGGACATCCTGAAACCAACTCCAATTGATGCACATGAGCTAGCAGAGTGGAAGAAGTGTGTAGAAAAATCAAGAAGGATCTTACTAGGAGGAGTTTGAGATCACATTGTCTCGAACATCCACAATAAAGAGACTCCAAATTGAATGTGGAATGTCTTGACAGATTTTTTTCAGAACGAAAATGACCATAGGAAGTTGGCACTCAGAAAAAACAAGATGGAGAAGGGCGACACAATACCACAGTACTTGACCAAGTTCACCCAATGTCAGGATGAGCTTGGAAGTGTTGGTGATATTATCCCTGAAGATGATATGGTCAACCTAGTACTTATAGGCATTCCCAAGAGTTGGTACAACTACCAGGACTCAGTAAATGGGAGGGAGAAGCCACCCAATTGGGAAATATTGTGGTCTGATTTGGTATAGGGGGAGTTTAGGAGGAACACTAGAGACAAGACCTCATCCAAAGAAGAGGGAGAGGATTTTGCATTAGTGAGGAAAGGAAGGAAGGCCAAGGGGAAGAAGTCCCAAGGCATGGCTAATTCCATCCTAGAGGGGAAGAAGAAAGACTTTTACAAAATTAAGTGCTTTCACTATCATGAATTCAAGCACTATGCCAAAAAATGTCCACAGAAGAAGGCAAACAAGAAGGATCCTGCAGTAGCAGTAGCAGGTGAAGCTATAGCTTCACAATTCAATCTTGATTTTACTCTCATTTTATGCATGGAATGCACCATAATGGGAAGAATGTGGTATCTGGATAGTGGTGCCTCATTCCCCATGACAGGGAATATATATTTCTTCATTGACTTGGAGGAGAAAGACCTCAAACAGAACGTTGAATTTGGAGACGATGGAAGGTATAGCGCAACTGGTATTGGTATAGTTACTTTTCAGAGGGAGTCTGGGTCCCCTCTCAAACTCAAGGATGTGATGTTTGTTCTAGAACTAAAGAATAATATGTTTCCATCACGGCTTTGGAAGACATGGCTACGATGTGATATTAAACAAAGGAAAGGAATTCTCTAAGACACATCACCATGGGACATGTGGAGCAGATCAGTGTGCGATTCAAGAACCTATATGTACTTGAGGTAGAAGATGCATGAAAATACTTGAGGATAAAGGAAAGGTTAGAGACTTGGTGTTTGAGAGTGAGCATGATTTAACTCTCAAAATGGAGCCTTAGAAGAAGCCTCAACAAGTTGTGAAGCACCCACAATTGGAGAAGCAGATAGGAGACAGAGTGGAAACACCCACTAAAGGAGGGACCTCTAATAGGGATATATTTTGAGATAAGTGGGTAGAGGGAGAACATGCAGCCATATGTCAAGGTGTGAGGTGGTGCGATGTGAAGCATTATTCCCAGGAGTGCAAAAATTCGGGCAGGTTCGATTGAGGTGTTTTTGTCTCATGGATCATTACCTTTCTACGAGGGCCCACATTATTCAGTAGTAAGAGGATCAATGTCAGTCAGATACTGAGGAGTGCAGAGTAGCGTTGACAAAAAAGTAGGAGGCTCAGTAGTAGAGTCAACAGAAACACAATTTTCTGAGTAGACAGTTTCAAATTGATTCAATGTTTATTTTTATTTATTTTTATGTATTCTTCTTAGTTGCAAATGTTGTAGTAGTAACAACAACAAAGAGAAGTGTTTCATACAGTACAATCAAAAGGTGTTGGATTGAGGTAGATGTGAATCCCTTTCGTACTCAGAGGGTGTGTTGAAAATGCAACAATAAATTCCTAATTTAATTTTCCCTTGAATGAAAATATGGGAAAATCGAAATTCTACATCACTAGACAACTTGAATGAGTTAACTACATTATTATCACTCATTTAGCTTAGTTAATTTGAGTTGAGGAAGTAACTTAAGATGTGTACATTTATTCCTAAAATTTAGGAGTTTAGGTTGAGTTAATTTAAGTTATAACAATTGAATTCAGTTAAATTCATGGAAAAATTTAAGGGCTATTATTCACAGGTGCGCTAATTTTCCATGATTTTTCCAAAAAAAGATTCATTAATTTCCATTTTTTCTAAAATTGATTCGCCCAAATTTTACAATATGAAATTATTTTACCTTAAAATTCACCAACATTATATAGATAATATATATAAAATCATTATAAATTTGAATAATTTTACAAATATATCAATAAAAATTATATAGTTTGCATATTAGGGACTAGTGAGATTCGCGGATGTTTTTAAAATTCAAGACAATTTTCCATCCTTAAAATTTCCCATGGGTAAATTGAGTTAACATGAGTTAAAATAGTTCCAACCATTGGAGGAACTATTGGAGGTCTAACAGTGGGGTGAAACTTCAATGTTCAACTAGTTAACTGATCAATCAACCTTAATTAACTCATGCATTCATGAAATTCAAGTTACCCAGTTGAGATTCAGTTGTATAATTATCCAAGTTGTATAGGTGGTGCATGCAGTCAGAGAAGGGCCTACAATGATTTCACATTTCTGAATGGGGAATTTCCCTAAATAATAGGGGCTAATTCCTAATTGAACAACATAAGGAAATAAGGACTTGGGCAAGTAGTAATTTGGTTAAGTATTGACCAAAGTTGGCTTGTGAAGAAGTGAGATAGATTATACTTGGGGAGTGGTTTCTCAGGCTTGAGAAAACATTGTATTTATTCTCTATTTTCAGACTAGTGCAATAAAAATAGGAAGGGGTTTTCAGCAATTGCTTCCCCTAGATAAATCGTCATGTATGTGTGTTGAATCATGATGCATGTTTTTGATATATGTTCTCAATCGTGAATTTATTTCGGCAGATGGGTAGAATAGATTTGAGTCTTATGTTTTAGAACATTACATGAGAAGTATTGAATCTACAATTAATTTCTATATGAAGTGACACCCCAGTTTCTAAGCTCCTACTAGTTCCTCCATTAATTGGAACTAATTTAAGTGACTTTAACTCAAATAAAATAAGTTAATTAATTACAACTCAAAATAAACTCAACCAGGGATATTATAATGTAGGAGACACTCTACATGACTCAAATTAGACCCTCAACTCGAGTTAAACGAACCAACTAAGTCTAATTAAGTTAGTTAACTCATACAAGTTGTCATGAGATGTAGAATTACAATTTTATTCTAATTTAATTCAAGGGAAAATTAAATTAGAATATTTATTGGTGCCATTTTCAACAGTTGGAGGGGGAGAGTGAGGGAGAGAAGAACAAAGACAAAGAGGGATAGAGGTAGAGAGTGAGGAAGTGACAAGGTAGAGAGGGAAAGAGGATAAGAGGGAATATATAGAGGAGGTGAGAGAGAGGGAGAGAAAGGGAAGAGGGAGAGGGAGAAATAAAGATGGAGGGCGAGAGAGGGGGAGAGAGAGAAGGAGAGAGGGGGAGAGAGAGGAAGAAAGAGGGAAGAAGATAGTGACATAGATGGAGGGTAGAGAGAGAGAAGAGGGGAGAGAGACGTGGGGAGAGAAATGGAGAGTGAGCAAGGAAGAGAGAGAGGACTTAAGAGAGAGGAGAAAGGGAGGGAAGAGAGAGAGAGAGGGAGAGAAAAATCTAGCCTAGATATAGTATGTGTATATAATAACGAGCCTACATTCTTCTTAAACTCAGATCTATCAAGCGTTTGAATTTGAAAGAGGTTTGCATCTCAAGAGATTTGATGCCTTTGGGAGATTGATAGATACAAGGTTAAGATGGATCTAGGTTGGTAAGTAAACTTAACTCCTATGTAAAAAATTGATCCCAGTATGGTAGAGATGTTGTAATGTTTAACATTTTGACTCAGTTGAAATATAATAAAATAAAATAAATAAAACCATCATAGTTCCATCTTAACTCCGGATCTACCAAGCTCCTAGAGAGATTACATCCCTTTTTACTTTAAAAGAGATTTGAAAATCAAGAAATTTGATCCCTCTCGGCTCTTAGTACACGAGTTAATATGGATATAGGTTGGTTTAATTATTAAATATTATTATAATCATAAATATAATTATTAAGAAAAACTCTTCTAGATAGATCACATCAGTTTTTGGATCAACACATTTTGAACCCCTACTGAGGTTGGATTTTGATTCAAAAACTAATACTAATGTGATCTATCTTGAAGATTTTGCTTAATAATCATGAATAAAAAAAGTCTCCATTGTGAGATAAATATAATTACTAACTTTATGTTTATTTATTTATTTTTATTTTTATATTATGTTACTTAAGCTATGCATCTCATCCATATTTTATTTTTATTTTTACCAAGTCAAAACTAGCATCCTAGCTAGAGAACACCTCTAGTATTTTTATTAAAAGAATAACAAATATTATATTATATTTTAAAAATTATATTACCTATTTTGTTTTAATTATTTCACATTTTCTCACAAATAGAATTCCACTTCTCACATCGTGATGGTAAAACCAATGTTGAATTTATTATATCAATTTTTAATTAAGGCTGGCATTGACATTAGATTAAATTTGTTAAATGTTAAATTTGTTATATATTAGATCTTAAACATTTAAGCATGACATCTACCTCATATAGAGTGTTTTTGAGCGTAATAAAAAAACATAAAATTAATAATTATATTTATTTTTATAATTATAATTAATAATTAAACCGGTTTAGATCAATCTTTAATTCCATATATACTAATAGTTTAGAGAGATCAAATTTCTTGAGTTGCAAACCTCTTTTAAAGTAAAAAGAGATTTGATCTCTCTAAGTTTTTGGTAGATCTAGAATTAAGATGGATCTAGACTACTTCAAAAAAAATAAAAAAATAAAAAACTAATCTAAGACTTCCATATTTATTCTCTATCATACAAAATATTTACTCAAGATAGTTGATTGAATATGAATTTATGTTGATTACAGATTATATTGATTGCATATCATTTGGGAAAGAAAAGTTTATTTTTTTGACAGTTAAATTTTTACATATTCTCAATCATTAAGGAAATAAAAGTTTATTTATTTGACAGTTAAATTTTTACATATTCTCAATCACATAACCATGTGGTCCAAGATATGGTTAGAAATAAAATTTGGTCCCCACAAGTCATAAGTCATATGGTCCAATCTCTATATACCAATATACCTGAAAACTTGTCTAGCTAAAAACTTCTCTAAACACAATTTTTTCACTTCCAAAAAAAAAAAAAAAAGCCCAGTCCAGCTAAAGCTGTAGTCTAACTAGACTGCTTTTTTGCCTTGAAAAATCATGGAAATTCTGGTAAGATTTTAAGAAAATCCGGTAGGGATTTTTGTAAATCCACATTATAACCATAAAAATTTAGTATTTTGGGTGCCCTAGAGGTTTTTGATGGTGCTAAATCCATTTCCACCATCAAAATCATGATTCAAACACTGTTACTGTAAGATTTTTAATTTTTTTTTGGCTTGGATTCTGACCAATTTTGGCCATCCAAGCAATTCCTCCGTCTCGTTAGAAAACTCCCCAACTAAATATGATAGATTCGACAACTTATTGAATTGGAATTTAATGGTTATTCAGAGTCGTCAAGTGAATGGAGTCTCACATGATACAAATGACGAGCTTCAAAAGTTGAATAGTTTAGAATAGTGACCTCATCATCAGTGCGCGTAGAATCTACAGATCCATGGGAAACTTAAAAACATGGTCTATGCATTTGTCCATATCTGTGCAGATTAATTTAGAATTTTGAGGAGCAGTAGTATTGGCAAATCCTTCTTCGTTCTTCATTGGCCATATGTAGCATTCGACCAAAAAAAAAAAAAGGATTTAAATGTAATGTTCCCAATTTTTAGCCTCAAGCTAAAAGGAACATTATAGTTAGCATATTTTTATTTTATTGAATAAAATGGGTAAGGAGACCCCTTAACCCCCTTAGATGGAGAAATAACACTCCTTTTTTGAAAGGAGGGTGAATAAGCAGCTGGATTAAGCACCTAAGGGTGTGAATATGATCGAGATCACTTTAATTTAGTCATCTTTGACTACGTCAACAACGCTGTCCAAGAGAAGGGATCTCCATGATGAGACAGCGCAGTTTTAGAGGAGGCTCCACTTGCATGAGCTAGGTGGAAATTGTGGATGAGACCCATGGTGGGAGGGGCTCATTTTATTTATAAGGAGGAGATGGCAGCCTATTTTCATTATGCATTAGCTTATCATTTTCGTTGGGTCTGCTAAGACTTGCATCCCCGGGCTGTTTAGCAGGGTTGTAGTGTTTTTGAGCACAAGGGTCGGGAATCCCCACCTCGTCCTCAAGGAAGGAGAGGGTTTTGAGCTACATTTCCTCATTCTGGCATTTGGCCAAAGCTACCTCCTTCAATACAACGTTTTCCTGTTGGGCAGAGAAAATTGTGTTGCTAGGTGCAGCAACAGAGGAACTCATAGAGCCATTCTTTGGCTTGTTCCTTGGAGGATATCTTGTATATTTGTTGGAGGAGAAGTAGAGGAGACTATTAGGCATCATTTCAGATCTTTATCACTAGGCCATTCATTCATCATCTCTAATAGCACAATATAGGGCTGAAACTGCGTTATTTTCATGCAGGCAGTGTTGGGAGAGTTCATTGAGCTCAGCAGGAGGATTGTTCTTGAGTAGAGGGATCAACCTTCTACTAAAGAGCACCATTGGAGGAGGGCAATCCATATTTCAGATCTACCATAGCCTCATCATATGTATTCAGTGTTGCAGTGACGTATTAACCCTAGCAGTTAATTGTCACATTGTATTTTATCCAACATTTCTAGCAATCCCTCTTGGATTGGCTAGGAATCTTGTATTGGAGCCCGTCTTTCCATTATTGGGAATTTATTTGTATCCTTCAGCCACATTACCATTTTGTATGTATTCAGCAGCTGCTATTCTCATAGAGACTGTGCAGTCATTGCTCTCCGACATTTTGTGCAGTTGCAGCAACTCATGTATTTCATTGCTTGATCATTGGAGATTGGTTCTCACAACTTGAGTGGCTTGTCCCTCATGATTCTCTTGTATATTATTGCTGATATAATAAAATAATGTTGGCTTCATAACATTTCCCTCTTATGATGTATTCAGATTTGCAGAGTTTCATTATTGTGTTCATATATTGCTGTAGGCTCTTTCTTTGAGCATTCTCTATGGGACCTAGTTTGGGGAGATCTGAATAACCCATCTAGAGTCATTTCTTTGGGCTCAAATTCTGGAAGTAAAGTGTTTAATGTGTTAAAAAGGGGATCCAAGCTCCCTTTCAGCTTATTTTTGCATTAGATTCCTTATACAGCGTCCCTTTGGACCATTTTGGAGAAATTACTGAAAAAGGGATATTACATTAAAACTTACCAAAACCCTTAATTATTCACTGTGCCTAACTTACCACTACACTTCCATATAATTCTCTTAACAAATGATTGTAATTATAGGTTATACATTATGAACTATTCATATTCCGTTAACCTATTCTAATTACTTTCCACAAACCTATACATATATTGTTTAAACACCATTCACACTACTTGGCAAAGATTAAAATAAAAATTTTGCATATGGTTATGAGCTGTACACCGGCTACATTACTGTCAATGCACCACACATTGGAGTTAACGCTTGTACAACACTGTAAATACATATCTATGTTATTAATTCTGGTATTGTAACAAGATTTTCGAATATATAATGCATTCGTCCGGTCATGGGTGATTAATATGGTAGTTCATAGTTTGAATAAAATTTAATTCACTTCATCGCCGTAGGCCTATGGATTATAGCTGTAAAATTCTGCACCATCGATTTGTCCAGAATTAAGAACTACGGTTGATTGCTTATCTAGGGTTTTGGGTGGGTTTTTAGGTAATGCCTACCCCCAAAAAATAACCATTTTCTCTTATTCAGAATGTCGCTCAAGCTCTACTAGCCGCCTCCATGGCGGTGGTGCCATGCCTTTATTCACATGGCTATCTCTTGCACAGTCTCAGCTTCTGTTGACAATGGTGCGCTCTCCACCTTGCTCATGCGTCTCATTCCGTCAAGACTATTCTCTTAACGCCTGCGATTTTCAGAGGTATATTCATGTATTTCTTGTCTTACAATTATACATATTTTCTTATTTATGAAACTTAGTTCATGTTTAATGGCCTGATTTTCCTCCAGCTTCATGATTCTTGGAACAGTTCTAGATCTACCTTCCATGTACAGAAGTAGACCTCACTTATCATTGCTAAGAACTTTGTAGGTATAAATTTTTATGTTAATTGATTTTTTGGTATTTTAATTTGTTATTCCTTCTCTAATTCTCATATTCACCTTCAAGTTTTAACCATGGCAAGTATTCATTGCAGGTCCTTCTATACTACCACTTCTTCATGGAGTAAAAATTTAGGTAATATTCCTCCTGTGTTTATTTATTTTTGTTCGTTTCTTCGGTAATTATTTTTCTCAGGTACATGTGTTTTCTCTTACCCAATTGTTCTCTTTATTTCTAGGTAACTCTGTTGCAGTCACTTATGTTTAGGGTTCTAAGCCAAGTTACTTTGGATTCCACTGACACATATGATATATGCTAGGTACTCACTCTTAACGGAGGCTTGCTGCCGCCATTTGGTTCCACAATGACTATTGCGAGTTTAGGGTTTTCTTGTTTTTCTTTTAAGAAATATGTATCTAAGCCTCTAAGTTAAGTTCAAAGGATTTTTCCACACCTGGGTATATTTCCAGACTCAGTAATTCTCTAAAATGCCTTGTTAATGATAAATTTACCCCAGTGAAGGGTTTTTCGTTCGTTGTGATAATATTAAGTTATGCTTACTATTTTTAAAGATTGTCTACCAAAAGAGTCTTTGGCATTCAATAACCGTCACTTTACTTATTTTCTGTAGAGGGCCTTCTTCTTACACTGGTGGTGTTTGTGTGCTATTTAATTCAACAAAAATCATAGTTATCCTTTCTGATTTACATTTTTGTCAATGAAAATAAAGATGTTAGTTAATTATATTTTATCCATTGTACTGTTATTTCCCTGAGTCTAGACTGTTTTCTTTGTGAGTATTTCAATTTGATGTGTTACTTCTTGGTCTGTAAAGTTATGTGTTACTTATAGTTAATCATCCACAGAAATGGATATTAATTTATGTATTCGCTAATTCTGGTTATATATATATATATATATACGACTATCTCTAGCTTTCAAGATGTTTACAGTATCCTTTTCTTGATGTTTCATTTAACACATATTTATGGTTATATTTTCATGTTCCCACTGCTTTCCTACAGTTCTTTTCCTTACTGTACTTTTTATATATTTTATGCATCCTACTTATATGTAATTTTTTTCTTTTAAATAAGCACATGTCCAGACCATCCTGTCCGTGTCTATCATAGATGTAGGGAACCGCCTACACGGATCTTTAGTCAAGATTGCACCAAGTTAATAGTTCCCTGTAGTTAGCTATTAATCTAATTCTTATTTGACATTATATTCAAGAAATTTACTGTTATCTTATCATCAATACTGTAACAGTCTAATAGACCCTTCTGAATTTTTAATAAAAAAAAAACACCAGATTTATTTATTTTATAACAACATTCCTGTATAATTTTTCCTAATTCTAAACAGAGAAATTGCATATTCAAATACACAACAAATTTGTTTACTTATCTGACTTTCAGCTTTTGCTGATGGTAACCTCCCTTCCTTGAGAGAGGTGATTATGTTCTCGTCTCTTCCCCCATGCTCCAAGACTGAGCTATACGTGTTGACAGATTACTAGAAGAGACCTCGGGACAATTCGGTCAAGTCTACTATTCCAACAATTTCAAGAAGTCAAAGTATTCCACTGGTTACACTAGCTCTATAATTCTTCTCTGTAATCTTCCTTCTTCAGTTACCGAACATAACCCCCCTTCATTACTGGGATAGCCTTTTATCCCTAGAGGTTGGGTAACTGTTTGAACTGATTCTGTTTAACTAACTCTCAGATCTTTAATTACTTTTTTACCATCAGTCTATTTCTCTTTTATGGAATTTACTTCCATATTTAATTTTATTAATTCCAAAAATTAATTTATTTTCATAATATACCATTTGAAATATAAATATTAATAATTGTCTTAATGTCTTAACAATGCACTTAATCATCAGTTAACATTAAACCAGCTGTTACAACTTCCCCCCCTGGAAGTGAAAACTGTCCTCGGTGTTCTCATTTTTCTCTAGAAAATAGTTCTGGATATTCTTCCTGAAAAAAAACCTTCACCCTCTGAGGTAGCCTCATCCGGGCCAAAGTGCTTCCACTCCACTTTAACCTGGGTGATGGATCGTTTCCAGAGCATGATTTCTCTCTGATCGATTATACATTAAGGCTCGAACAGAAACTCGCTGTCCGGTTCGACCTGCAATAAACAAACTTTGAGTTAATTTTCTCATAAAATTAAACATTTCTAATCAATTCTTGTATCCATATCCTACCTGAATAATTTTCCAATGGATTATGTGCTTTCGATCGTGAATGTATCGTTTCAATAAAGATACATGAAAGACATTGCGTACACGGATATGACTAGGCAGTGCCAATCAGTAAGCCACAGGTCCTACCCTTTCCAATATTTGGAAAGGGCCACAAAACTTGGGAGCCAACTTGGCACAAGTGGCCCACCTTAAAGTGCTTTTCTTTGGCTTGATCCTTAAGTACACATGGTCCCCCACCTCAAACTCATGATAAGTCCTTTTCTAATCTTCATACACTTTTTACCTATCCTGAGTTGCCTTCAAATTTTGTTGGATCTTCTTTACTTTTGTTTCCGTTTCAGCTAACATGTCTAGTCCAAGCATCAAATTGGTTTCCATGCTACTCCAATTAATAGGAGTTCTGCATTTTCATCCGTATAAGGCTTTGAACGGACTCATTTTGAGGGATTCTTGATATCTGTTATTGTATGCAAACTCCACTAGGTGTAGATACTCTTCCCACCTAGTTGGCTGTTACATTACATACATGCGTAACATATCTTCCAAGATCTGATTTACTCACTTTGTTTTTCCATCCGTCTGCAGATGGTAGGCGGTGCTGAAATTAATTTGAGTTCCCAATCCTGTAAATAATGTTTTCCAGAAAGCTGAAGTAAATTTCACATCCCTGTCAGATATGACAGTATTTGGAATACCATGCAGTCTAAAAATCTCACGCATAAATATATCTGCTATTTGCACTGTCTTATAAGTGGACTGCACTGGTATAAAGTGTGCTGCTTTGCTTAACCGATCCAATACAACCATAATAGAATCATTTTGATTCTTTGACCTTGGTAGACCAGTGATGAAGTCTAAAGTTATCACCTCTCACTTCCACTCACGTACCAATATAGGTTGCATCAACCCGTCTGGGTTCCGGTGTTCCACTTTCACTTACTGGCACTGTAAACACTTATTTATATATTCTGCAATATCTCTTCTCATTCCTGGCCCGAAGTAGCTCTTCCTAATTGGTGTTCGCATCTTCTGATACCCAGGATGTCTAGAATAGTTACTTTGATGATGCTCATTTAGAATTAGTTCCTTCAACTCCAATCTGTTTGGAACAAAAATCCTCTTCTTGTAAGTTAGCAATCCATCCTTATTAATTTCGTAATCCGCAGATTTTCCGTGATTTCTGAACTCTTCTGCTTGCATCCACATGAACTGGTATTCAATATCTTTCTTAGCTTATGTTTTCATTTGCTCCAAAAATCTGCACTCAACCTGATTATAATACAACTCATCAAAACCATGCAGTTTTCTACTTAATGCATCAACTACTCTATTCTCCTTACCTTTCACATGTTGCATATCAATGCCAAACTCGCTCAGGAAAGTATTCCATCTTGCCTGGCGAGAATTAAGATAAGCTTGCTTAAAGTAAATGGTTAAAATTCTATGATCGGTTTTAAGTACAAATATCTTTCCAAGAAAATAGTGCCTCCAAACCCGGAGTGCATGCACTATTGCTGTCAGCTCCAAATCATAAGCCGAGTACCACTGCTCATGCTCCTTCAGTTTTTGTGATTCATAGGCAACAACCTTACCTTCTTGTGACAAAATAACCCCAAATCCTTCTTTACATGCATCTGTGTAGACTTCAAACTCTTTGTTGGGATCTGCTACCCTTAATACTGGAGCTGTAGTCAATAATAGTTTCAACTTTTCAAAACTGTCTTGACATTTCTTTGTCCATTTAAACATTTTTCCTTCCTTTGTAAGAAAGTAATTGGAAAATCAATCTTTGAAAAGCCTTCAATAAACCGCCGATAACAACCGGCCAGACCCATAAAAGATCAGATGTCTACCACGTTTTGGGGTACTTTCCATTCCATAATCATTCTGATTTTCTCTGGGTCAACTGCAATACCCTCAGAAGAAATAAAGTGACCAAGATACTGTATTTATTCCTTGAAGAAATCACACTTGCTGAAATTAGCATACAGTTGATGCTTCCTTAGCATTTCCAGCAATGTCCGTAAATGCTCTTTATGTTCTTCCACATTCTTGGAATAAACCAAAATATCGTCATTTAATATTAATATAAAATTATCTAGAAAGGGGTGAAATATACCATGCATCAGCCTCATAAATGTTGATGGTGCATTAGTCAGCCCAAAAGGTAGTACTATAAACTTGTAATGTCCGTACCTGGTACGAAAAGTAGTTTTATGTATGTCTTCATCTTTTATTTGGATCTGATGGTATCCCGACCTTAGATCTATCTTTGAAAATACTACAGCTCCCTTCACTTGATCAAACATATCATCAATCTATGGTAAAGGGTATCTATTTTTGACAGTTAATTTGTTAAGCCGACGATAATCCATGCACATTCACATGGTTCCATCTTTATTCTTTACAAACAACACTAGTGCTCCCCAAGGGGATGGTGTACCCTTTATCTAGTAGTTCTTGTAATTGTATCTTTAATTCAGTTAGTTCTGGTATGCTCATTCGGTAGGGTGTCCTTGAAATTGGTGATGCTCCAGGTATCAATTCAATGGTAAAATATATGTCCCTTCTAGCCGGTAAGCCTGGTATTTTCTCTGGAAATACGTCCATAAACTATTGCACTATTGGAATTTTATCCATCATTGGAGCCTTTTCTTTGGAATTATTAAAGCCCACTTGGATGGCATATAAATTTCATCCCCTCCTCATGCACTTACCCATTTGATATGCTATGATTGGACATAGTTGCAGAGGTTTCTTTATACCTTGAATTGTTTTACAAGTTCCATCTTGCATTCTATAGTATATAAATTTTTCTTTACAATTTACCAACGTCCAGTGCTTCTCCAAATAGTCCATACCAAGTAGCACACCATAAGAACCCAAAGGTAATATATTCAGATCCACAGTTTGCTGATGTTCACTAATTTCTAGTGCACAATTCAGAATTTTAGCACAAATTTTCCTCTTTTCTCCCATGGCTAACTGTAACAGCCATGGATTTCTGAATTTATGACTCTAAAATTTACACATCTCTACTACTTTGGGACTTACGTAGATTAAACTTGCACCTGGGTCTTCAAAAATAGAAACATGTTGAGAGAGTAATTTACCTTATAATTCTATCATTGTCAGTTGATAGTCTGTCTGCCAATCTTCCAGGGCTGCATTAATTATGGGTACATTTCTGGCTACATCTCCCACTATTGAGGCCTCCTGTAAGTTAGTAACTGCCTCGCTTCTTCCTCGCCGCGGACAATTTCTGTAGTAGTGTGCCTTACCACACCCCCAACACTATAAGGGTGGATATTGATTTTGTGAAAGTTCTAGTTTGCTGGAAGCTTCTGTGGGTTTATCTTCTGTAGGCCATCTTATTCTTTGATGATTCCTTCCAAACTGTTTTCTAACTGAACTTCTGGCAACACTCTTGAAATTGCTAGTTCTGTTTTTCTTGAAACCAGAACTGCCCTTATGTTCCTTCTTTGCTTGCGAATTTTTACCTTGTTCTCCTTTTGCTTTAGCTTGATGGTAAAACATTCTTACCTTTCGGATGGCCTCTTCCATAGTTTTGGGATTCAAAAACTCAATTTTCTCCTTCATACAAGTCGGAAAAATACTCAGGAACCGCTGTACCTTTGCCTTCTCATCCTTTAGATAAGGAACGTAACAGAGTAAAGAAGTGAACTTAGTGATGTACTCATCCATCGTCATTTGTCCCAGCTTTAAGTCATGGAAATCTCTATATTTTTCATCATAGAAGCATTCAGTTAAGTGTTTATCTTTAAAATACTACTGGAACAAGTCCCAAGTCACGTCTTGATCATCTATACTACGAAAATTTTTCACTTCCTCCCACCATAGCATGGCCTTCTCCCTCAACTGATAAATGGCCAATATGGCTTTAAGATTGTTGTTATATTCATAAACTTGAAAATACTTGTTCATATTTATCAACCACGCCTCAGATACCTCCTCCTCAAATCCATCAAATGTAGGTGGTTTTATCTTTCGAAATTCACCTTGTAATTCCACTTTCTGTCTCTTAACTTCTTTCTGATCGGGCACATTATCTGACTCAGCTTAATTATAATTTTTATTTCTATTATTCTACTGAGACTGACTTCTTTCCATTCTATCAGTGGCATGGTCCCTTGATTGTTGCTCGTTTCCTTCTTGCAGCAAATCCCTATCAGCACTGGGATGTTCAATCCCTTGATTTTGTTTGTCTGAGAGGCTTTTTAACATCCTCTCCTATTCTTGCATCAAATGTGCATTATCACTTCGTACCCTCTCCATTTCCTCTTGTAACTTTTGTATTTTATTTAGGAGAATTCTGGTTTGGTGGTGCTGCTCTTCCAACAGTCTACTAGTTTACTGGTGCTAGTCCACACTTAGCTGTACCCACATCTTCGGATTCATTTCTGATCGGGGTTGGGTTTCCTTGGTGTTCTGGGGTGGCTGTTGCATTTTATTCCGTCTCATAATGTCTCCTGTTATAATTATTTTCTTTCTCTCTCTATGCATCAGTTAATCCACAACTTAAAATGTTAGTTGACCCATAGGGTCCTAGCGTACAAACGCTGCTCTGATACCACTTGTAGCATTCAACCAAATAAAAAAAAAAAAAACTTACCAAAACCCTTAATTATTTACTATGCCTAACTTACCACTACACTTTCATATAATTCTCCTAACATCTGATTGTAATTACAAGTTATACATTATGAACTATTCATATTCCGTTAACCTATTCTAATTACTTGCCGCAAACCTATACATATATTGTTTAAACACCATTCACACTACTTGGAAAAGATTAAAATAAAAACTTTGCATATGGTTATGAGCTGTACACTGGCTACATTACTGTCAACGTACCACACATTGGATTTAAAGCTTGTGCAACACTGTAAATACATATCTATGTTATTAATTCGGGTCCTGTAACAAGATTTTCAAATATACAAGCATTTGTTCGGTCATGGGTAATTAATATGGTAGTTCATAATTGGCGTAGAATTTAATTCAATCCATCGCCATAGGCTTATGGATTCCAGCTATAAACTTCTCCACCATCGATCTGTCCAGACTTAAGATCTACGGTTGATTTCTTATCTAGGGTTCTGGGTGGGTTTTTGGGTAATGCCTAACCCAAAAACCTAACCGTTTTCTCTTATTTAGAATGTCGCTCAAGCTCTACTAGCCGCCTCCATGGCGGTGGTGCCATGCATTTCTCTGCATGGCTATCTCTTGCACAATATCAGCTTTCGTTGACAATGGTGCACTCTCCACCTTGCTCATGCGTCTCATTCCATCAAGACTATTCTCTCAACGCCTGTGATTTTCAGAGGTGTATTCAGGTATTTATTGTCTTACAGTTATACATATTTTCTTTTTTTATGAAACTTATTTCCAGATTAACGACATGGGTTTCCTCCAGCTTCATGATTCCTGGAATAGTTCTGGATCTACCTTCCATGTACAGAAGTAGACTTCCCTTATCGTTGTTGAGAAATTTGCAGGCACAAATTGTTATGTTAATCGATTTTTTGGTATTTTAATTTGTTATTCCTTCTCTAATTCTCATATTCACCTTCAAGTTTTAACCACGACGAGTATTAATTGCAGGTCCTTCTATACTGCCACTTCTTCATGGAGTAAAAATTCAGGTAATCTTCCTCCTGTGTTTATTTTTTTTTGTTCGTTTCTTCGGTAATTATTTTTCTCAGGTACATGTGTTTTCTCTTACCCAATTGTTCTCTTTATTTCTAGGTAACTCCGTTGCAGTCACTTATCTTTAGGGTTCTAAGCCAAGTTAATTTGGAGTCCACTGACACATATGATATATGCTAGGTACTCACTCCTAACGAAGTCTTGCTGCTGCCATTTGGTTCCACAGTGACTATTGCAAGTTTAGGGTTTTCTTGTTTTTCTTTTAAGAAATATGTATCTAAGCCTCTAAGTTTAGTTCAAATGATTTTTCCACACCTGTGCATATTTCCAGACTCAGTAATTCTATGAAATTTCTTGTAAATGATACATTTACCTCGGTGAAGGGTTTTTCCATCGCTGTGATAATATTAATTTATGCTTACTATTTTTAAATATTGTCAACCAGCAGAGTTTTTGGCATTCAGTAACCGTCGCTTTACTTATTTTCTGTAGAGGGCCTTCTTCTTACAATGGTGGTGTTTGTGTGCTATTTACTTCGGTAAAAATCAAAGTAGTTATCCTTTCTGGTTTACATTTTTGTCAATGAAAAGAAAGATGTTAATTATATTTTATCCATTGTACTGTTCTTTCCCATTAAATACTGAGTCTAGACTATTTTCTTTGTGAGTATTTCAATTTGATGTGTTACTTCTTGGCCTGTAAATTTCTATGCTACTTCTAGTTAATCATTCACAAAAATCAATATTAATTTATGTATTCACTAATTCTAGTTATATATATATACAACTATCTCTAGCTTTCAAGATGTTACAATATCATTTTCTTGATGTTTCGCTTAACACATATTTATGGTTATATTTTCATGTTCCCACTGCTTTCCTACAATTCTTTTCCTTATTGTACTTTTGTATATTTTCTGCATCCTACTTATATAGAATTGTTTTATTTTAAATAAGCACATGTCCGAACCATCTTGTCCGTGTCTATCATAGATGCAGGGAACCACCTACACGAAGCTTTCGTCAAGATTGAACTGAGTTAACAGTTCCATGTAGTTAGATATTAATCTAATTATTATATGACTTTAGATTCAAAAAAAATTACTGTTATCTTATCATCAATACTATATCAGTCTAACACAATCTTCTGAATTTTTAATTAAAAAAAACAACAGATTTCTTTATTTTATAACAACATTCCTGTATAGTTTTTTTTAATTCTAAACAGAGAACTTGCATATTCAAATACACAGAAAATTTATTTACTTATCTAAATTTAAACTTTTACTGATGGTAACCTCCCTTCCTTGAGAGAGGTGATTACGTCCTCGTCTCTTCCCTTGTGCTCCAAGACTGAGCTATACATGTTGACAGATTACTGGAAGAGACCTCGGGATAATCCGATCCAATCCACTATTCCAACAATTTCAAGAAGTCAGAGTATTCCACTGGTTACACTAGCTCTGGAATTCTTCTCTGCAATCTTCCTTCTCCAGTTACCGAACATAACCCCCCTTCCTCTTTGGGATAACCCTTTATCCCTAGAGGTTGGGTAACTGTTTGAATCTGATTCTGTTCAACTAACTCTTAAATATTGAATTACGTTTTTACCATCAGTCTATTTCTCTTTATGGAATTTACTTCCATATTTAATGTTATTAAATCCAAAAATTAATTTATGTTCATAATATACCATTTGCAATATAAATATTAATAATTGTCTTAATGTCTTAACAATGCACTCAATCATCAGTTAACATTAAACCAGATGTTACACCATGGCAATCCTCCATGTTATATTTTCTTGCTCAACTCTCCTTATGAGCCAAACCATTAAACTATTCTATGGAATGGCGACTTTTCTCTTGATGATCATTACTCTTCAGTCGCAGATTTGCAAGGCACAACAAAATCTTTGCCACCACAATGTAAACTATATGAAAGGCAGTAAGTTCAAGGGAAATCTGAATACAATCATGAATAACCTTATCAAAAACACGTCCCAAACATGGTTTAGCACTTGTGTGTCTAGCTAAAGTCCTGACCAAGTATATGGCCTCCTGCAATTTCAGGGCGACACAACAGTCGAACAATGCTACAATTGTTCACAACAAGCAAACACCTTGGTTGCAGACGAGCAAAACCCTACGTCAGAGATAAATAATGGAATAGAACCCTCGAGAACCCCCGGAGGAGAGGTGTTTACCTCATCGGATGCCACTTCCATTCTGGATGTCGAATCATCTGACCCCAGATGGACATCAGATATGCACCCAAGTGGCGAAGGTCAGATAGTACCAAGTGGGCATGGAAAATATTAAATTACACTTAATTTTTGTGGTTGCATTGTATGGGATGAGTTAGTGCTGTAAATAATTTGAAAATATACATATAAGAGTTAAACCATACGGTCTCCACCATAGTTGAAAGCATAATTACGGTTATCATAACCAAAAATCAAACCCTTCCATATTATTACTACTAGACGAAGGGCACCTTTAAGACATTTTTTTTTTTAAAGATAAAATAATTTTTTTGTCTTAAAACGATATTTTTGCTTTAGTTATTTTACATTAAAATTTAATATCAATTGAATTGTATTAAATATAAATATTGAGACAAAAATAGTTTGAAACAAAAATATTTTAAGACAACTTTATATTTAAAATAAAACTAGTTTGAGACAAAAATATTTTAAGGAAAAAATTTATATTTAAGACAAAAAGAGTTTGAGACAAAATGATTTTAAGACAAAACTTTATATTTAAGACAAAAACCATTTGAGACAAAAATATTTTAAGACAACTTTATTTTTAAGGTTTGATACAAAAATATTTTAGGACAAAACATTATATTTAAGATTTGAGACAAAAAATATTTTAAGACAAAAGTTTATATTTAAGATTATAGACAAAATTATTTTAAGACAATTTTATATTTAAGGCAAAAACAGTTTGAAACAAAAATATTTTAAGACGAAAATTTATATTTAAGAAAATGGTCACTTAAGACTATGAAAACAAGATGAAACTCATTTAAGACAGTTACCAATTAAGACAAAACCATATCAATTTAAGACAATATTATCTAACACCTACAAAATTGACTCTCACAGTGCGTCCTAAGTCCACTAGCTTGCAAGCTACTATTGTCTCGCACCTATAACAAGGCTGCTATTTCAATTACCATTCACATTATCTTATATAGAGACCACGATTTGTTGGGCTCTTCGTTTTGTGGGGGTAGCCAACTATGAAAAACACAACGACTTTTCCTGCCAAGATTTATCGGACATCAATTCATCTTTTGTCCCTTCAATGTCTGTTGATGTGATTAGAGACAAATTGTATTTCATTTCATTTGGGAAGTTTGCACAGAGATTTTGTTAGCAATAATTTTGTACTTTCAAAAAAGAGTCAAAATGCTTTGAAAACCAGTTAAAAGTTTTATTACAAGCAAAGTGGGCTTAAGTGTAAGACTAGTTAAAATTTTGGTGTGAAAAGGTGAGATAAAAGTTAAGAAAGTTGTTTATGTCATGATAATATTTTTACCCAAGTCTTGCACTAATTGGATGCTAAAAATAGTTGGTGCTACAAAATATTTTCAGAGCGCCTGCAAAATTAAAAAAAAAAAAAGTTTTATAACTATCACTTGGGGCATTTAAAATGCTTTTAAAGTTTTTGATGAAATTCAACCTATGATATGACTTGAAGTGATGATTTGAGACATTTTCAAAATGTTAAAAAGGGTTTGGAGAGAAGGACGATTAAAACTAGAATTATGTGCAAATCAACCATTTCCATCAAAAATAGGTGACTGGCTGGCAGCAGACAATGAAATTGTTAGCAATTTTTGTCAGCGCATGGAAAAGTGCTTAGTTTTTCTCAGTCAAGCAGTGGGAAAGTCAGGCCATGTGAGATTATTTGAACTATATGGAGTATGGTTTGAGGTACATGATGAAGTTGCACCTTTATTCAGAAATGCTGGATGAGAGACGATTTTCCAACAGTTTGATGGTTACAATATGAGTTGGTGTTATGATTTTATTCACTCCTTTGATGGCAGTAGAGCTTAGATAAGAGGAATGGAGTTTACAGTCACTGAAGATTCAATAGCATAATCCATGGGGTTGCCTACTGAGGGTGAGAAATGGTTCAATAAACGAATGATGCAGAATGTGGATCTTAAATTTTTCCTAAAAGGAGAACATCAAAACCCTAATTGGAGCATACGAATCCCTCAGAAGATGTTGAAGCCTGAGTGGTCTAATGTTGTAAAGATTGTGCAACTCTTTTTTACATGTGAAGGCAGGTATTCCAAAATCTACCTTTACCAATTGATGTTTCTATGTCATTTAGTTAGTTTTGGAAAGATGAGCTTGTGAGGACCCTATAATTATAGGGAAATTAGGATTGCTAAATTATATATGTTGGTTTGGCATGCAGGATGAAAGCAATGTTTTATCCCGCAAAGTGGGGTTCATTTTCAAAAGCACCCTTAATCAAATTATTTGTGGCGCATATTTAAAAAGAGTGACTTATAAAAATTCCATCGCACTGCTCCAAAATTTTGAAAATTATTTCTCATATATTATTTTGGTGTTGCATGGAGGCATGGATCGAAATTGTCTTCATGTGCTGGGCTCGGTTGATTCCATTTTCACCCCTCCATCATTTTCGTCATTACATACATAAGCAATCTTGGGATTAAAATAAAAATAATGAATGAAAGTATTAAAATAAAAATAAACTACATCCTAAAGTTTACATGTCCCATCATGGAGTTAACCCCCCACCACATTCCACCTCATCCACCCACCAGCACTTTAATACGATGACCTACATTGCATTTCAACCCCCTCCTACCATCCTAACTTTATCCTCACAGGAGGGGGTCTGAAATAGGTGTTTTTCAAAAAGTGGGCCCCCCCTTACGTGTCATTCTCTCATGATTTCAGACGCCCCCCCCCCCTATTACCACTTATCACTTCACAGGGGTCCAAAATACCACTTCTGCTCCTTCAAAACCGCTTTCCCCATATAAAAAACCATTTTTAGCCAATTTAAATAGTCTGTTTGCGGAAGAGGTTCCAGGAAAATGGAAGCGAATTTTGACAAAATGAGAGAGGGTTTTATGCAACACAGGATGGAGAAGAAATACTTTAGTTGGGAGAATCAAAGCCATATTTTATATTTCTGTTTTTCCTCTTTTGGTCATGATTTTGTGGGGATTATTGTGGAGAGATAGAGATGATTTTGAGAATCCAAGAGACCTTTTTGACCAACACAGGGCAAAGACCAATAACCTCTCTCATATTTCCCATAGGTGTCACCATTGGGGAGAAAAAACTGTCTGAGTGCGCCCCTATTCTCAGTAAATTCGGCCTATTTTTCAGCTCTGTAGTAGTTTGTCTGTTTTTAGAGAGGAGATATTCGATCAAGTTGAACGTTTCAAGGTACATGGCCATACGAAGAGCCAGCTCCAGATTTTTTCACTCATAGGGACAGTAAAAATGGCACAAATGTCATATTTACACCGGAAAATATATGACAAACCTGATTGCAGGGAATCAAAGCAGAACCAAACATCCATATGTCCTTGGTAACTTCAACAGTTTTATTTACGCATGTCAAATGATACTCTTCATCTTTGTTATGTAGTTAGCGAGATAGTAACTGTTAGGGAGAGTGCTGATTGTAATGAGTTAGTGGGATTAGCTTATATACCAGGACTGTTCGAAGTATCAAGGGGGGAAAATTTGTAATGAGGGACTGAGTCCCATTTTGTAATGTTGTGACTGCATGAAAATTAATTCAAGAGAAGTTTCTAGGATTCAATTGGTGCACCAAATGGTGAATGTTTCTCCTATTTTATGTGTTATTCATTGTTCTATTGTCTTAGTATTTTTTCATTCTAATTTGTAGAAAATAAAATGATGAATAGGATTTGTTTCTAGAGCACCCTGTTCTAGCTGATTCTACAATAGTCTATGTTTTCCACTGATGCTAAACCAAGGAATTATTAGTTTCACCTTGGTTTCTGCTGAGCATTACACTCCAGTTTAGTTGAGGAATTCTTAGCTGCTCCTCAATTCTGCTGAGTTCCACCTTCCTTGTATCTTCTCACTCCATTTTCTCCTTATAGATCTAAAGTAGTACTCCTAGCTTGCCCTGTTTCACTCAGTCTTTATTACTTCAGCAAATTAGTCACCCAAGCCCTTTGAATCCATTTCCCAATGGCCCCTTTCTCTTGCTTTTCCCACCAAACCATATTCAAATCCCAACTCTTCTTATATTAACTAGCCTAAAATGCCCATAAAAAAAATTAAATCCTACAGAGAGATCCCTCTCTGGGTATAGGAGGGCTAGATCCTAGGCCAGAAGTGGTTTTGATGTTGTCTCTGGGATTCTGACTTTAGCCTCAGAATTATGAAGTGGTAAAATAATGACAACCATACTGGGGAATGAGTTTATCTTCCTCAGTAACATTTACCAAGTTCAATTTGGCTTCTGATGGTGAACAAGAGTCAAACACCAGAAGGCTGTTCCATTCACCTGGCGACTCCATTGGAAGAAAAATCTAGAAATAGTGATTCACTGGCGACTCCACAAGCTCAAAATGGGAACAGTTGCAAGGATATATGCTCCCATGAAAAAATATTAAATTCTAGGCTTCCGAAACAAAATGCCTCAGGTAAATTGGCAAAAAAATCTTCCTATTTTTCAAGATGAGAATATTGATGATGCTTTGTTGCATTTCATTAAATTTCATATTCATTCATGGAAGTTGAACGCTGAATGGCATAAGGATTTCCACATGAAGATGCTTATGGAAACATTAGAAGGAAAAGAAAAGGAATGGTATGAAGGTTTAAACCCTGGTAGTGTTTTCTATAAAGTATTTCCACAAAGTGTTTTATGAGCATTATAAAGAACATTCCCCATCTTTGTCATTAGTGGAAAATTGTTTTGACTAGTTTGAAGTTTTCATACAATAAATTGAAAGTATTGATGAATACCTAGTAGATATGAATGATGAGGATCTCTTAGAAGCACTTTATGGGTTCCATTCTCAAGTCAATTTTCATGGTAATCAAGGGAAGATAGTTGAAAATGAGACGAATAAGGAAATGAAAGTAGGTTCACATGATATACCTTCATAGACAAATGATAATTTGCCTATGCTTTTGTATGAAACTAAAGAAAACATTCAACATAATAGTCATTTTTTGAAAGGGAAAGGAAACTATTGTTGTTTGCTCCAAAGAAAACAAAGGTTGCCTCCTCCTTTACTGAAGAAGAGATTAATAAAATTCTAAACATGCAACCAACTCCTCAATCTTTATGTCATCATGAGATAAATTCTATTTTTTATACTGCTGATTTATATATTGAAGTCTTTCCTCCTGAAGAAACAAATGTAGAATATATTGATGCTGATGTTGTTGCACATCCTCAAGAAATCTTATTGCTAGAAATCACTTTTTCTCATCAAAATGATGGTCTTCAGGCAGAATCTAGCAATCTCAGTCAAGATATATCAGATTTTCTTGAGGATAGCATAATAGTATACCATGAAGATGCCACATCAGATAATTAGGGAGAATGTAAATATATTCTCTTTGAAAAGGATTCAGAGCCTGATTAGTTGGAACAAAGAGCAGTCATGAATGAAGCTGGCCATTGGTATCCTCAGTACCAAGCGTTTGTCTAAGATCCCTTTGCTGACCTCTTAGAATCATTCAGAGAAGGAGTGTATTATGCCATGGACGGTTTGCTACAACATTCAAGGAAAAGGTTGAACACTTATGTTCAACAACAGATAAGATAGGAGTGGTCATTTTGTTTTCTCAGCCTTCTCAAATAAGTGAGCAAGAATCAGTAAAGCACTCATTTGCTTGACTGGTTACATTGGAAATATGATTATTATTTGATGGGACAATTTTTCGAACTAGAGTAGGTAAATGTGCGAATAATCTCAACACCCTAAGCATCTTTCCAGTTTTATTTTTCAGGCTGATTTTCAGTCGTTAGCTAAAGATTTCTTTTAGTTTTTGATTTTGGCATAGTTCAGATTTCAACATTCAAATTTTCAAGTTGCAGGAGTATTGTGGCAGAGTAGATGCCTGTCACCTTAATCACCAAGGCACTCGTCACTGAATTCAGAGATCTACGGTTCTCTGCTACCTCACTGGGAGGGAAGCATTCCCAAGAGGGAACCACTGTTAGGATCCTATAACTATAAGGAAATCAAGATTGCTGAATTATATATGTTGGTTTGGCTTGCAAGATGAAAGCAAGGTTTTATCTGGCAAAGTGGGGTTCATTTTCAAAAGCACCCTGAATCAAATTTTTAGTGGAGCATATTTAAAAAGAGTGAGTGATAAAAATTCCATCCACACTGCTCCAAAATTCCGCAAAGTATTTCTCATATATTATTATGGTGTTGCATGGAGGTGTGGATCAAAATTGTCTTCATATGCTGGGCTTGGTTGATTCCATTTTCACCCCTCCATCATTTTCGTCATTGCATACATAAGAAAGCTTGGGATTAAAATAAAAATAAGAAATGAAAGTATTAAAATAAAAATAAAATATATCCTAAATTTTACATGTCCCATCATGGAGTTAACCCCCCACCACGTTCCACCTCATCCACCCACCAACACTTTAATCTGACGGTCTACATTGCATTTCGCCCCTCCCCTACCATCCTAACTTTATCCTCACAGGGGGGGTCCGAAATAGGTAGTTTTCAAAAAGTGTACCCCCCCCCTTATGTGTCATTCTCTAATGATCTCAGACCCCTCCCCCCCCATTACCACTTATCACTTCAAATGGGGTCCGAAATACCACTTATGCTCTTTCAAAGCCGCTTTTCGCAAATAAAAAACCATTTTTATCCAGTTAAATCAGTCTATTTACGGGAGAGATTCCGGGAAAATGGGAGCGAATTTTGACAATTCGAGAGAGGTTTTTATGCAGAACGGGCTTAAGAACAAAACCCTCTCTCAGAGTTTATAAATGTTTCTTCAGTTGGGAGAATTGAAGCAATATTTCAGACCTAGTTTTCAGATTTCCATTTTTCCTGTTTTGGTCATGATTTTGCGGCGAATGTTGTGGAGATCTGGAAATGAATTTTGAGAATAAAAGAGAGGTTTTTGAGGAGAATGGGGCAAAGAAAAATAACCTCTCTCATATGTTTTATAGGTGTCACCTTTGGGGAGAAAAAACTATATGAGTGCGCCCCTATTCTTAGTAAATTCGGCCCAGTTTTCAGCTTTGTAGCAGTTTGTCTATTTTTAGAGAGGAGAGATTCGCTCAAGTTGAACATTTCAAGGTACCTGGCCATAAAAAGAGCCAGGTCCAGAGTTTGGCACTCAAAGGGACAGTCAAAATGGCACAAATGTCAGATTTACACCAGCAAATATATAACAAACCTGACTGCAAGGAATCAAAGCAGAACCAGATGTCCATATGTCTTTTGTAACTCCAACAATTTTATTTATGCATGTCAAATGATACTCTTATATAACATTATGTATTTAGCGAGATAATAACTGTTAGGGAGAGTGCTTATTGTAATGAGTTAGTGGGATTAGCTTATATACCAGGACTATTCGAAGTATCAGAGGGGGGGGGGGGGAATACGCAATGAGGTAGAGTCCCATTAAAAGCTGATATTGCCTTTGTTGCATGCAAATTTATTCAAGAGAAGTTTCCGGGATTCAAGTGGTGCACCAAACGATGAATGTTTCTCTTGTTTTATGTGTTATTCATTGTTATGTTGTCTTAGTATTTCTGCATTCTAATTTGTAGAATAGAAAATGATGAATAGGATTTGTTTCCACAGCACCCTGTTCTAGTTGATTCTACAATAGTCTATGTTTTCCATTGATGCTAAACCAAGGAATTATTAGTTTCTCCTCGGTTTCTGCTGAGTATTACACTCTAGTTCAGTTGAGGAATTCTTGACTTCTCCTCAATTCTGCTAAGTTCCACCTTCCATGTATCTTCCCACTCCATTTTATCCTCAGAGATCCAAATTAGTACTCCTAGCTTGCCTTGTTTCACTCATGATTGATTACTTCTGCAAATTAGTCACCCGAGCCCTTTGACTCCATTTCCCCTCTTTCTTTCCCCACCAAACCATATTCAAATCCCAACTCTGCTTATATTAACTAGCCTAAAATTCCCATAAACAAAACTAAATCCTACAAAGAGATCGCTCTCTGGGTCTAGGAGGGCTAGATCCTAGGCTCGTAACAATTTTGATGTTGCCTCCAGGATTCTGCCTTCAACCTCATAATTACGAAGTGATAACAGAGCTTACCTTATTTCTTACATCAATGTTTTTTTAAAATGTCCACAGGGCTAGAACCAAATAAGAACTATTACCTCATGATATATGTCACCATGGCTTGATTAATCTATTATATATACATGAGTTAGATAAGAAAATAAAAACCATGAGGAAGAGGACATGGATAAACCTTGCACCCAGAAGACCAAGAAAGGGTAAGGCTAAAACTCATGTTGAAGCCCTAGCCCTCGAAAGGTTGAATCTAGTCATGTGCCTACTGAGAAAAAAATTGTAAATGACCCAAAGATTAAGGTCTATTAAAAGAGAAAAAGAAGGCAAAAGACACAAATGTTAGAAAAAGAGGAAGTAAAGCATCAAGTAGAAAAAAAGTGAGAAAGGAAAGTAGAGTATGGAAATAGGGGATGAAGACACAAAAATAGAGCCTAGGGTTTTCCATAGGAATCCCCATACTCGTACTACAAATAAATTAAAATTGAGCTTTAAGGAAAATATTAATCCTAAGCTAAAGGAACCATTTATAATTGATGAAGAAGAGAATGTGAAGTCTTCAAAGGGCAAGAAAATTATACAGAACAAGGGAAAACAAAGTATGCAGGCAGGAAAGGGAAATGGGCTCTAAAGGCTAGCCGAACTTTACAAAAAGGTAATAGAAGGATGACAAGAAGCCAAGACAAGTTAAACCTCCTTGCTCATGTTGCAGAAGTTATGAAAGAATGATCAAGTTACCTCATTGACAAGCAATAAATGAAACCCTAATTTTGTTGAAAAACACTAATTTTATGTCAACGTTTTGGCATGCTCCATTTTATCTTTTTTGACAGTTAGTTTATTTTTGACATGTTATGGTAATATGTAATAAAGGTTTTGTAGATAAAGGAGAGCATAAAATACAAGTCAACACAAGAAAGAAGGGACTTAAAGAGTGCAAATAGTTACACAATACAATTGCAAATTTTCAAAATATTTCACAGGTTCATGTATCATTTTTAATACAAAGGAGGAATATGAGTTATAGTTCTAGATATGAAGCCTACAAGGGTGTGAAAATATTCAGTCCTACACTTCAGCTATGACTCGTCCTTTTCCCAAAATAATAGCAGAGTATGTGTACAACAATTTTAAAATGCGTTGACTAATGTTTAAATGTCAAATAGAAATTTGAATAGCTAGAAGGATATGTTTTTAATTATGCTTTGTAAATTAAACTCTCAAATATTGTAAATATTTTATGGTTATGCTACCAGACTTTGTGAATTGTAACTTTCCAGTTTTAGTTTTTGATTTTCAGCAGTGCATTTTCAATTTGCAGTTTCGGTATGGACTTCAATGTGGTACAATTTACAGGTTGCAGGATTACTGGTTGGGAGTCAACCAATGGAACAGGGACATGGACAAAATGTTATTTATTTCCTCCTAGGGAGACAATATACCAATTTGAGCCCGTTGTTAGCACTAAGTTTATACTTTCAAAAAAGGGTCAAAAGGTTTTGAAAATTAGGTAATAATTTTATTACAAGAAAAGTGGGTTTAAGTGTAGGACTAGGTAAAATTTTGGTGTGAAAAGGTAGCATTAGAGTTAAAAAAACATGTTAATAATTTTTTTTTATGTCATACCAATTTATTTTTACCAAAGTCTTTCACCAATTAGATGCTAAAAACAAGTGGCACTATGAATCTTTCAAACTTTTTCCTTCCAAGCGCTTTGGTGAAGATGTATGCAATCAACTCATTTGTGGAACAATCTCATAGGTGAATTGTTTTGGCCTCAACATGATGTCGAATCAGATGGTATTTTGTATTGATGTGCTTCTTTCAATCATAGAACTTTGGGTTCTTGGCCAACTTTATTGTAGAAGTGTTTTCAATCAAAAGAGGAATTGAAGTGTTTTTAATAAAAATAGGAGTTGAAGTGTTGTCATTCAAGAAAGAAATTTTTACATCCATATGATGGAATTTAAAACCGTTATAAGATGCCAAGGAAAAGAGTGTCTGGATGGTAGCCCATTTTGATGTGGCGAAAAAATTCTCCTCTTAATCGATCCCTTGTTTCTATGCAAAACCTTTTTCAACAAGCCTGACTTTATGCTTGTCAAGTGAGCCATCTACTTTATACTTGTTCTTGAAGACCTACTTGCAGCCTATTGGTTTGGTTCCCAATGGAGGATCAACTAGCTTCCAAGTTCCATTCTTTATCAAAGCATCATATTATTTCTGCAACTCTTCTTTCCATTCATCATGAGAAGTGAATTCTTTGAAGGAAGTTGGTTCAAAATCTGTAGACAAATTTAGTTAACGATCATAAGAAACATACATATCAACAGGTGAATTAGGATCATCTACATCACCTCCATTATGTCTGTTTCAACTTCTTGTTCTTGTCTTTCCAACCTCATTAGGACGAGCACTTTCAAGTGTCTTTGTTGGCCATTTTAGAGGACCTTTTTGAGATGGCCTAGGATACTCAGTTGATTGAGATGGGGTTGAATCAAGATTTAGCCTCACAATTTTGTCAGTGACATCACTCAAAGTGTCATCTTGATCAATGGTTGGAGCTTCATGTGGGGGAGAGAGTGCTTCAAAAGGAGATTCCACAGATTGATCTTAAGAGAATGATAAGAAATATACATTTTATGGGTGTCAAAACAACATGTTGAAACATTTAATAGGATGTTGCATGAAAATCTATAACATGCAATACAAACATAACTTTCTTCTCTCTCCTAATGTGAGATAGAAAAGTGTCCAAAAAGTACCAAGTCAGCCCTCCAAAATCTATCCACAAATTGACTTTCAACTGTCCATAATGAACTTGATCAAAGTATTGAATTAGGTTTTTACTAAGGTGAAATTTAGGCCTTCTTTAATGTCTCAAAAAGCTCGGTATTCACCACACAATAGACTCTGATTTCAACTCTAAATGGGATCATATATAATCACAAACAAGGCTTTAACTTCACCCTTAGAATGGAATCAAAATTCATCACAAAAATGCTTGGACTTTATCTTAGATAAGCTCAGACTTCAAAAATTCCATATAGATGGTGTTCCACTCAAGGCTTGTTCAACTATTGACCTAGTCACCACAAGGTTTCACGGCAAGATATAAAATGAGAAGAGCTATAATTTGTTGTGGGCAGAGAGAGCCAATAGATTACCTCCAACTCGCATAAAATATATTCTTCTCGGTAAAACACCTAAGCCTCTATGATGGCACCATTTATAGGGATACCCATGATCTAATCTACAGCCTCTAGTGTAGGTGTCATCTTTCCCCGTGAGAACACACATGTCATTACTACACAAAGAAAGTATTTAAGACATTTGTTTAAGACAAAATAATCATTTTGTATTAAAATTATCATTTCGTCTTAACTATTTATTCCTATTTAATTATTTAATTTTGATATTTTTAATTATTTTAAAGTAAAATGGTCTTGTGCGTGTAACTAAACCTCTATGCACTGTGTGGCTTGGATTTTTGTGTGACTTTTGCATCTAGAGGAGGATATATGTGGAAATTAAGCCCTAAATCTCCTCTCGATGTATCTATCCTGTTAAAAACACACATGGTAAAAAAGAAAGTAAACACACAAGGAGAAAGATAAGCGTGAGTTATTTTACTATTAACCATAGATGTGCTTTTATAGTACATTAGGTGACCCTTGGATTCATCTTCCAAGTGGTCTCTTGGAATCCTTTTGTCCATTCGCCTTCCACACCTACCCATTGAGGATTAGGTGTCCAACATTCCCCCCCCTTAATTCGAAGGGGTATGTGTGAGTCCAAGAAGAAAGTTGTAATAAAAATCTGAAAAGTATGCATGGAATCACTTAGGCTGAATCAGCTCTCTGAAATGTTGGCATAAAGAGGTGGTTTAAGGATGACCGCCAACATTGGAACACTTAGTGTAGTTCTTGGAACTCTTCCAAATCTGGCAAGAAGCTGAGGGCTTTTGCTAGAGGAAGTGTCCCTCATATTTGAAGAGGGAGACCTTCAACCTAGAAGAAGGGAGGTCTACAACCTGTGATGGTTTAAGGATGACCACCAACTCTGGAATGCTTAATGCATTTCCTGGAACTCTACCAAAATTGTTAAGAAGCTGAAGTCTTCTGCTAGAGGAAGTGTCCCAAATTCTTTGAAGAGGAAGAATATCAGCCTCGCATGGATGGTTTAAGGTTGTCCACCAACCAAAGGAATTGTCATGGGAATCTGTGTCTCTGGCTACAACTCTGAATCTGCAATGACAAGTTATGGCTTAGGCTCGCTTGAACTGCTATGTCTCTGGCTACAACTCTAAATTTGGAATGACAGGTTGTGGCTTAGGCTTGCTTGATGTTGTCGAAGCTTTTAGATGACCACCAGTTTCCCCCCTGTCAGGTACAAGGTGAGATGATGGCTAAAACTCAATTGCAAGTTTGCTCAATATTTTAGAACAAGTTTTGACATGTGACTTAAACATCTTCTTGGCTGTTGATGCCCATTGCAAAGAAGTGATTCATCCAAGATGAATCTTTGTTCTTTCAGGAAGCTTGTTTTTGAAGCATCTGTGTGAATAATGGGTGTGCCGACCACAGTGCTTGGATGGGTGAAGATCAAAACAATGATCTTTCATATGGCCAACTCGATCACAATGTTGGCATTTTTCAATATGTTGTTTCTGATTTGGAAGAGGAGTAGGATCTGGAACATCTGAAGGTGAACTGTAATGAAGAAATCCGACACTCTGAAATTTGATGGGATTGGAGTAGTCCGGAATATGAAAGGACACATCCTTGTCATATCCAAGACCTGTTCTGTGCTCGTTATGGACAAGCTCTTCCTAAGGTCTGATGATGGGCTTGGGAGGTGCATGCTGCATTTCTGCATATTTCTGCACATATGCTCCTAAAATGGGTACTGAATGTGGACCAACCTCAAATTTATATTCTTTCTTCTGATGGGAGTCTATTTCAATGTTCTAAACAGAAACAAGTTCAGAATTATGACTCCACTGCTATAATTCTACTTGCTCGAGTTGAGATTCAAGCTGCAAAAATTCAATCTTTCCTTGTGCATGATTAAGGCAGGTATGAATTTCAAAGAGAGTGTATTTCTTGATTTTAACCATGCCATTAACAGTAGAATGTATTATATTATTTAACAACTCTACCACATCATCAATCCTAGCCATTCTCTCCAACCTTATAGTTAATATCTTAGGCTAGAAAATTATTGCAACTTACAACCTTTTAAATGTTGTTTCAAAAAATATATAATGAATCTAAATAAATAGCATGAATATTCTACTAAATTCACCACATCAACTTAATCGACTATTACATATGCATTGAATTTTAAAAACTGGAAGGACCTTCCAATGCATATCATAATTTTAATGCAAGATTAAACTGCTCGAAGAAATTCCAAGGGTATTTAATGCCAATGAATACCCATTAAAAATTTATATACCAAGGTGCATAGCCATAATTCTTTCAACGCACATTCCAATTCACTCTTTGTTTCAACCTTAACGTACTTAAAATGCCAATGGAATTTTTGTTTCAACTTCAACACACTTATGATTTCAGTGTTATGTCGATGCATTCAATATATGGCTTCAATGCTCATATCAAACATACCTAATTATATACTAGTAACTTTTCAGTGTCATCGTTGTCAAAAATACCACAAGGAGGACCATTCCAACCCATCTTATCATAAGGGATATTCTGAATGTTACAAGCATTACATATCTCTCGGTATATGAAATGAAAGGTGTATATGGAAGGAAAACGGTATCTAGAGGCGAACCTTTCTTATCATTGCTTATTTATGCATTTGATGGACTTACAGGGGTGTCCCATATTATATTTGTAGCAGTCGAACCGATGCTGACGTTGTATGATTGTACCATGAGAGGCTGAGCGGTCGTGGGAGTTGGTGGTAGAGGGAGGCTTGAGCAATACGAAGGAGACCATGGTGGAGAGGGTTGGACGTGGGCTGTGTGTGAGGGAGGTTGATGAGTGGGCGCAATGTTGAGAGGAGGTCGAGAGCAGTGAGTCGACAGAGGGAGGTCGAGCCGGAGGGAAGGTAGGTTGACGCAGGGACCGAGGGACCGAGAAATGGGAGGTAATTAGAGCGGAGCATATGCTGGATCATGTAGGAATTTTCACCCTCTGCCTTCCTTTGAGGAGTATAACACTTGCTATGAGTATAATGCTTGCTAGAATGGAAGAAAAATCTAAACAATGCTATCATAAGAAACAGATCTTGACAATGCCAAAATAGGAGATGAAGAGGTCGAGATGACAGTCAGTAGTAGCAACCTCTGGAAAAATGAGCACTGGATGAGTACTGGAAAATGTGAGCAACTGAATGTTCAGGGATCGGCTATGGTATTGTAACAACATCGAAAATGAGTGAGGAGTCACCAAGGTCAATGTTTCAGCTATGCCACTGGAGTATGGTGGACACGACATTCGGAAGGTTATGTTAATAGATAGAAGGTTGCAGGGGATAAGTATTGACGAGGGTTTCGACTGTGGGAAGACACATAAGCTCGTCCCCGTCACGGTGTAACCCTGGCGAGGGCCCCTTTTTTGTTTTTTGTTTTATTTTGTTTGTTTATTTTTATTTTTAGCAAAATTTTGCAGGGCTCAACCTTCTTCCCACTAGTGCCAGTAGCATTCTCCTATAGACTCGGAAACAAGTGAGGAGACACTACTATTTTTGAAGGATGCAAATGCGAACACTGGAGAGGCACTAAAATTACAGACCTTAATTCTATGTCAGAGGTAATAAATTACGAATTTTGTGTCAGAGGCACTAAATTACATACTTGAATTGTGGTTTTGACCGTTATCTATATGCCAGTCCCTATTTTCAATGCAGATAATAGGAAAGAGAAATTTCTTAGGAGACAGAGAATATGTCGGAAGAAAACTAAAATTGGGACTGATAGAATCTAAAAATGCCAGGGCCTAGCCTGCACTCTGATACCATGTTAAACACATGCATGGTAAACAAGAAAGTAAACACACAAGGAGAAAGATAAGTGTGAGTTATTTTACTATTAACCATAGATGTGCTTTTATAGTACATTAGGTGACCCTTAGATTCATCTTCCAAGTGGTATCTTGGACTCCTTTTGTCCATTCACCTTCCACACCTGCCCGTTTAGGATTAGGTTTCCAACATAGACTAAGTAGTGTAATGGAAATATTTTGGATCTACCCTCTATGTATCCAAGCTCAGTAACATGATGGAGAGATTGGGGATTTAACCTCCATATTTCAAAATTGATGCTCTCATGGTTGATATCTGTGATAAAGTCATAAAAAATGAGTGTAAGTTGCTGAAGATCTCCAAGGAGACCACAAAGATCAAACAAAATATCATTTCCATGATTTTAAGTGGAAAATGGGATGAATTGAAGCCCAATTCTTGCAATGTGATTAAGGTTGGGGGACATCACACTTGTGTTGCCACTACGAAGAAGAAAAAATCTGGCTACCATGTATGGAAATGGAACAACCATATGATTCTTTACAATGAGAAAAATGATTTTCACCTTGAGTAAATATATGGCAATGATTTCCAACGTGAGATGAAAATGTGAGGCTAAGAAGGATGCCCAAAATTCAGTTTTACGGGAGAAAATGGAGAAAGTCGATGAGGTCAATGTTGGGATTATGTGCATAAACATTCATCTAGCCTCCAAGCATTGAATCAAAATTTTTATTATGGTAATGGATGTCTAGTAAGGAGTTATATATATCATGGGTTTGTATACTGGGGTTTATTTCATGTCTTCCTGCTAGGGTTTTCAATTGGAAGATGCTTTAGATGAAAATGCTCCATGGAAATTGTTAAATAAAAGAAACCCTACTACTTAAACCCTTGCAGTAAAAGTATTTTTCTATGCTTGTAAGCTTCATTATCTCCATTGATCCTAAGGAGGAGGATACAAAGAGTAAGAGTGTAATAGAGGTGATGTAAAAAGATGTTGCGTTGGCCCGGATAGACTTTCTTCATATGAAAATATGATGGATGTCGAAGTGGATGATTTGGAGGATATACCACTAAATAATACATGCACTAGTTATGGAGTGGAAACCCCCCAATTTCAATCTCAGGACGCCACATCTTCTTCGAATGCATGTATGTATGATTTTGTATCATTATTTATATTGTTTGATTTTAAAATTAATGACATGTCTGATAAATTGGTTCCATGACCTGTTCGGTTCAAGCAGAGCACTATTCAAAAAAACTTTGTTGTGGAGAAAATTATCTGGTTAAAACTATTGACTTACACGATTTCTAATCCAGTAAAAAAAAGTCCTACCCTCTCTATAGCCCTAGAAAACCAGTTTGTGCTTTTTATCCCTAAAATCCCAGTTTTAATGGCCCACCTTAGTTAAACCAGTGCACAAACCTACAATTTTTTTTTCAACATGCAAGACTCACACAACTCCTCTACAGGTTTGTATAACTAGTTAAATGAAATGCATCACTTTCACCATATAGTAATCCAAAACCTTTCTTAATTTTATCATATTTCAAATAAATTTTTATTGTTATCCAATGTTCTACTTTAGGGTCTATGAGAAACCTAGATATGTAGTTGATTTCAAAACTCAGCCTGTCCCAATGATTGTACGATAAATAAAACTTCCCACAAGTTGCTTGTAAATTGACCCATTTGCTGATTTTGAGTCTAATTTAGCTTAAAGTCTCAACTTTTCCATATATATATATATATATATATATATATATATATATATATGTATTTTTACAATCAAAAATTTTATATTTGTCTAGTAAACCTTTTGCATGCTTAGTATGTAAAGTAAAAACACATTTATTACTATGCCAAACTTCAACATCTAAGAAATGTTAGAGGAGGCCTAAATTTGTAATGTCAAAAGCCGAATGTGATTCAATTCTATCTTGGTAATTATTCTGGCCTTAGTACCTATGATGATGATGTCATCTACAAATATCATTAATATATCTATGTACTATCCTTAGTTTTAATGTGGAGATTTTAATCAGAAAATATTATTCTCAATCCGTTATCCTACAAATGTTTGTCAAATTGATGTACCAAGCTCTTGGTGCTTATTTGGGACCATAAAGAGCCTTAACCAATCTACATACCATAAGTTCCTTTCTAGGAGCCTGGAAACCTTGAGGTTGACACATATAAACCTTTGGCTTCAAAATATCATTGAGGAAGGTGTTAGAATATAATGCTTACATGTGTAATAAATCACATTAGTGACTTAGGCTAAAAAATAAGCCTTTTGGTTATTATTATATTTTAGGGTTTTGGGAAAATATCACCTCCCAAACTCTATATAATAGAGGTGAAAATTTTTGTAACTTTTTGAATTATTTTGATAATAAAATATTGATAACTATCTAGAGTTTCATTATTAAGTGTGGTAAAATTCCTTTTAAATATGGTATCATAGTAGATGAGTACCATGCCCTAGCTACCATTTGAAGGTAGATGTCACTGGAGTAGAGAGATGCTTAAGAGTTGCAGTGTTCACATTTACAAGAGGCAATGTCTTTACAAGTATGAGCCACTATCATTTCATAATGGAGAAGATCCAACAAGGAACATGTGTCAAGTTTCTATGTGGTATTTAGGAATTTTATTAGAGGAGTTTCCATTTCATATTATGAAGGATTATGTTTCCACCATATGAAGGTTCCTTGGGAAATTTCTATTTGAAATTGGAGTGGTCGAGCTAGTGTGTATGATGGCTCAAAGAAGATGGTGATAGGATAAGTGAGTGTTGGAAAATTATCCTAAGTGGAATCCGCACTAGTTTGACTGGTGTTGGGATTGATTTCATATGCTATTTTGTAGCTCAAATCAGCATATCCTTATCATTGCTCACTTCCTCATCCTCCCAACTACCTTAGTCACATTTCTATAATTTCTAATGAAATTTCTATATAGTTGGAGAGCTTGATTATTGTTGTAGCAAGAATATGACACTAGGAGGGATCTGCACCATTCTTATACACTATGTGCAGATTATTCATTAACTTGATCTAATGGTTTTTTGAATCCCCCACTGGTGCTATCACTGTGGTATTTTTACAGTTACAAGGTCTCCATGAATTTGAGGCTCAGTGAGAACAAAGAGTTATTTTTTAATATATTCCTAGAAGGAATTCAATAGATTAGACTCCTTTCCCCTATATTGATTAACACTAGAAGGGAGGCATATCCCTAAGGGATTATTGAGTAGAGAAAGAGATATTCCTTATGTTGTGAGGGCCAATGGAGGAGGGTGCTATGATTGTTTGATAGATAGATAACGTTCCTTGAGAGTTCTATAATGAATAGGTTTTCAAACACAAGAGAAACTACATGTAGTTGAGTGAGCTATAAGCCAAGAAGTTGAATACATTGCCTTGATCACCTCATACATTATCATGGATGTGGTAATTATCTTATATTCCTATGGTTGGGTGAAAAATTAGGATTATATCATTTTATCCCAGTTGAAGGAGATGAGGGGGGAGCTGCACGAGTTGAGTCATAGGAATAGACAAGGAGGATGCAGGGAATACACCTTGAGTTTCTTCATCCCGTTGATTCTTCCTTTTGAAATTGAATCCTTTTCATCCCGGTTGAAGGAGTGGAGAGGGGTTAAGTTGTATGTGCAGTCAAGAAGGATGCAGGGACTGAGGTTAAGGAGGACGATAATGACTGGGTTAACTGGGTTATGATGCAATTCAACCTAGCCATATATGAAAGGTTTCTTTTCTTCATGAAGTTGAATTAGACCTACTTTCATCCACATTGTAATTATTATACAATGAGAAAGGAAAATATTGAGAGGTGATGTAGTCAAAAGGGATAATTATTGGTAGATTTTGTGTTTCAACCATTCAAACAATGAACAGTCTTGGAGAGGGTGTGCTCAAGGAGGATAACTCTAGGCATTGTTTCATCCATACAAATGAAAATAAATAGATATATATAGTTACTAAAGGAAAACAACAAGTTATTATAAAGGGGGCACCATATTGAAATATCTATAGTAGGCTAGAACTTCATAATAAGAAAAAAATATATATCGAGGAGAAGTAGTGCCATAATGTTGTGTTAACTTGCTGATCATAAATTTAATGCATTATCATGAGTATTATGTGCTAAAATAAAACATATTTTATAATACATGCACCTCAATAAATATACTTTCAGCATATTTTTCACTTAAAGGAAAAAAATTATCTACAAAGTGTTTTGAGCAGGTGTGTACTTTCAACAAGCCTAGTTTTGAAAGGGAGGAAATTCACTAGAGAGGAATTGTGACATCCAAAATGATCTAGCACACAAGACTTTAACCCACAATTTGATCCTCTTCTCTTTCCTTGACTACATTGTCTCTCCTCGTATCCTGTTCTATAAAGGAGAGATGCAAGTCCTCATTCTAGAGGGTGGATTTACTTACAAAGGTGTCAAGATCTTCTCATCACTTTCCCTCATCCATTTTAGAGTTGAGAGCACTTCCACTACTGCATGTAATAGCTTGATAGGGTAGCCCATGGTACAATGTCTTTATGATTTACTTTCTAACACTTCATTCACGTATCAAATGGATTCTGATATGCTTATTTTATAGTTCTTTGAGTTCATGTCGTTGTTTTGTATATGTTATCATTCCATGTAGAAATTATATAAATAATGCGTTATACATCCAAGATTCTCCTGATCACACACTATTTGACTTCATGCACAATATAGAATCTCTTCTACTATTGATATTACTTGCGGAAATAAAATCAATTGCATGCACATATTGAAACCATAAAAATTCACACATATGAACACAATGTTTTAACGGGAAAGCTTGAAGCTAAAAAATGCAACTATCTGTATATAATATATGTCATAGAGATCATGTAACAATCCTCATACAAAGCTGATCATGTCAAGCTCTCAGTACAATACAATCACTACACACTAATCAGGCCCGATCTAGCAAATCCATGCACTGATCTTTGCCACCTGCTAGCCTGCCTCTACTACGCAATCCCTGCTGAATATTGGCTCTGAATGAAATTTAATTGGTCTAGCCTTGCTCATGAAATTCTCATTGGAATCTCCAATCACTAGGTGTTGCAAATCATGCAACACTGTAGTCACAATTGATAGTCAACCTGCTCTTTCACCTACCTCTTCACTGGTCTCCACTGAAAATATCCATGCACTATAGTTAAATGATGTATTCTTTAGTTGATTAATGAGTTAATAATTAGTGAAATAATTAATAATTAATTCACACCACTCTCACTAGTGTATCAATCAGTTAGACTAGATACAACTAGCTCAACTTTGTTTAGCTAAGTTAAACTGAACACAACTCCACCAACTACCTCAATAACTCCACCAAACTCTGTCACATGAGTTCTAATTGAAGTCTCCATGAAATAGTTCCACTTAACCCTCAGGAATAGCGTAATTCCTTCTGTCAGCTCCTGTGACACATCTGTGCACTTAACTGAAGTGCTCCAAGAGAATAAGATAATGTTTATAGTCCAAATATTATTAAGAGCTAATAATATTTGACATATCTATTTTTAGACTGGCAATCTAAAAATAGATTCCGTCCAATATGTCTAAAAATAGAAGTCCATCTATTTTTCCAACTTGACCAACCATCCACAAATAGCATCCTGCAACTCATAGAATATGATCGACATGTCTAAAAATAGACTTGCGCCAAAAATAGCCTGCGGGCCCACTTAGTGAAGGCGACTTCTTTCCACTAAGCTCATCATATTGTTGCAATATCAACACTCCCTGTCAACAATATAGGGATTATCTGCCACCTCGATCCTACCCTTGTGGTATTCGAATTTTCTCTTGGTGAGTGCCTTCGTCAAGATATCAGCAACCTGATCCTCCATAGGAATGTAAGAAGGTAACATGATCTTCCGCTGCACACAATCTCTGATATGATGATACGGATATCAATATTTTATATCTATCATGAAACCTCTTGGGATTCTTAGAGAGTTTAATGCAACTCTGGTTATCACAATAAATCACAGTAGGCTCCAAGTGTGACCCGAACAACTCGACCAGGATCTTCCTCATCCATATGGCCTTGCATGTAGCTAAGCTTGCTGCCGTATACTCAGCCTCTGCTGAACTGAGTTCTACGGATCTCTGCTTCCTGCTGTACCAAGAAACTGCTGTCGACCCGATACTGAAGATCCCTCCAGATGTGCTCTTTCTGTCCGTTGGGCTCCTTGCCCAATCTAAATCCGTGAAGCCACATAGCTTCACCTCATCCTCCTGTCTATACCACAAGCCATATCCCGATGTGCCTCTAAGATAACACAATACATGCTTGCCTGCCTTCCATAAGAGCTTGGTAGGCTTAACCATAGCTTGCGAAAGGCGCGTTACTGTCTCTTTATAACTAGATGTGTATTGACTAGATACATAGCGACCCCACCAGCGTCGTGCTTGTTGGCATCCACTACCTTTGCCCAATGTATCCTATTTATAACACAAAGAAGAGTAGTGTGAGTGGAGCTTGCGACCATGCATGTTGAACTTCTCCAATATTTCCAGGGCTTATACTTGCTTGAGACTGAAACAATAATCAACTGCCTTTCACCAATTTCAATCCTGACAAATAATGAAGGAGGCCAAGTCTGTCTACGGCACCCTCTTGCAGATCTTGTATATGAAGAGGATCAGCTGTTCATCACTAGTCAAAATAAAATCATTTACATAAGTTAATGATGTTAAACTTCTCTCTACAATTTGGTATAGGTTGGATCGCCCTCCTCTTGATGAATCAAGACTAGTGAAAATAACTATCCTATCAGCCAATATCACAGAAACACGAGGTCTTGTTTCAACCCATACAACGCTCTTTTGAGCACACACATGCGACTCACTGCTGAAGATCTTGAAACCTTCGAGCTGCTCTATGTACACCTCCTCCTCAATGACTCCATTGAGGAATGCAGTCTTCAGATCCATCTGATGGATGTGCCACCCCATCTGCGCTGAGAGAGCTAGGATCGTCCTTATGGAAGAGTACCTTGCAACAGGTGCAAAGGTTTCTCATAGTCGATCCCCTCAATCTGTGAGAAGTCCCATGCAACAAATCTTGCCTTGTACTTATCGACGCTCCTATCAGCTTCTTGCTTCACTTTGTAGATCCATCTCAAACCTACTACTGATTTCCTTTCTGGCCTTGGGACAATTTCCCATGCACTATTTCTGACAATCGAATCATACTCTTCCACCATGGCATCTACCCATGTACGGTCCTCCAAATCTTCCTCGAAAGAGGATGGCTCTGTCACGATACACTTGCTCATTAGAGCCATGTATCCAGTATATTGGTCAAGTGACTGTCTCTGTTTGCACTGTGATGTAGGTGCTACTACAATATTCTCTGCTTCAAGATTCAGTCGCTCAGCTTCTGTAGTGCGCTTCCGCCCTCTGATGGTTGGCACTGCATGAGTGGTTTCTTCCACTCCATGAACCTCCTCTTGTGGCTGATCCAGATCCTAAGGCTCATCCTTAGGAACTAATAGCTCCTCATCTGCATGCAAGTGTGGCTCCCTCTCAAACAAACAATTCATGGCTTTCTCCTCATGAAATTTGATATCCCGTCGCACAACAGTCTTCTGACTATCTGGAAAATACACACGATAGTTGTGGGGTGTATCAGTGTACCCCACAAATATCCCAACCTCTGCGGTCGGCTTCAACTTCTTCCTAGCATCCTTCGTCACATGAATGTAAACAGGTGAGCCAAAAATCTTCAAATGAGAAATGTCAGGCTTCTTACCAGAAAATGCCTCCTCAGGTGTACTCATGCCAAGTACTCTGTGAGGATAACAGTTTTTCACATAAACCGCAGTATTGCATGCCTCAGCCCACAAGTGTATGGGAAGGCCCTGATCATGCAACATCACCCGTGCAACACCCATTATCGTTCTGTTATTTCACTCAGCGACCCCATTCTGCTGTGGGTTATGAGGTGCTATGAGCTCTCTTCGAATTCCTTCTGCGCTGCAAAAGTCCTTGAATTTTCCAGAGATGAATTCACCACATCGCTTCTCCTAAGAGCATTCACCGTTTTCTCTATTCTTTCAACTTGCCTTGAACTCATACCTATTTGAGTATGTCTCGCTTCTCTTCTTCTGCATGAAGAAGATCCAACACTTACGAGAAAAATCATCAACAAATATCACATAATACCTGTGCTTTGCTGTCAAAGCTACTGAGAAAGGTCCACACACGTCTGTGTGAATTCTCTCAAGGATCGTCGTGGCATGACTATCCTTCTCATGAAATGTGGCTTTCACAAATTTTCCCAAAGTAAATTCCTTGCACTGATCTGACTGCGCAAGTGTACCTTTTGGAAGCCCGGTAGAAATCTGCTCCAAAATTTTCAAAGCACCATGGTGAAGATGGCCCAATCTCCTATGCCATAACTCGCCCTCATCCAAGCTCACCACTCCTTCTGCCTTTCCTGCCATTGTTGTGCAGCCATCTACCTGCAACTGATAAGGGTTCTTAACTCGAACCCCTATCCTCCACATTTCACCAGTTTCCTTACTACGCTGGAAAGCCTTTCCCTCGCTAAAGACAACAACATATCCCCTGTCTTCCAACATCACCACAGAGATAAGATTCTTCTTCAATCTTGGAACATGCATAACATCCTTCAAGATGAAAGGTTTTCCAGACTCCCTCTCAAAGGAAATCGTCCTGATACCAGTCGCACTGTATCTACCATCATCGCCCATCTTGATGTGCACTCCAAGATCCTTCTCATTCAGATCAGTAAACAAATATCTGTCTCCGATCATATGGAATGACACACCACTGTCAAGAAACCACACTTAACCCATCATAATTTAGACCAAGCATATGATCAGTGAAAAATCCAGCTCAAACTGTGAGGCTAAGGCCTCTCCAGCTGTAGATCCAACAACCTGCTTATTTTTCTTCTTCTGTGAACAATTAGTGGCATAATTTCCGTGTTGGTGACAGTGAAAGCACTTCACCTTGGACATGTCTTGCTTCTTGCCTTTCGCACTGGATTGAGAAGCATTATTCTTGATCTTCCCCTTCCTTTCTTTGGCAGCCAAAGCGAAATTTTCTTCATCTTCATTCTTCGATGAAGATCCATCCCTGGTACACTGCCTTATCTCCTCCTACACAAGATCCAACTAAAGTCTCTCTCATCCTGGCAGTTTCTCCCGACCATTGACAGAGTCCTCATAGGAATGCCAAATATTCGGAAGCCCAAGGAGAGCCAACCTCACCAAGTCCTCTTCATCTACAGTAACACCCAAACTTCCCAGCTCATCCCTGCACTGGAAAAACTTTGTGAGGTACTTGAGCATATTGTCGCCTTTCTCCATTTTTATCTTCCTTAGTTTATCCTTGAGTGCCAAATTCCTCTGGTCGCTCTTGATTTGGAACAAATATGTCAAAGCTTTCCACATCAAGAATGGAGAAGTTTTACCATGAAGGCTAGACACTATGTGATCCTTCACACCTTCCAATAGAATCCTTCGACATTTTGTTGTCTTCTTTTTCCATGTGTCAAGTGCGACAACATCGCTAGAAGTAGGTTTTGGAATTTCTGCATCCATGAACTCCTTCAACCCATTTTCCTCCTGCGCCGCCTCCATCTTGTCCTTCCATGCAATATAATTTGAGCTTCCCTCAAGGGCATACTCCAATCACAATCCGTTGAAAGGCATCTCAACTTCGACACCAAGAAAACATTGCTGCAAATTCCAATTCCACCAGCACAAAACTCAACTGCTTCAATGCTTTGCAATTGCTCCAATGATCAATACTACTCTGATACCATGTAGAAATTATATAACTAGTGCGTTATACATCTAAGATTCTCCTGATCACACGCTATTTGACTTCATGCACAATACAGAATCTCTTCTACTATTGATCATTACTAGCAGAAATAAAATCAATTGCATGCACACATTGAAACCATAAAAATTCACACATATGAACACAGTGTTCTAACGAGAAATCCTGAAGCTAAAAACCCAAACTATCTGTATATAATATATGTCATATATATCATGTAAAAATCCTCATACAAATCTGATCATGTCAAGCTCTCAGTACAATAAAATCGCTACACATTAATCAGGCTCGATTTAGCAAATCCATGCACCGATCTTTGCCACCTGCTAGCCTGCCTCTATTGCACAATCCTTGCTGAATATTGGCTCTGAATGAACTCAAATTGGTACAACATTGTTCACACAATCCTCATTGGCATCTCCAATCACTGGGTGTTGCAAATCATGCAACACTATAGTCACAACTGATAGTCAACCTGCTCTTTCACCTACCTCTTCACTGGTCTCCACTGAAACTGTCCATGCACTGTAGTTAACTGATGTATTCTTTAGTTGATTAATGAGTTAATAATTAGTGAATTAATTAATACTTAATTCACACCACTCTCACTAGTGTATCAATCAGTTAGACTAGATACAACTAGCTCAACTGTGTCTAACTGAGTTAAACTGAACACAACTCCACCAACTACCTCAATAACTCCACCAAACTTTGTCACATGAGTTCTAACTGAAGTCTCCATGCAATAGCTCCACTTAACCCTCAGGAATAGCATAATTCCTTCTGTCAGCTCCTGTGCCACATCTATGCACTTAAATGAAGTTCTGCAAGAGAATACGATAATGTTTATAGTCCAAAAATTATTAAGAGCTAATAATATTCGACATATCTATTTTTAGACTGGCAATCTAAAAATAGATTCCACACAATATGTCTAAAAATAGAAGTCCATCTATTTTTACAACTTGACCAACCATCCACAAATAGCATCCTGCAACTCATAGAATATGATCGACATGTCTAGAATTAGACATAGTCTAAAAATAGACTTGCGCCAAAAATAGCCCGCGGGCCCACTTAGTGAAGGCGACTCTTTTCACTAAGCTCATCATCTTGTTGCAATCTCAGCATGCCACACAGATTGTGTTGTCATTAAAGTGCATTTATTTAAATTTTACTTCTATAAGGTGCATATTCTTTGCTACTTTTCCATCTAATCACTACAAGTATTTGAATTAAGAAACTCATCACATCCCTCTATAATATAGTTTTTACTTTAATCTCTATCCTCTTTAAATCACTCAAAGACAACATTGTATGTTGGATTATTTTAGACTTACACCTAAATTATCACAAACATATTAAAATAATCCTCATGAATAGAAAAAAGTAGTAATCCTCATTGATTAATAAGGTTACCTTAATTATTTAAAAAATAAATAAATGATTAAAAAACCATAACATTTATATCACTACTACACATAACAATTATATCACTATAAAACATTTTTTTTAAAGACCAACTAATATTTTTGTTTAAAAATCCTAAATTAGTATTTTAGTTTAAAAATTAAAATTAATTTAATTGTGGTAAGTTAGAAATTAAAACAATTCGTTCAAGGAGCAACAAAAAAATTACGAAAAAGAAGAGGGGAAGTAGACACAATGAGGGTTGGAGATAGGTAATTGTTACAAGCAGGTCGAAAGAGGAGCAAGAGGTTGACTGGTCTACTCTTCTAATGGAGCATTATTACATTGTTTTCCCTCTTGAATCCAAGGGATAAGGCTAACCTTGCCTCTAGTGACAGGGCCAACCTCGCCTCCTTTTGCAGGGGTTTTGATAGGGCTAGCCTCGTCTCCATTTGCAGGGGTTTTTAAGGCTCTTCTTCATGCCTATGGACTCTACCATTGCATCTAAAAAATTGTGGAGCGTAAGATTCTAAGGAGGCAGTGCGAGGAACATGGTAATAAGCCTGCAGGCGAAGGAACTCCAGGAGATGAATGCGATGAATGCAGACATGTGCTATGACCTCATGGATTCATCTCTTTCCATGCCAGTGGGCAACCACTAGCGGTTTGAGAGCCTACAACTAGGGCCATATTTATATGAGAAAATCACGAGTGATGTGATAAGATGTTGTTTCCCTCTATTTCCAAAGGCTTAATAAGCTCTGGTTGTTAGTGCCAGGGGATGTGGATAGGGTTGATATCGGGGAACTTGTCAAGCATTGTCGCAATATTTCGGAGCTTAGCCCCTTTGATTGGATGATTGCTAATGAGACAACGCTAGGAAATGCAACGACTCTTAGGTTTTTGTCTATGGTAGTTTCTCAGAACATTGAGTGGACAATGGATTCACAACTCTAGATCAATCTTCTGATATTGGTCGCAGTGGATGTATCACGTAGGGATATATCCCTAGATGCAGCTTTCATGTCATTGATTTTGGAGATCTTAAAGGTTCTATGTGTATAGAATTATGGAAAGCAGTCACTACACTTGCAATGTTTGTGGTGATTGATGTGAGACTGTAATGTTGATCCTGCTAGGGCAGAAGTTGCAATGCATGAAGGCAGTATTGGGTTCTGTTGGATCTTGTAAATTCATGCTAAGAGGGGTACAACCAGAAGCAACAAAGGTACATTGCACTTTGCACCACTTTCTCAATCTTACTTGTTCATAAGTGATCCTATGAAATCAACATTCCCAATTTATAGGTCAATCGGTCTCTTTTTGCCTTGCATTCTTCAAAACTTTCTTAATTTACTTTTCCATGGATGATTATGTAAAATTAATCATTTCTATTAGCTGCACTTTTTAGTTGTGTGTAGGTGGAGAGTCAGTTTTCTTGAGCACTTCTCCAATTACATGTTGAAAGGCTCAATAAGGCTGCCCACCAGTGAATTTTATATGTTCTTCTATGGGGCATAGAAAATTTATCAGTTAATGTGGATGTTGCCAAAGTTTTTTCTATGGAAGGAGGCATTAGCATTTTCATAGCCCTTTCCAGGTCCCCTAATAGATGGGTTGCTGAGGAGAATGCACAGGACTCTTGAACCTGTGTCTAGGAGAAGAGCACAAGGTTTTGACTATATTATCTTTGCTTACTTTTTAATCTAAAATCTAAAAATGAAAAAATGAATTCTTATTTTCCTCTTTATTAAGAACCCTACCTTCATTTTTCATGTTGGTGGTGCCGTTTTCTCATTATATGCATTGGAAGTGCAATGTAAATTATAGTTTTCATCATTGATTGGAAAAATTGGGATGTTTGACTAAATACTGCTTCATTTTTCTATCATCCAAAACAAAACAAGTTTTCCTCCTCCTTTCCAGAGAATACATGAAGCTAATTTTTGTTTTCTTTCGCTCAGGGGCCATTGCAAAGGCAAGTGGCATAAGGAAATTGGTGGATATTGTATTGAAATGGCCTTCTGACAGGAAAGGGTTTTGGTAAGCTACAAACTTTGATTTCCAGAAATTGACACTTAAAACGATGAAACTAACACCGCTTTGTATCTTTAAGAGTTCTCTTTTTGATGGCGGGCAACCCCGATAAACCCACAATATTCACTCTCTTGTGCATGTAAAACTGCATTCCAAAATTTTTCCCCAAATAATTTTAAATGTGGAAATTTCACAATAATAATGCAGAAGCTTTTAAATCTTTGTTTAAATTTAAACCCAGATTTCAATATCACTTGCGGAAGATTTTATATTTCCATCTCATATTTGAAATATTAAAATATAATTCCTTTGGTTATAAAACCACACATCTCAACACACACATCTTTTATGGAAGCTTTGCTTTTTGGTTTTTCATTAGACCCAAATTTGGATTAAAAACCAACTTAAAAAGGTCCACAGCTTTTATAGTTTGCATGTAACAATAATTGCTCACCCTCATCAAATATACAACTTTATCATCTCACCTCAACCATAATATAGAAATATACATTACTTCCTCCATTAAAACATTATAATAAAACCATTGCCTTTGGATTTAACCCCCAAGCGATAACATCAACATATATATCCCATGTGGACATATCATTAAAAGTTCGAGTTCTGTTAGAACTCAAAACACCAGCACATATAAAAACGACCTTCTTGGCCCACCTCTAACCTCACAACTAGTATAAAAATTTGAACTTCAATAAAACTCGGGCCCACATGCACTTACCTTGCGTTAACATCCTTGCAACTTGATAATGCAATTGCCCTTGGATCCCTTGCCTCAATGATCAAACGCAAATCGATTTTTTTATGCTCCGATGGTTTAACATCCAAAAAATTTGTGAAATTCATGGTTTTGGATTACCACCTCTACCTTATGTGTCAAGCAGAGACCATTATCGTTTTAATTTTAGTGAAATTACTTACCAGCCTTCAAACTATGCGACACCGCCGGTTTCTTGGTTCAAAATCGCTCACTTAAAATGAGTTTGGGATCCGTTCAATTCAGGATTCCGCTTCTTTCAAACTGTCCGCCTTACTACTGCAAACTTCAATTGATAATTGTTTACACAAACAGAGAATCGATGCCATATTAACCATGTTCAATTGCAATTTGTAAGCTCTGACTGTATTGAATCGAACTCTATCAAATAGAGGTTCAATGCGTTGTCAATAATCAGAGGCTTCACTTACGCCCTTCATTTAGAGGATCATAATATCATTGATTTCTATAGACCCTTCACACAGAATTACATTCTCCACTAATTACTGCATTGTAGCCTTAACAAAATCGATGTCGATTATATGAAATGAATCTAACAATCCCTTACACAGATTCATACCCATTTTAGAATGGATTTTTGAATTGACCAGAATCTCTTCACACAGTATTAATGTACAATTTACTCATACAGAGAGGACGTGGTTCAAAATGCGTTCAGGAAACATAAGCCTTCACACAGAGACTTAAAACATGTGACCCAATGAAGCTCTAAGGGACACAAATTTTTTCTTCACACAGAGAGAATTAAATTAAATTCCTCCATAATATAATAACTCAAGAAATAAGAAAGGATCGAATCCTCTCTTAGCCATACAGTGATTTCATAATTTCAATTCAATTCAGAATGCATCCAACTTGTCATATATAAATTGAGATAGAAAACTAAATACTTTACTAGAATTGATCCTTTCAGTGATCGATTCACCCAAATTGCAAGTCAAATTGAAATACACACAACCTCATACACAAATCAATTAGACTCTGAATTCCTCTGTATAATTAAAACTAATTTAATTACAAAACTTACTTCCTCTGTGGCCTGATCTTCAATTCGATGGCCCTTCTATCCTCACTACTCTGCCTCTTTAATAGCTCTCCCTATCTGCTCATAGGCTTACATTTATGCGAAATACTAAGGAATTGATTCAGTTTCCCTAATAGCTAACCCAAGAATATTGGAATTCTCAACATCCTAAATTTAGACTCAATCCATAAAATAACTGAAACTGATCCTAATTCGACTGTCCCTTCACATTCCTAACTAATCACCTTCCCCTCATGTTCTCTAATGGTTCGAGAACATTTACAATTCCTCACTATTTTATTCAAAATACTAATAATTACATGAGAATTTAGAAACATAAGACCATCCTATGTCTTATAAAAATACAAAGTATTTCTTGAGCCTAATACCCCTGCATCACTTTTTTGATAATAGAGCCATGGGAAATGATTCTAACGGATAGATAGGCATTTTTTTGTCTCTTCTTTGTTGGGGTTCTAGTGTTTTGGCCAGATTGGCAAGACCAAAAGACTAGACAACATCAAAACCCCTTTGGGATCCTAGGATCTAGCCCTCCTGGATCCGGAGAGGGATCTGTCCATAAAGCAAAGAAATATATATCTTTGAAGCTCAAAATGAGGTATCAGGCTAGTTATGAAGCACAACAGGGTTTAAATGATTTGGTTGGTTGTTGGGTTGGTCGTAGATCATAAACTGAAAAGGTTAAATGGAATGGAAAGGAACAAAGCAACAGGATGTATCGGTAAAAGAGGATAGGCCAAGAAAGTATCAATCCATTGGGCTATGGAGTCATGAAAGGGGATTACTTGCATAACAACTGACCAGGGATTTCATAGGGAAAGTCATCTATACTAAAGGATATTTTAGATAGATGGTGGAATGGAACATTAAGGAGTGAAGGTGAAAGAAACAAAGAAACCCAATTTTTGTCTGGAGACCAGGTCAGATAACATTTAAATCCAGACCTGCTTTGACATACTCAAAGGAAACTCTCAATGAAGATACAAAGGGAAGCTTAAGATCAAGTCAGAGGTCATTTAACTCCAGGCCTGCTTCAGCATATTCCAAGAGAAAAATAGAGATAATATTTAACACAGAACTAGGCCTAAGATCAGAGAAGGGATTTTAACCTTCAATGCTTTGACACCAGCTCAAGGGATCTTAGAAAGGCCAATCTATTGGAAAAGGAACACAGTGGACAGGGCTTACACTAAATCTTTGGTATCCAAATTCTTCCAGCTTAAACCCAACCAAAACATCTAAGCAACAAACCCCGAATTCACACATCAGTAAGCATGGGCTGGATCAACATCTTTGACTAGTTAAATTACATGAATTTTTTCTTAGATTCACTATCAACAGAAAAACATCAAAGACAAGAAGAGAAGTAGGAATTAGGGTACCATGCAGGGGTATATCCTAAGCCTAATTTATTGATTCTTATCAGAGAATAAATGGAAAATATGATTAAAATGAAATAAGACAGGAATAAGAGAAACATCACCCGTAATATAGACCAGGATCCTGTGAAATTTTCTTGTTCAATTTATATGCAAAACTAGTCACATACACTGAGCTCAATAGCTGCTACAGTCCAAACTTTCTCCTCCCAGCCTACTAAATTACAAGCTACTCAGCTACATCCCCCCAATAAATGTTCTAACAGTCGAATGAATCCCTACAACTAATCAACAACAACCACCTTTACAATATGTTCTTTAGGGGTTCTTATAGGAGAATGGATAACTGTAGTAGTAGATGTAAATTACATTGACTCATTAAGACAGAGTGGAGGTAGAATATCGAGCCCATTTTTCTTAATGGCTTTGAAAGCTGTATGTACTCTCTAGTATGGTCTCAGAGTCTTTTTTAGGTCGATATTTGACCTTAGATGTGTTCTATGAAGTCCTTTTGGCTGTATGGTACTTTGTGGTAGCCTTCTGAAATAAGTAACATGGATAGAAGGTCTGCAGGCCTTCCATGCTTCCATAACTATTGTTTGACAGTTTTTAAGAAGCTTCTGTCGATGTACTAACTGTTAAGGGCTTGAGGAGGTGGGGAGACTTCTGTTGGAGGTGTACTTTCTGAGAAAATAAGTTTTTCTGACATTAAACACATATATGGCTTGTTTCATGTGCGCTTTAGGCTTTATCAGGCCTCTTAATCGTTTTCACGGTATCTAACAGTGTCTCTGTCCTTTAAACGCGAGATTATAATCATTAATTGTTCAATAACAGGCTTAAATCCCTTGATTTGTCACTCCTGATACTCTCTACCGCTGCTACAATGGTTTCTCTACACTCTGAGTTGCAGTAACTGTGATTGTGGAGATAGAGTGAAATTACCACTCTGTAAACCTTGCAACAATGCAATAAACTCATTATAAAAATCCAGGGGAGGTGGCAGAGAAATGCTGTGGAGGCCGGTGAATGGTGGCGCATATGTGGAAAAATGATGAAAAACATGTGGAATGGGAAGAAACAGAGTAAATGAAGGTTTGGTGTGAAAATGGTTTTGGGCCATCCGATTAGATCAGGAACCGGTGATCAATGATCAGGATTGGCTAAAGGAGTTGTTTAGAGGAGTTAGGCGGAGAAAATAAGTTATAATGTAAAAACCCAAAGTTTAATGCTTGGGAAAACTACGAAGAAAATGGAGGAAAATGCGTGAAAGTGGGGCCATTTGATGGCAGGACCCGGTGGGCGAAGGGCGATTAGCTGTGAGTCGTTGGATCGTAGGAGGCGATCAATGGTGGGGGTCGTTGGATGAAATTTTTGGGAGGCCACATGAATAAGATATATGGTAGAGACTCAATGTGATGCGGGCTGTAGATCGTGTTCAGATGGATGGATGATATTGATTATGGAGGTTGCAGGAGCAGCGGGGAAGGAAGGCAGTTTCAAGAGGAAAACTAGTGGTGTCGTGCAGCTTTAGGATGGTTTTGAAAAAACTCTGAAAAATGAAATATAGGTCACTGCATCACACGTGGCAGGATAAAACCACTTTCAACGTGTAACTTTGGAGCGTTAAAGCTTAGATGCCAAAATAACGCGATATGCGTGTGGACCGTCGGATGGAGGGGTGAAAGATCGAACGGTGTAGGGTGGAGCGTGAAAAGGGAAGATGCACAGTCAGTTAGGAAGTGAAATGTCAAAGGTGGGTTTGATCTCAGCCGTCGGATCTGAAATACAGACGGTCAAGATTAAAAGGGGAAGCGAAAGTCAAAGGGGGTAAATAAATGGGTGGGATGGACGAGGGCCGTGAGATCTAAAGAGATCAAAGGTTGTGATTGGATTGGGGATGAGAAATCGGGGACACAGGGGCAGAGTGAGGAGAAATATGGACCATGAGATCATGCGGGATGGATGGCTCAGATTAAATCAGGACTCGCCAATCGGCGGAGGTCAAATGCGATGGGATTAGACGCTGTGACGGTGCGATTGAACGGCCACCGTCCAATCTACAGATAGATCGATGGCTCATGTGTGATCGGATGGGTAAATGGAGAGGGGATGGGCACGCCACAGGATAAGCGCTAGCTGTTAGTTCTTTGAAATATCAACGGTCGAGAACGTGGCGGGGTCTGATAGAACAAAACTCTTCGCATCGGGAAAAACAAACGTAACAAAGAAAATGCACTCACTTAAAACCTCCGATTGCGATAAGCACCAACGAGCTTAAGCGCTTGGTTCTGGGCGTGGGTCATGTGGTGGGGAAGTGGTTAAGGGGTTGGCTGAAAGGGGCTTAAGCCTTATATGTAAAATGGTTGTTTTTTAAGCCAAAAAGAGGATTTTTTAAGGCTTAAAATGGGTTTCGGTAGAAGGAATAAGGGGTTTTAAGACCAAATAAAGGATATTATGAGGGTTTAAAGGGGATTTAGGGAGATTTGGAGGGTTAATGAGGGATTTAGGTGGAAATTTAAAGGGGGAAAAAGGAGATGAAAAGTGGGGTTTGGAGGGGACAAAATGGGCAGATGGAGGCCTCTTTTGAGCATTCTTCTTCACAAAACAGCAGGGCTTTCTCATGGAAACAACAGTGAAGATTGTTTAAAGGAAAAAAGACACAAGGAGGCTTCAAGGATGATATGTTTTTAGAGTAAATTTATTCCTTGAAGGCTCAAGAACAATTCAGCCACATGTTTGCTTGTCAAAAATTTCATAGGTGGCTAACAGTGGCTCCACATGGGGATGGCATCTTCTTGAAGGTGTCAAGAATTCAGAAAATAATCTTTGGAGTAGGCCAGATGCCTGGTACTTGACACATCCATTTTATTTCTTGGATCAGCTGCCACAAATCATGAGGAAATCATATCAACAGTAATATTCTACCAAACAACTACCTACCCATACTATTGTCCTAACATTTTTTCTTCTGGGTGCATTTGAACTTGCAGACCCTTTACATCATCAATTTTTTACAAACGGGAAAATAAACCTATTTTATTTCTACCCTTATTACTCCATGAGACTAGATTAAACTGTTGGCCTCATAGTTTCTCTACCTAATCTGCTAGGATTAGACTGTCTAGCAGATTTATTCTCTACATTCTAAGACAGAAATTGAAAAACAGTCAAGCCAGGATTAGACTGTCTGGCTTGCTGGACTTTGCAGTAATTTAAAACAACTAACTAAATGCTCACAGGCTGAGCTTTATTGAGATTTTCCTACCTACCCTACTCTAACTTGGAATATTTACAAGTCTAGCTTATAAAACTTCTTTTCCAATACATCCAGTCCATCAAATGATCCCATGACTGGTCTGTTCTGCTCATCTCTTTGAGCAGGCTGGATAGGCAGGGCCACTCCCATTCTCTTTGTTTTTCAATAGAAACTTCTAAAATGTTTGCTATCTGCAACATGCTACTCAAAATGACCTTTGACCCTTCTTCAAATTTTTGTAGGAAATGAGCATAAGGATCATGAAATGATACCTGGTTATGAATATTTGGCAGGTAGGCTTCAACCAGGATTTCCCCTTCTTCCACTGGATCAAGAACAAGACTCTATTGAGAAAAAGAATCTCCCTCATCTTCTTCAATTTCTGAACTGGAGGACTCATCATAAACTGCAGTGCTGTCCTCTTGGAGCTTTGGGATATTCTGATCAGGCGGGCTGAGCTCTGTGAAAAGATCTATGTATTCTTGAGCAATGGTATTTTCCTTTGCTTCCTTTTCTTAAAGAGAAGGCCCCTTAACTTCAATCTTCTCAAAAATATCTTCTTCATCTTCCTCCTCATCCTCTAATATGGAAGGCTGTTGATTTCCAATCACATTCAAATTGTTATTGATGCCTTGTAACGAAGTGAAGCAAAGGTCTAGAGATCCTTCACCCTCTTCTGCACTTTTAAAGCTTTCTTCATCAGTATCGTAGATAGGCTAACTTGGCTTATTACTCTCTTGGATTTGATGGAACTGATCTTCCTCCCACAAATCTACTAATGATGACCCTGCAAGATTATCTTCTGTTTGGAGAACATCATCATCAGATAGATCAAAAATTGGAAAATCATGAATGTAAGTAATGCTACCAATCAAACAAGATGGATTATCAGCTGATCTTTCTTCACTCTGATTTATGTGTGAGCTTTCCAACTCTGTACAACAAAGCTCATCAGATGAATGGGAAAGAATGTCTATTGTGCAAAACATTTTAGAGGCTGGCTGCCCATTGATGATCTAATCTATTTCTTCTTCTGTCAAAGGGGAAGATGATTTTGTGTTTCCTTAAGCAGAAGTGCAGCACCTCTCTGTTTCTTTTGAAGACTGGATTTGAGGTAGAATGTCATGTGAAGCCTCAACTGCAAGGGATGATGGATCAGTATCTGAGTTTTCAGGACTATCTTAAGGAATGTCTACTGTCTCTTGACTATTTTATTCCTCAGCTGATTCATCCATGTTCTTGTGATAGCTAGGATGCATATGAAATTCTTGAATGGCTATTAACAGTTCTTCAGGATGCATATTAACCAAATCCTCATCAATATCTAACAGGTACTGTATGATATTCTGAGATTGATCACAACAATCCTATGATAAGGATGGAGAGTTTCCTTTATAATTCTTGTAAAATACTTGGTGCATGTCCTTTAATGAAAGCAAACTTTTGGGTTCTAACCATTCATACCAATTCCTAGCTTTTCCTTCTAATGTTGCCATGAACATTTTCATTAAGCAGTCTTGATACCATTCAACTTTGAACCTCCACAAATGTATATGAAACTTAATGAGATGTAACAAGGGGTCCTCAACGTTCTCACCCTGAAAGGTAGGTAGTGTTAGCCACCTATAAAATTTGTTATAGAAAAAGGTGGCTAAGACTTTTTAGAGCCTTCAAGGAAAAAATTTTATTGCTAAAAAGTGTTGGTTCTTGAAGACTCTTAAAGGCCTCATGCCTCTGTCCAAATCTTCACTACTATGCTCATTCTACACTCAGAAATCCTGCCGATTTCATTGAAAGAATACTACTACAAGCACCATTGTCCTTTTCCCCCTTCTTCCAAAAATAACCTCATGTTTCCCCTTTTCCCTTCATCAAAACCCCTTTGCTAAGGTTTCAAGACTCTTTCTTTTCCTTATCAGAATCCTCCAACCCCTTTGAAAATAATTGAAAATCTATCACAATCATATTTTTTATATATTATAGACTTAAGCCCCCTTGGGTTAAGTCCTTAACCCTCCCCTCCATACGCCCTGGTGCCAGAATCCAGCGCCAGCCTTCCAAGCGCTTATCACGTTACCTGATTGCGATTAGCCCCACCTCTTTAATCCCCGGTCATATGTTTTCCCATATAACCCATGGCCCCACAGACGGGCGCCTATCCTCTTCGAATAAAATATTTTCGCCCAAAGTATAAACCTTTAGTCATATTAATTTTTCGATTTTTATTATAGTTTAAAACTTTCCGTCGGTGCAAAATTCCAAATCAATCTCCATCGTCGATCTGATCTGCAGATCGACGGTGTGCAATCCATCTCTCTGGTGGTCCCCGCCATCCACTCACCGTCGCAAAACTAGGTGGAATCCATCGCACTGCTTTTGAGAGCGGGGCGGTTTTTTTTATTTTGCAGCGATTCCATACACTGTTTGACGCGTGGCCTGAGCACTGTTCACAAACCGCCGTTCATCACACGTTAAAGATCGGACACAGACCCGACGCAATATTGATGCACACTATCCGATCTGAGGCCGCCCATCAGACGGTGATCGCTCGCCGAAGATGCCCGTGTGATAATTCAGGGTACAGTGTGGTGTTTAACAGGTCTCTGCCATCGATCTAATCTGCAGATCAACGGCCCATACTCCATCACCCAACCCCCTCATCCATAGCACTGTCGGTGGTCCCAGCGCCACATCAGCGTCCACGCGGCACATTTTTGGGGCGAGTCTCCATGGTTTCTCGTCTAGTCAGCAAAGCCAGGCCCGAGAATTTTATTCAACATGATTTAATTAAAGTTTTGATGTCTGGTCACATTTTCTAAGGTTCTTGACGCCCGTCCTCCACTGTTGATCGTTTGGGCCGATCTCATCTGGCGGCCCACGATCGTCCCTTCAGCTCCGCTCCTGACCGTCGATCTCTACGCGATCAACGGCTCCGATTCAAATTCTTTTTCCACCTTCCCTTGATTTCCTTTGATTAATCTCCACCATTGGATGATGCCATCCAATGGCCATGCTTTCTCCAAGTTCCTTCTGAAGCAGTAAACCTATACATGCATGGATTTCATAATATTTATTCATTTTTTGCAGGGTTAAATGGTTTTTTCCGCCATGCTGAAGAAAATTCACAGGCTGAGGGTGATGATCCTCTTGCCTTTGATCCATTAAAGAAACTCATTTGTAGGGTTTAAACTTCACATTTCATCGGTGTTCCATGAGGCATTGATGCCATATCACCCCTGCGCAGCCCTACACAGCAGCAAAACACAGTTAATCAAGCACATTCAGAGAGTATCAGTGCCAAAGAAAAAATATATCAGAATAGAAGATTGAAGACAGATCTTCGAGGATTACGGCTAAGATGGTCTATCAAAAGCCTAATCCTCGATTAAAAAACAAAGTTAAATGAAAAATCAAAATATCATCAGACAAAAAGCCTCCACTGCCACATCTGAGGAAAATTGATTACTCCTAGCTACCAAAATGCCACCTGTGCCTCAAAGTATTCAATTAGAGGCCGAAGTTATTGATCGGGACCAAATATCTGCCTCACAACACAGCCAGAGGATAAATTCTGCAGCCAAACTAATGACAAAATATCAGCAGAGTAACTTCGACATCATTCAGAGCTTCAAAGGTCAAAACAAAAGCTCCCACTGAGCTTAATATTAATGTAAATTATTTAATACAGAGGACACCTATTGTAAGCTTCTTCATTGAGCCCCCCAAAGGCAAGAAGCCATTTAAGTCTGTATTAATTATCTTTAGAGATATTTTATGAGATCTCACCTCCTCATACTACTATAAATACTACTGCAGAAGATGAGAGAGGGGTTGGTTGTAGAACATTGAAATGTAATTGAGCTTGAGATTTCTATCTATAAATAGTGTTCACTGGCCCTTGGAGCTCTGCTGGTGATAGATAGGTTAGGCTGAGATGTGTAGATGGTTGCTAAACTAAAGCATTGGACTTAAATCTGTAACTGGTTTGGAGCATCAATACAAGTTGATTTATGGGATCCTGGTCTATGTTGACGGTGATGTTTTTCTCATTGTAACTTGTCATTTTGTTTCTGTTTTCACCGTGTTTCGTCTTCTCTTATAAAGAATAGCATGCATAGAGTTAGGACCTACTGTATATCAGTACCCTTCTCTGACTGAAAATCTTTATTTGAATGTTTTCTTCCAATCTGTGTTATTTGGGAATGATTTAATTCAGTTTAAGCATATGAATGCTGGTGTTCCCTCATCTTATTGCCTTAGCTGAATATTATGTTCACTATTAGTTAAGTAGAGATGAACTATGGAAGATATGGTGTGCCCTAGTCCTAGTTTTATCCCCAAAGGCTGTCTGAATGTTTCCCTTGGAATGTGTTAAAAGTTGGCTAGTTTAGAAGTACTTACCAGATCTTAGGCCATTCTATGTCATCTTTGTGTTTGTCTTGAAAGTAACCAAGTAAAGTAGAGCTAGGAGAGGATTTGTGGTGAGCTTGGCCTGCTAGTTTCTACTACAACAGTTGCCTTCAAGTTTCCCTTTGTTTAAAAATGTTTTCTATTGAAAGTGTATCGAAGGCTGGCTAGTTTAAAAGTAATTACCAGATCCTAGTTTACTTTCATGTTTTTCTTAAGTGTATGTCAAAATCTGGCTAGTTTAAAAGTACTTACCAGATCTTGGGCTACTCTTTGTTCACCATCTGTTTAAATTATCCTTCTTATTGTACCATTTCATTCCATAAATCAAACTTCAAAGAGATCTTTAGACATAGATGACTTGCCCCATGGACCACTCTTGCCTCTTGCTGTTCCAATTAAACCCTATTATGACTCCATAGCCCAATGGACTAAAACCTGCAATTATCTATCTTTCCTGGCCAAGGCTTTTTCTATTTTCTTGCAACTTCACACCTTTGAAACTCTTTGCATTTAGGACTTTCCACCTCAAACAGTAATCATGCTCAACCATCCAAAAACAAAACAAACCCTTGGCCTTCATAAATAGCCTAATATCATTACTCCAAACTTCAAAGACAAATCCATCTTTGCGCTTATTGGAGAGATAAATCTCAGGATTCAGGAGGGCTATATCCTAGAATCCCAAAGTGGTTGAAACGATGTTTCTCCCTATGACCAGACTTTTGCCAATCTTGCTGATTACAGGGAGCTAACATTTCTGGCGACTCCACTGGGGATCAGTTGAAATTTCACCTTAGGTTCCCTTTAACACTTCATAAACTTGTGAGTAAAAAGCAGCCTTTTCAAGCACTACCAAGGGAGGGTAATCATGATAAAACTTGCTTGAATCAGTGAAAAACTAGGAAAACCCTAGGATTCTCATAAGACTTTATCTAACCTTGAAAAATCAGCTGGCTTAGCCATAAGAGTAGACTGTCTTTGTCTCACAACTGTAGCTAAGTTCTGAAACAAAGTTAGGATATTATTATAAACCACACTACTGAAAAATAACTCAGAAAAACACCAAAAATATTTCAGATTGGTATTCAATAAACATGGTGGTGGATCATAAAACCTTTTACCTCCTTAGGAGCTAAGAACTTCCACTTGGCGACTCCACAATCCTTAACAGACCTTAAGACTCCACTAGGAAGAACCTTTGTCATTATAACATGGTTTAAAATTCAGTTAGAGGGCTGAATGATTTAAATTTGTCTAAACAGACTAGTTAACCTCTTAAATATTGTCATACCTGGATTTTCCTGTTTATTTGGGTCTAAAAAACAAAGCATAATGGCTCCTATAAAAATTCATACTAGAGCCTATCCAGAGCCTGATCCACCTCAAATAGTCAGTAACCTAGAAAGTATCCATAGGAAGTCTCCTACGATTAAATTATCAACTATTTGCAGATCACCCTTAAGAGCTAATTCAGTCCCTGAAAATCTTTCAGCTCTACAACAATCACAAGTTGACTTGGTAAATTCCTTTAGAACTAGGTCTCTTGGTGATTTAGATTAGTTAGATTCTGAGTCTTCACTTTCATCTCCTAAAACAAGTGAACATCCCAGTAGCAGAGAAACAACACCTCCTGATTTACATTTACTTCACAACCTAGGTGTCTCTCATCCGAGATCAGCTCAACAGTCTATTCCTGGTCCATTCACTTCTGCTCACCCTACATCCACTATTCAAACTGCTCCACTTCAACCCACTTTCCCTTTTGTTAATCCACCCCTTGTGAATCCACCCCCACCACATATCATGGCAGCATGGTATGCTCCCTTAGCCCTTCCTCTTCCATTAGTCAATCTTCCACAGGACTATTAGTCCAAAATTCCATTGTATGATGTTAGCAATGCTACAACTGCATCACAACATGTGGATAATATGAATGACTACTTTGACAGAAATGAAATTGATGATGATTCTGTCAAGCTTAGACTATTTTCTCAGAGCTTAGGGGGAGAAGCAAGAAAATGGTTCAAAGGCTTAACCCCCCATAGTATCAATGATCTCCAAGCCTTCCATCAAACATTCTTAAACAAATGGGAAGTAAGGAAAAACCCTCTTCAAGTCCTTTCTGATTACAAAAATCTCCATAGAAACGTGGGGAAAGTGTACAAGCTTATTGTACCAGATTCAATAGTGTATGTTATGCACTTTCCCCAGAAATAAAACCTCCACAAGGCTCAGCTTTAAAAAATTTTCCTAAAGGGTTTGACCCTGAGATGGCCTATCAGCTGAGAGAGAGAGATTTTTCAACTCTTGAAGAGATGAAAAAGGGTGCTATTTTTGTGGAAGTCAACTTAATGGAGAAGAGAGCAAGAATGAAAAACGAGAAGAGAGTCTCTTTTAGAGAGGAAAACACACCTTCTACTTCAAACTAAAAGATGGAAAGAATGATGGAGGATATGATGAAGAAAATGAGCATCCTTGAGAGAGCACAAGCAAGCCAAAACCAAACTGCTCCTCAAAATAGAAACCAAAACCAAAACCAGAATTTTAGAAGAAACAACCTCCAAACAGACCTAGGGAATATGATCAGCAGATCACTCCTCCCTTTCATCAAAACTATGTAAGTGAGGTTGATGAAATAGATGAAATAACAGAGGAGGAGGATATAAACATGTTGGGGGTAGATAATGTTGAATTTGAGGTTCATTATGATAGAAAACAAGGTCTATACACACCTTATGATGACGGAAGAGATGATGATGAAAATTATTATCAAGACATGGAAAATGTCATCGTAGAATCTCAAAAAGAATATGACCTTAGAAGAAAAACCAGCAAACAAACTCGCAACACTAAAACCTCTGAGAAGGCTTCACAAAGCAGCACTACAACCAAGCCTAAAATGGTCAAACAAAAGGACAAAGCAGTTGCTGTAAATTCTCATAATGATAAAGAGAAAGGCACTCAAAACGTTACAAAATAGAGTGTAGACATTAGTAGTACTAACATCTCAGCTAGTACTCCTGTTAGAACCATTTTTTCGAATATAAATAAAACAAATCAGCAAGTTGATGTTGCTGATAGAATGATAGCTAATAGGGCTGAAACAAGTACTTTAAGGATTCAAATTCCTTTCAGCCTGGAGCAGGAAGTTTCAAAGATCAAAATCCTTATTCCTTTGAGTGAGTTAGCTGCCCAACATGTATATAGGACCCAAATTTTGAAGGCTTTAAACATTGAAGAGAATGAAGACACAGTCAATCTTAATGACGACCAACCAGAGCTTATTTTTGGTCCTAAGATTGAAGGTAGATATCAAGAGGGACCTGTTCCTCCCTTTTATGTGAGTTTAAATGTTCATGACAAAATTTTGCACAACACTATGCATGACTCAGGAGCTTCTCATAATTTAATGCCAAAAGCTGTAATGGAGGGCCTGGGTTTAGAAATTACTAGACCTTACAAAGATCTTTACTCCTTTGACTCAAGCAGAGTAAAATTTTTAGGATTAATCAAAGACCTTTGTGTTAACATAGCTCAGATTCCAACCAAATGCCTAGTCATGGACATTGTTGTGGCTGATGTTCCCCCCAAATATGGAATGTTGTTATCAAGATCGTGGGGGGCTAAGTTACAAGGGACTATGAAAATGGCTGAGCTATGCAACTATCCCTGTTTTAAATTAGAATAAAAGACTTTACAGGGAGTCTCGTATGCAATACATAGTCACAAGCCAAGACAGACCACAAAAATCTCCCCTTTATTATGTAAACATAGGCCTTAATTCTTTTAGGATTAATCAAAGACCTTTGTGTTAACATAGCTCAGATTCCAACCAAATGCCTAGTCATGGACATTGTTGTGGCTGATGTTCCCCCCAAATATGGAATGTTGTTATCAAGATCGTGGGGGGCTAAGTTACAAGGGACTATGAAAATGGCTGAGCTATGCAACTATCCCTGTTTTAAATTAGAATAAAAGACTTTACAGGGAGTCTCGTATGCAATACATAGTCACAAGCCAAGACAGACCACAAAAATCTCCCCTTTATTATGTAAACACAGGCCTTAATTCTTTTATTATGTTCGATGATGAAAATTTTAGTGAACAAGTGACCTTTTCTGATTTAATGATAGATAGAGAGGAGGATGAACATACCGTAGGAATGTCTGAACTGTTTGCTCAACCTAAGAACCCTGGAAAACTAAAAAATGGTCTTGAGTTTCAAGTCATGAGTCCATTACTCTTAAACCTTGACAGTTGAGAAAGCATCCCTCAAATAAACAAAAAACCTGAGGAGTTGAAACAAATACAACTAAGTGCTGACATTCCACAACAATCAAGAAGCACGTTAGTTGAAGAGGACAACCACCAAACAGATGAAACTGAGAATAGTCCTCTGTGGAGTATGTATTTTGATGGATCCTACACTAGAACTAACGCTGGTGCAGGTGTCTGGATTTCCAACACTGAAAATAACCACACAGACTGCATTTCCTGCAAATTAAACTTTCAGTGTTCCAATAACATAGCGGAATATGAATCCCTTCTCTTAGGCTTACATCTATTGAAAAAGTTAGGAGCCAGAAGAATCAATGTGTATGGGGATTCAGAGTTAGTCATTAGGAAAGTTAATGGGGAGTATAACACAAATAATCCCAAACTTAGGGCCTACCAAAACGATGTCATGGACCTTTTAAAAACATTTGAGGAGTCTAAATTGATTTTTGTCCCAAGAAAAAGAAATATTTCCGCCCACAATTTAGCCTTTGCAGCTAGAACATACTTAATGCCATATAACACCAAAGATTGCACAACTCAAGTGAAATTTAGACCAGCCGTGCCTGATAATAAAAAGTACTGGCAGGTGTTTGATGGAGACAAACAAATAGAAGACTTCATGCAATTCAGAAATGAATTCGAGCTACACAGTTCAGACTCATACTATGATACAGACTGTGTTGAAGAAAATTTTCTTGGCAAAGAAGAGTCATCTCCTGAGCTTGTCAATATTAATATTCTGACTAGCAAACTAAAAAACAAAAAAGAATTGAACGCAGAGTTAGAAATAGAGGAGTTAGAAACTCTGCACTCTAAAGATGAAAGTTTGCCAAGCGGTCTGGCCCCTTTAGAAGAGTTGTTCGATTTTAATGATGTGGCAAATAAACCAAAACTGGAACCTGTAGAGACTGAAGTGGAAGAGTGCAATATAGGCAGTGAACTTAAACCGAGAATGATTAAACTGTCTAAAACTTTACCAGCTCACATTAAACTCAAATACATAGAGTCGTTTCAAGAATTTTCTGATGTTTTTGCGTGGAGTTACGAAGATCTTAAATCCTATGACATTGAAATATAGCACAAAATCCCTCTCAAAGAAAACCAAAAACCATTCAAACAGAAACTGCGCAGAATAAACCCTGTTCAGTTACCTTTGGTTTAGAAGGAGATCATGAAAATGTACAATGCTGGTATTATTGTCCCTATTAGATATTCTGAATGGGTTTCTAATCTGGTGTTAGTTAGGAAGAAAACTGGAGATATCAGGCTTTGTATAAACTTTAGAGACTTAAACAAAGCTTCATTAAAGGACAAATACCCTTTACCTAAGATGGATCATATTTTACAAAGGGTGGTAGGGTCTAGAAGAATTTCTTTGCTTGATGGCTACTCAGGGTACAATCAGATCTTAGTCCACCCTGCTGATGTTGTGTAACCAGCTCCAAAAATAGAAGAAAAGAGATATGAACGCCTTATAAATAAGCCACTTCGAGGGGGAAACCTCCAATACATTACATAAATGAACAATTCTTGGATGATACAAATGAACAAAACCTCCTTCTATATATAGGAGTCCATGGGGCCATAATGTAATCCTAGTGGGCCACAATGTAATCCTAGCCGACCTAACAATAATCGAAGGGCACAAGAATAACCAACATGGGGGTTTAAGGGTGGGTACAAATAATAACAATAAGGCCAGTACTAACATGATATGGCCATACCATTAATATACCGCTAACATGCCCCTTCCTTCCAAATGCGGTTGTCCTCAACGCTTGATTATTTTCTTGGATGCTTCAGTATAAATCCTTATCCTCCCAGAAATCTTCTATAGAAAGTTCTTCCATTTTCCGAGATACCTTAAATTGATCGTACTCTCTTGTCGAGTTCTTGTTTCTATGACTGCTTCATAACTTCTTTTGATGTGATGTTGATCTTCTTGTTGTTTCATTATATTCTGCACCAAAGCTGGGTTATCCTTTGAGAGTTGGAGAACTTGTTGTTGATGCTCGATGTGATCTTCCACTAATTTATCATCCATATTTGCTATTATTTGATCCTTAAAACCATCCAACTTAGCCTCCATTTCTGCTTTTAAACCATCTATTTCATCTTCAATTTCTCTTCGTAAGATCGAAACTTGTTGCACTTGGTACCGCAATTTTGATATCTCATATTGCAATTCTTCCTCCTCATGCGTCATAGTATAGCTTTCTGAGGGCTTAATGGGTATTGAATTATTTTTTGGAGGCATAATAGAACCCATTACTGACAAAAAATCTTCAATATTCCCTTGAAATCAATTCAACTTGATTCTTCAAACAAGACTTATGCAATTCGGAAAAACAACAATACACACCTTTTACTTGCTTTTTAGGAGCTCTGTATTGAAATTGAATTATATCTGTAATTGAGAATCTTCAATATCTGAAATTCACTGCTGTAGTATCCTTCTGAACTGTCTTTCAAATGCCACAGATATGATCTGATTTGGATTCTTCAAGACAAAGTTATTTCCAATCTCCCACAATGACCCAACTTTGGACTGGTTTAGTAGAACGAACTTGTACGGATTACCACGTGTCACTGTTTTGTCCTTCGTCTCTGAATTTGATAGCCAAGAAAATTTGGTCCGTTTAATTGCAACCACTTTTTACGGCACTCCAATCCGATGCCCAGAGAGAGAGTTATTGAACTTTTCCCACGATCACCTCTTTGAGATGAAATTCAGGAGCCTCAAAAAGCACTACCTTCCACAGATCATATCTCCAAAAATATTGTGAACCAAGCTCTGAAATTTTTTGATGCATTTCCTCAGGATTTCGAAGGCCAGACCCTTCCTAATAGATTCGGAACCTTCGTGAGAAAGAAGAGAAGAAATGCTACTGCAGGACTGTGGTGGCGGAGCTGAAAATGTATCTCCAACTTCCACAAATGACCTTCGAAATATTGCGAACTAAGTTTGGAACTTTTAGACAAGCTCTCAGATTTCAAGTCAAGATCTTCAAAAATTTCAGTATCCGAAACTTTGTAGAAAGTTATAGGCGCAAATGCCACGATACCCTGTTATATGTCGAAACCTAGAATCCCAACCTCCGATACCAAATGTTTGCAAAATCACCAGAAAATATAAATAGGTAAGAGATATGAACGCCTTATAAATAAGCCACTTCGAGGGGGCAACCTCCAACACATTACATAAATGAACAATTCTTGGATGATACAATTTACAAAACCTCCTTTCTATATATAGGAGTCCATGGGGCCATAATGTAATCCTAGTGGGCCACAATGTAATCCTAGCCGACCTAACAATAATAATTTAAGGGCACAATAATAACAACATGGGGGTTACAGGGGTACAATAATAACAATAAGGGGGGCTACACTAACATAATAAGGGGCTACACTATTAATATAGGGGCTTAACAGCTGATCAATTAAAGACAACCTTTACTACACCATGGGGCACTTTCATGTATGTGAAAATTCCCTTTGGTCTAATGAATGCTGGAGAAAATTTTCAAAGAGCCATGGACATATCATTCTCAGAAGAGCTAAGCTTCTTCATCACTATCTATCTTGATTATGTTACCGTGTTTTCAAAAAAATATGGAGAGCACTTGAAACATTTAAGAAAGGTTTTCGAGAAATGCAGAAAGTTTGGAATATCCTTAAACCCTAAGAAGACACTATTTGGTCTCCAAGAAGGTAAACTTCTTGGGCACATTATTTCTGAGGAGGGTATAAAGATAGATCCAAAAAGGATTGGGGCCATATTGCAAATCTCTCATCCTCGGAACATCAAGGAGTTGCAATCTTTGATTGGAAAGATTAACTTTTTAAGAAGGTTCATCCCCAATTTGGCTGAGCTCCTTAGGAATATTACAAACATGTTGAAGAAGGAGCAATGGGTAAAATGGACCTTGGAAGCAAAGAAGTGTTTTGAACTGGTGAAACAAGCATTAACCAAAACACCGGTTCTTATAAGTCCTAATTTTTCAAAAGATTTTTATATTTTTTCATTTGCATCAGAACATACCATAACTGTTGTCCTTTTACAGAAAAATCCACAAGGACAAGAGCAGCCTATTGCATTCTTTAGTAAGGCATTGAGGGATGCCCCTATGAAGTATAACATTATGGCAAGCAAGCTTTTTCTTTGGTTAAAGCTTTGAAAGACTTCAGGGTGTACATCCTTCACTCACACATCATTGCCTTTGTCCCAAACTTAGTTGTTAAGGACATTCTAACACAGGACCCAAATGGTAAGAGGGGTAAGTGGATTACTGTTATTCTTGAGTATGATTTAGAGATAAAACCCACTAAACTCATCAAAGGCCAAGGTCTAGATAGATTAATGGCTGAATCAAATTTTGAAGTTCTTGATATTAATATGATTGATGTTTTGGATGACCAAGAAGATTTCTCAACTCCCATTATTGAAGACCGTTTTATGAATTCTCCTTGGTATGCTGATATTATTTATGTTTTTCTTAATTTGAATATACCTCCTGGTTTGACAAAAACAAAGGCAAGGTTCCTAAAGTTAAAAGATGTTAACTATTGCATTATAGATAAATGTCTTTATTGGAAAAATGCAAGTGGTGTATTGCTTAAATGTTTGTCTGAGTTTGATGCAGAGAAGGTTAAGCACCAATTCCATGAAGGAGAGTGTGGAGGTCATTTGTAAAGACAAAAACCAACAAAATTTTGAAGGTTGGTTTCTATTGGCCTACTCTTTTCCATGATGTGCACAAGATGATCATTGCCTATCATAAATGTCAACTTTTTGAAGGCAAAAGAAAACTGCTACCCCTACCTCTGCATCCAATCGTTGTTGATGCCCCATTTCAACAGTGGGGACTAGACTTCATAGGAGAAATCCATCCACCATCTTATGCCCAACATAGATGGATTCTCACTGCCACAGACTATTTCACTAAGTGGATAGAAGCCATACCTTGTAGGCAGGCCAATGATTAAGTTATTATAAAATTCATGGAGACCAACATTCTCTCCAGATTTGGCTGTCCTACCAAGATCATCACTGATAATGCAGTAGCATTTGGATCAAAGAGGATGGTCGAGTTCTGTCATAGATATCATATAACATTCGGCCACTCCATGGCCTATTACCCTCAAGGTAATGGTCTTGCATTATCCTCAAACAAAATTTTAGTGAACATAATCAAGAAACTGTTGGAGGACAATAAAAAGTCTTGGCACACAAAGCTAGTTCATGCACTTTGGGCTGACAGATTGGCTTTGAAGAAATCTATTGGCATGTCACCCTTCCAGCTTGTGTATGGTACTGATGCAATTTTTCCAAACAGATTTGGTGTACCAGTGATGAAGTTGATCTAAGAGTTGCAAAATGAAGAAAATGACATGATCAGAAGAATAAACCAGACCATTCATATTCAACAAACCAGAGAGGAAGTCTATAACAAAGCATTGCAGAAACATGATAGCATTAAAAAGCTTTTTGACAGAAGAACAAAGGCCAAAAATTTTGAAATTGGGGACAAAGTTTTAAAGTGGGACTCAAAGAGGGAAGGCAAGGGCAAGAATGGAAAATTTGACAACTTATGGCTTGGCCCTTACTCTGTTCATTCAACTGTTGGTAACAATGCATTTTTCTTGCAGGAGTTGAATGGAGCAAAATTGTTTGGGGGTCCTGTCAATGGCAGGATGCTTAAACATTACTTCTCTTGATCCACCTTATGTTCTAAAGCCTTTTTTTATCTTTTTTCTCATTATAAATATCTCATCCACCATCGCATTCAAAGTTATAAAAATAAAAAATAAAAAAAAACAAAAAAAAGAAAAGAAAAGAGGGTAGATTATGAAAACAAGAAAGGTATAGCCCCATACCAAAAAAGAGAAACAAATCTGAAAGTGTGCAAGCTCAAATGCCACTCCTCAAGAACACACTTCTAGTTAGTCAAAAAGCCTAATCTTGACTAATTAGTTTTAAATTTTCTGCTGATAGGATAGTGAATTCGATTTGCCAAACTGTTTAATCTTGGCTTATCAGTAGATAGTTTAGGATAGAAATTAAAGGTTCAAACATGCTCAAAATCTGGACCTAAGGTTTCAAAGAGAGAATGACTCAAATCTTTTTCGAATTATGAGTCAAAGGATGTAAAAATCTGGCTCAAAATTGTTCAAAATCTAAACTAGTTGACAAAGGAAAGATAGCTCAAAACAAAAGTCAAAACAAAGCTATACAAAAGAGGAAGGAAATGCTTTCAAATTTCATATCTCAGGTCTTCCAATTTTTTGTTTTAAATTTTCTGCAAAATAAATGTCTATGTGCATCTTGTTTTTATGCCATAGATCACAACAAATCAAACAACTTAATCTTGACTTGACTGTTTTTAAATTTCTGTTGTATAATTTAGAGAATAAAGTCTGTTGGACAGTTTAATCCCAACAGACAGTAGATTAGGTAGAGAAGCATCTGAACTCAACTCTTTAATCTGAGTTTAGGGAGGAATAAGGAGTAGAGTTATATTAGTTTTCTGCTTTCAAAAGAATAAAATGTTGTGAAAAGAGTTTGTCAATCCAAGTGCACTCTAATGAAGAAAAAATGATAGATCAGTAGGATTGGGTAGGTAGAAAGTTGTATTGATGAAAATCCATTATTTTTATGGCTGCTAACATGTTTTCAAAGCAAGATAATCCCAGCAAAGGAAGGGCAGCCCAATGGATAAGGCACAGGTTAGCCTCCCAGAGAATGCAAGTCTGAAGTTCTTGATGCCTTCAAGAAGGCACCATCCCCAAGTGGAGCCACTATTAGCCACCTATAAAATTTTTTATAGAAAAAGGTGGCTAAGAATTTTTAGAGCCTTCAAGGAAAAATTTTTATTGCTAAAAAGTTTTGGCTCTTGAAGACTCTTAAAGGCCTCATGCCTCTGTCCAAATCTTCACTACTGTGCTCATTCTACACTCAGAAATCCTGCTGATTTCATTGAAAGAATACTGCTGCAAGCACCATTGTCATTTTCCCCCTTCTTCCAAAACTAACCTCATGTTTCCCCTTTTCCCTTCATCAAAACGCCTTTGCTAAGGTTTCAAGACTCTTTCTTTGCCTTATCGGAATCCTCCAACCCCTTTGAAAATCATTGAAAATCTATCACAATCATATTTTTTATATATTATAGACTTAAGCCCTCTTGGGCTAAGTCCTTAACCCTCCCCTCCATACGCCTTGGTGCCAGAACCGAGCGCCAGCATTCCAAGCGCTTATCGCGTTACCTGATTGCGATTAGCCCCGCCTCTTTAACCCCCGGTCAAATGTTTTCCCATATAACCCATGGCCCCGCAGACGGGCGCCTATCCGCTTCGAATAAAATATTTCCGCCCAAAGTATAAACCTTCGGTCATATTAATTTTTTGATTTTTATTATACTTTAAAATTTTCCGCCAGTGAAAAATTCCAAATCAATCTCGACCATCGATCTAATCTGAAAATCGATGGTGCGCAATCCATCATTCCGGTGGTCCCCGCCATCCACTCACTGTCGCAAAACCAGGCGGAATCCATCACATTGCTTTTGAGAGCGGGGCGGTTTTTTTTGTTTTGCAGCGATTCCATACACCGTTTGACGCATGGCCTGAGCACTATTCACAAAAATGTCGTTCATCGCACGTTAATGATCGGACATAGACCTGTCACGATATTGATGCGTGCCGTCCGATCTGAGGCCGCTCATCAGACAGTGATCGCTCGCCAAATATGTCCGTGCGATAATTCAGGGTACGACGCGGTGTTTAACAGATATCTGCCGTCGATCTGATCTACAGATTGATGGCCCATACTCCATCACCCGGTCCCCTCGTCCATAGCACTTCCGATGGTCCCAGCGCCACATCAACGTCCACGCGGCATATTTTTTGGGTGGGTCTCCATGGTTTCTCATCCAGTTAGCAAAGCCAGGCCCGAGAATTTTATTCAACATGGTTTAATTAAAGTTTTGATGTCCTGTCACATTTTCTAAGGTTCTTGATGCCTATCCTCTGTCGTTGATCGTTTGGGACGATCTCATCTGACGGCCCACGATCGTCCCTTCACCTCCTCTCCTGACCATCGATCTCTGTGCGATCGACGACTCTGGTTCAAATTATTTTTCGGCCTTCCCTTGATTTCCTCTGATCAATCTTGACTGTTGGATGATGCCATCCAATGGCCATGCTTTCTCCACGTTCCTTCTGAAGCAGTAAACCTATACATGCATGGATTTCATAATATTTATTCATTTTTTGCAGGGTTAAAGGGTTTTCTCCGCCATGCTGAAGAAAATTCACAGGCTGAGGGTGATGATCCTCCTGCCTTTGATCCATTAAAGAAAATCATTTTGAGGGTTTAAAATTCACGTTTCATCGGTGTTCCATGAGGCATTGATGCCATATCACCCCTGCACAGCCCTGCATACCAGCAAAACACTGTTAATCAAGCACAGTCAGAGAGTATCAGTGCCGAAGACAAAATATATCAGAATAGAAGATTGAAGATAGATCTTCGGGGATTACGGCTAAGATGGTCTATCAAAAGCATAATCCCCGATTAAAAAACACAGTTAAAGGAAAAATCAAAAGATCATTAGACAGAAAGCCTCCACCGCCACATCTAAGGCAAATTGATTTCTCCTAGCTACAAAAATGCCACCTGTGCCTCAAAGTATTCAATCAGAGGCCGAATTTATTGATTAGGACCAAATATCTACCTCACAACACAACCAGAGGATAAATTTTGCAGCCAAACTAATGACAAAATATCAACAAAGTAACTTCGACATCATACAGAGCTTCAAAGGTCAAAACAAAAGCTTGCACCGAGCTTAATATTAATGTAAATTATTTAATACAGAGGAAACCTATTGTAAGCTTCTTCATTGAGACCCCCAAAGGCCAGAAGCCATTTAAGTCTGTATTAATTATCTTTAGAGATCTTTTATCAGATCTCACCTCCTCATACTTCTATAAATACTATTGCAGAAGATGAGAGAGGGGTTGGTTGTAGAACATTGAAATGTAATTGAGCTTGAGATTTCTATCTGTAAATAGTGTTCACTGGCCCTTGGAGCTCTGCTAGTGATAGATAGGTTAGGTTGAGATGTGTAGATGGTTGCTAAACTAAAGCATTGGACTTAAAGCTGTAACTGGTTTGGAGCATCAATACAAGCTTATTTATGGGATCCTAGTCTATGTTGACGGTGATGTTTTTCTCATTGTAACTTGTCATTTTGTTTCTTTTTTCACCATGTTTCATCTTCTCTTATAAATAACAGCATGCATAGAGTTAGGACCTACTGTATATCAGTACCCTTCTCTGACTAAAAATCTTTATCTGAATGTTTTCTTCCAATCTGTGTTATCTGGGAATGATTTAATTTAGTTTAAGCATAGGAATGCTGGCGTTCCCTCATCTTATTTCCTTAGCTGAATATTATGTTCAGTATTAGTTAAGTAGAGATGAACTATGGAAGATATGGTGTGCCTTGGTCCTAGTTTTATCCCCAAAGGCTGTCTGAATGTTTCCCTTGGAATGTGTTAAAAGCTGGCTAGTTTAGAAGTACTTACCAGATCTTAGGCCATTTTGTGTCATCTTTGTGTTTGTCTTGAAAGTAACCAAGTAAAGCAGAGCTAGGAGAGGATTTGTGGTGAGCTCAACCCGCTAGTTTCTACTCCAACAGTTGCCTTCAAGTTTCCCTTTGTTTTAAAATGTTTTCTATTGAAAGTGTATCGAAGTCTAGCTAGTTTAAAAGTACTTACCAGATCCTAGTTTACTTTCATTTTTTTCTTAAGTGTATGTCAAAAGCTGGCTAGTTTAAAAGTACTTACCAGATCTTGGGCTACTCTTTGTTCACCATCTGTTTAAATTCTCCTTCTTATTGTACCATTTAATTCCATAAATCAAACTTCAAAGAGATCCTTAGACATAGATGACTTGCCCCATGGATCACTCTTGCCTCTTGTTGTTCCAATTAAACCCTATTATGACTCCATAGCCCAATGGACTAAAACCTGCAATTATATATCTTTCCTGGCCAAGGCTTGTTCTATTTGCTTGCAAATTCACACCTTTGAAACTCTTTGCATTTAGGACTTTCCACCTCAAACAGTAATCATGCTCAACCATCAAAAAATAAAACAAACCCTTGGTCTTCATAACTAGCCTAATATCATTACCCCAAACTTCAAAGAAAAATCCATCTTTGCGCTTATTGGAGAGATCCCTCTTCGGATTCAGGAGGGCTAGATCCTAGAATGCCAAAGTGGTTGAAACGATGTTTCTCCTTACGACCAGACTTTTTCCAATCTTGCTGATTACAGGGAGCTAAGAGGTAGGTTTTCTACCCAATCTACTTCAGGCATTTTGTGTGGGAATCCAGGGATATACTCCCTTCTCATTGGGGCATATCTTCTCTGTATGCGTTGAAGCATGTTTGTAAATCAGAAAGAGGTCACTGTGTCTTCTCAACCAGTTCAAAGTCTTCTACTAGTGGAGTCATTTGGTCTTTAGGAGTTATGGAGTGTGGAGTCGCCAGGTGGATGAATTTGGATGTTTGAAACAGGCCACTGTCCACCATCAGCAATGGAATACCAATCTAAAGGCATTGGTCTGAGTTTTTCCCCAGTGGAGTCACCATTATGTTGGTGATGAAAATGGGACACAAGACCAGATATAGTAGCTAAGGGCACTCAAATTTTACTCCCCAGCGGAGTCGCCATTATGTTTGGGTTCCAGTGTTTTGGCCAGATTGGCAAGACCAAAAGACTAGACAACATCAAAACCACTTTGGGATCCTAGGATCTAGCCCTCCTGGATTCGGAGAGGGATCTCTCCATAAAGCAAAGAATGATATATCTTTGAAGCTCAAAATGAGGTATTAGGCTAGTTATGAAGCACAAGGGGGTTTAAATGATTTGGTTGGTTGTTGGGTTGGTCAGAGATCATAAAATGAGAAGGTTAAATGGAATGGAAAGGAACAAATCAGCAGGATGTTTCGGTAAAAGAGGATAGGCCAAGAAAGTATCAATCCATTGGGCTATGGAGTCATGAAAGTGGATTACTTGCATAACAACTGACCAAGGCTTTCATAGGGCAAGTCATCTATACTAAAAAATCTTTTAGATAGATGGTGGAATGGAACATTAAGGAGTGAAGGTGAAAGAAACAAATAAATCCAATTTGTGTATGGAGATTAGGTCAAATATCATTTAAGTCCAGACCTGCTTTGACATACTCAAAGGTAACTCTCAATGAAGATACAAAGGGCAGCTTAAGATCAGGTCGGAGGAAATTTAACTCTAGGCCTGCTTCAGCATATTCCAAGAGAAAAACAGAGATAAGATTTAACATAGAATTAGGCCTAAGATCAGAGAAGGGATTTTAACCTTCAACGCTTTGACACTAGCTCAAGGGATCTTAGAAAGGCCAATTTGTTGGAAAAGGACCCCAGTGGATAGGGCTTACACTAAATCTCGGGTATCCCAATTCTTCCAGCTTAAACCCAACCAGAACATCTAAGCAACAAACCCCGAATTCACACATCAGTAAGCATGGGCTGGACCAACATCTTTGACTAGTTAAATTACATGAATTTGTTCTCAGATTCACTATCAGAAGAAAACATCAAAGAGAAGAAGAGAAGTGGGCATTAGGGTACCATGCAGGGGTATATCCTAAGCCTAATTTACTAATTCTTATCAAAGAATAAATGGATAGTATGATTAAAATGAAATAAGACAGGAATAAGAGAAACATCCCCCGTAATATAGACCAGGATCCTGTGAAATTTTATTGTTCAATTGATATGCAAAACCAGTCACATACACTGAGCTCAATAGCTAATACAGTCCAAACTTTCTCCTCCCAGCCTACTAAATTACAAGCTACTAAACTACTTCCCCCCAATAATTGTTCTAACATTCGAATGAATCCCTACAACTAATCAACAACAACCACCTTTACAATATGTTCTTTAGGGGTTCTTATAGGAGAATTGATAACTGTAGTAGTAGATGTAAATTAAATTGACTCATTAAGATAGAGTGGAGGCAGAAGATCGGGCCCATTCTTCTTAATGGCTCTGCAATGATGTATGTACTCTGTAGTATGGTCTGGGAGTCTTTGTCAGGTTGATATTTGACCTCAGATGTGTTCTGTGAAGTCCTTTTGGCTATATGGTACTCTGTGGTAGCCTTCTGAAATAAGTAACATGGATAGAAGGTCTGCACGCCTTCCATTCTTCCATAACTGCTGTCTAAAAGTATTTAAGAAGATTCTGTTAGTGTACTAACTGTTAAGGGCTCGAGGAGGCATGGAGACTTCTGTTGGAGGTGTACTTTCTGAGAAAATATGTTCTGCTGACATTAAATACAGATATGGCTTGTTTCATGTGTGCTTTAGGCTTTATCAAACCTCTTAATCATCTTCACGGTCTCTAACAGTGTCTCTGTACTTTAAATGCGGGATTATAATCATTAAGTGTTCAATAATAGGCTTAAATCCCTTGATTTGTCACTGCTGATACTCTCTTCCACTGCTACAATGGTTTCTCTACACTCTGAGTCACAGTAACTGTGACTGTGGAGATAGTGTGAAATTACCACTCTGTAAACCCTGCAACAATGCAATAAACTCATTATAAAAATCCAGGGGAGGTGGCGAAGAAATGCTATGAAGGCTGGTGAATGGTGGCGCAGTAGTGGAAAACTGATGAAAAACATGCGGAACGGGAAGAAACAGAGTAAGTGAAGGTTTGGTGTGAAAATGGTTCTGGGTCGTCTGATTAGATCAAGCACCGGTGATCAATGATCAGGATTGGCTGACGGAGTTGTTTACAGGAGTTAGGCGGAGAAAATAAGTTATAGTGTAAAAACCCAAAGTTTAATGCTTGAGAAAACTATAAAGAAAATGGAGGAAAATGCATGAAAGCAAGGCCATTTGATGGTGGGACCCGGTGGGCGAAGGGCGATTAGCTATGAGCTGTTGGATCACAGGAGGCGATCAACAGTGGGGATCGTTGAATGAACTTTTTGGATGGCCACATGAATAAGATATATGGCGGAGACGCGATGCGATGCGGGCCATAGATCTTGATCAGATGGACGACTGAGATTGATTATGGAGGTTGGGGGAGCAGCGAGGAAGGAAGGCAGTTTCAAGAGGAAAACTAGCGGTGTCACGTAGCTTTAGGATGGTTTTGAAAAAACTACAAAAAAACACGATATAGGTCACTGCACGACACGTGGCAGGACAAAATCGTTTTCATCACGTAAATTTGGAGAGTTAAAGCTCGGATGCCAAAATAACATGATATGCATGTAGACTGTCAGATGGAGGGGTGAAATATCAGACGGTGTAGGGTGGAGCGCGAAATGGGAAGATGCGGGGTAAGTTAGGCGGTGAAAATTCAAAGGCGGGTTTGATCTCAGCTGTCGGATCTGAAATATAGACGGTCAAGATTAAAAGGGGAAGCGAAAGGAAAAGGGGGTAAACAAATGGACGGGATGGACGAGGGCCATTAGATCTAAAGAGATCAACGGTTGCGATTGGATCGGGGATGACCAATCGAGGACACAAGGGTGGAGTGAGGAGAAATCTGGACCGTGAGATCATGCGGGATGGACGGCTCAGATTAAATCGGGACTCGCCAATCGGCGGAGGTCAAATGCGATGTGATTGGGCACTGTGACGGTGCGATTGAGCGACCACCGTCCAATCTGGAGACAGATCTATGGCTCATGTGTGATCAGATGGGTAAATGGAGAGGGGATGGGTGTGCCACGGGATAAGCGCTGGCCGTTAGATCTTTGAAAGATCAACGGTCGAGAACGCGGCGGGGTCCGATAGAACAAAACTCATCGCATCAAGAAAAATAAACGTAACAAAGAAAATGCGCTCACTTAAAACCTCCAATTGCGATAAGTGCCTACGGGCTTAAACGCTTGGTTCTGGGCGCGGGTCATGTGGTGGGGAAGTGGTTAAGGGACTGGCCAAAAGGGGCTTAAGCCTTATATGTAAAATGGATGTTTTTTATGCCAAAAAGAGGATTTTTTAAGGCTTAAAAGGGGTTTCGGTCGAAGGAATAAGGGGTTTTAAGACCAAATAAAGGATATTATGAGGTTTTGAAGGTGATTTAGGGATATTTGGAGGGTTAATGAGGGATTTAGGTGGAAATTTAAAAGGGGAAAAAGGAGATGAAAAGTGGGGTTTGGAGGGGACAAAATGGGCAGATGGAGGCATTTTTTGCGCATTCTTCTTCACAAAACAATAGGGCTTTCTCATGGAAACAACAGTGGAGATTTTTCAAAGGAAAAAAGACACAAGGAAGCTTCAAGGATGATATGTTTTCAGAGGAAATGTATTCCTTGAAGGCTCAAGAACAATTTAGCCACCTGTTTGCTTGTCAAAAATTTCATAGGTTGCTAACATGCTTCACACAAAAAATTTACAAATAAAACTCATAGTCTCGAATGATGTCTTGATGTAAGATGGATTTGCTCTACTTTTGTCTAAGAAACAGATATTACTTACTTTGTATAATATTAAATCTCTAAATAGTTTTTTAAGATAATTGTGAAGTAAGACAAACTATTTGAGTTCATTTTAGGGACACACTTTGCAGAATGTGCTTATCATTACTCCTTTTAGTTGTTGAATCATCAAGGATGGGAGCCCCTTGTAAACTGGAGCAGGTCAAGGTGGTTGAAAGCTAGGTTTTCTTTTTTTTTTAGCATGCCCGCTTTAAGGTGACTAAGCTACATGTGATGCATTTTTTGAATGGTGTCAGTCCAAAAGTTTGGACTTGTTTTTGTGCATTGATGATTGCTACCATTGATCAATGGACATATTTTTGATTTTCCCACTGCTTGTGTTTTCTTAGAAAAATTGGTTTAGCTTATATCTTCTTCTCATTTGTTCACTTTAGGAACACTATTTGCAAAATATGCCTATCATTACTCCTTTCAGGCTTTGAATTATCAAGGATTGGAGCCCCTGTCAACTAGAGCAGGTCAATATGGTTGAAACCTAGGGTTTCTTGTTTTTGTAGCATGCTTGCTTTAAGGTGACAAAGCTAAACGTGGTGCATTTTTTGAATGGTGTGATTCCAAAAGTTTGAACTTGTTTTTGTGCAATAATGATTGCTACCATTGATCAGTGGATGTGTTTTTTCAAGTGTCACATTTGATCCATTTACAACTGTTACCAAGTATGATACATGGACACTTTTTGAAAATTCTTGAATCAAGGGGAGAGAACTTTGGAGTTTATAGCATTTTTTTGGAAGTTGTACCATTTGAGTGGTTGCAAAAATATATAGGGAAGTGAAGTACATAGAAGATGCTACATTGATGCCAATTCTAAACATCAAGAAAAGCAAATTTACCTACAAAGGGAGGTTTCCATATTTTCTCAATGAAAAGAGTATGAGGTTGGGAATGTGTGTCAATTTACCAAAAAATTAGTTAATTTTACAAGAACACTGATGGTAACAACAACTCCCTCAAAAGGATGTTAACATTGAGAAGGAAAGGTTGTTCTATCTGACAAAAGGAGAATTGACTTTCAGTTCCACCATCTAGAATTCATCTAAGTACCCCCCTTATACCACTAAGTTCTCATAATCAAACGAACCTTGGGTCACCTTCCCCCAATCCCCTCCACTTCTAGATTCCTCTATCACGCACCTAGTTTCCTCATGAAATGGGGCACATAATTTTTGAGCTTTGATACCATGCTATTACATTTACTGGTCTCCTTGTTGTCTTGTGCAGAGGCTGGAAGAGCCATATAAATTTTCTCAAGCATCACTAAGATTTATTCCATCTTCATACACCACATCATCATCCTTCCATATTACTAGGTTGTCATTCTACACTTTTGTGACCCTTCACTTAGCCATCATTCCTTCCTTCACCAAAATATATTATGTTCTAGTGCATTCCCCAACCACCATAACACTATAATGGTAGTTGGAGATCTTAAAATTCAATGGCCATGGCCTTGATAGAGCCATAATGCCTCCCCATAATACCAATTTCATCATCAATGTATATTCCTTTTATTAGCCAAAATTTTTATCCTATAGTGTGAAATCATGAATTGATGACTAGTACCTTAACCTATTCATTTCCATTATCAACAATTCTCCTCGAGCCTCCTATATGTTGGGGGAAAGAGATTCCTTAATGACCTTCCCTAATGGGCCCTTTCCAGTAGTTGTTGGTTGATTAAATCAACCATATTCCTTTCCCTCCATATGATTCTTATTGCAGTTCACATCACCTTAATGTCATGCCCATCAAAATCGTCCATTGGTTTCTATGGTTGGTTTGGAAAACACCTACGAGAAAAGATTCCTCGAGGGGGATATGAATATATTCACTTACACATGATTGAATTTTTCAGTTGTATGACATCATTTTGATGTCACTAGCTATTGACTATTTTAATTGACATTTTATCCTAGTTGATGTCACCATCTTATCAGGTCCAACTATCGACACTTGTTGATGGAGGGCGGCAAAAGATTCCTTGAAGAGAAGTTTTTATGGAACTTCTTTGATGCCTTTCCATACTTTAACCCCCTAACAAAAAGATTTTTTAAAGACTACATTGGGTCTAAAATCAAGGCCTCCTAACAATTCAATTATTTTCTTACTCCTTGGAAAACTCCCTTTCCACATGGTCATTGTATTATTTTCCATATGGCACTACTGTGTCATTTCATACCCCTATTTTGCGTCCATGTGTTGTTTTCTACTTCTTCCATGCATCCTCTATTAACATCATCAATGAACATCATCCTTACCATCAATATGGTATCATGCTTTTCCATCACCATTTCTCATTGGTGTTTTCCATAAGTTAGGGGTAATGATTCTCTGAATGGACTACTCAATGGGTAAACTCCACAATTTTGTAGGTAAACTTAAAAATCCTACTAGAACCCTTTTTCATTCATCATTGGGTTCAAGACCCAAATTTTTTCACACTTGATTGATTTATTTCCCATGTTTTCAATGCAACTCATGTGCCACACAAATACCCCCTATTCCACCATGTTGCACTCCATGTTACATCCTAGTACTAAACTAGGGCCACATATAAACCATATAGCACTACCATTCGTCTCCATTCCTTAAATTTCATCAATGCGTTATCTCTAAAACTAACCGATCCCATCAAGAAATATCACTAAAATAACAAATACCAAATACCAATTATCACCCAAATATCACATTGGAGGAAGGGTAAGATAATACTTACACTTTATACACATCCTTAAGAATATTATCCTTAAAGAAGGGTCAATTGAACCTGTTATCACTCTAGTAATTCTCAAATTTGTGAGATTTTGATTTATAGTTGTAAGAACTCTAGAGGTAACCACAAACCTACTTTTAACTCTAGGATCTAGCCTTCCTAGGGTTCAGAGAGGGCTCTCTCTATAAGATTTAAATTTGTTTGGATTATAAGATATTAGGCTAGTTATGATTGTGAAATTTGGTTTCGATATTGTTTGGTTTGGTGGGAAAAATCACTTAATGAGATGGATAGTGGGAAATCTGTTTTTCCATTGGGCTAAGGAGTCAAAATTCAAGTAGACAGAACTAGGATCAAGGTCAAAAAGTAAAATGTTTTCAGGGCAAGATAGATAAGCCTTTGAAGAACTTGGAAGGCTGTTTGGTGAGGTGATATGATCGGGATAAAGAGCAATGAAGGGTTCTTTGATCCGGAAAATATAATTAGTAGGCATAGGTCAAACGAAAGAGAGAGAAATTAAGGGTTCCCTAATCTGGAAATCAGTAGAAAACATAGAAATGATAAATAGTAAAGACATGGTGATTTTAACAAATCCTGAAATAATACTCCTGTTTATTCATTCAAATTTAGAACACATGATGGATGCATGAAACAAAGAGGATAAACAATGACAAGTAGAAAATACTTCACTTCAATAGCTCATCACATGAATCCTGAAATGTGATGCTAGTTGATTTGATCCAGTCTGCTACTCGAAATTTGAAACACAAAAGCCTTCAAGTCCAACAAAAATGAATATAGAAATATTCAGCAATTTATTCCACCATAATACTTCTAAAGATGAAGTATTTATACAATATTGTTTACAAAATATCCTAGAATGCTTCTAGGAATTATCTAAGGAAAATAGAAATACCTTTACAACAAAATAGTGACAACTGCTTAACAAATCAGCAAACTGTCCTATTTATCCAAATAAAATAGAAACTAATTGTGGCTTAGGTGCAGTTGGCTGCCTTGGTGTCCTCTTTGCTGGCTCAGATATTTAAAATCTATTTTGAAATCTGATCCTCTTTATATTATACTCTTTTACTCTAATTCCCTTTAATCTATGATACTCTTTGACTACTGATACTCTTTAATATCTGTAAAATTGTTTTTACTGCTGTAATAAAATCGGTTTTAACTGAAAATCAACAAATTGTTTTCTTACTTTTATCTGCCTTTTAACTTTCACAGCAAATCAGTAAGTGATTGCCAAGCTTCGTTATCTGGAATTTGTATCTTCTTCACCTTCCTAAAGTTTTCATTGCATTAGTATATCTGGAAAAAGTTGGTTTTATGACAAACAAATGTCTTATCTCATGCTGCAGATAGAATAAATATTCAAAACTTCTAAGTAAGACCTTTCCTATTGGAATGCCTTGTCCACTTGTATTTTCAACCTGCTCTTTTTCATATTCTCTGATTTTATTATTATAATCCCCCTGTGGCATAGGTTTGTCATTGATGACCATAATGTTAGGCAAAATTTTTTGCCTCAATTTGTCAAATTTAACCATAACATTGGTTATGGTTGTGTTAATATTTTCACACTTCTCTTCAAGTTGTTTCATTAGGTCCTTCTTTGAAATGACTTTCCTTATTTCAAGGATTGTTTCAGTCGAGTTAGTGATCTCAATTTCTTCTAATCCTTCTTGTTTTTGTTGTTGAGAAACTTGATCAATTCTATAGCTTGCTCAGGTTTGTCACCTAGCTCATCTTTAGTCTTCTGAATTTCTGCTAGTGCTGCCTTTAATAAATCTCTCTGTTCAAAGATCACCTAAATTGAGGGCCATACATCATTGATGACTTCAATGATTTTGTTCCATAAATTATTTTTCACATATGATATTGGTTCCTTTAAGGTCAAATCCTTTTGAAGCTTCTTTAGTTCTTCATTTAACCTATTAGCCCTTTGCTCATGAGTTTTAGCATTTATTTGGGCTAACTTATTTGTATCTTCAAGGTTATTAATCATCTTTTTCAATATGTTAATCTCACTTTTCTCAAGTGACATCTCTTCCATAGCTTTTACTAATTTACTGGCCTCATCTGTGGGATGAGCTGCTGTAGTAGATGAATCTGTGGCTAAAGTTGTAGATGATGTCACTGGAACTGCAGTAGCCAGTGGTACTTTGGGTGCCAATTCTTCTGCCAGAGTTGAAGGCACAACTGTAGTAACCATGGGAATTACTGTAGGGATTTCCTGTGCTTTTATTGTTTCTCTTTAATGGACGAGCTTGTCCATTTAAATCTCCATTTCTTTGATCTGTCCTATTAGCTGAAAGATTAAGTTCATCATGTCATCCTTCTGAGTCTGTTCTTGTATTATTTCTTTATCTTGAGGATGTTCAGTTTGTTAGAGTTAGCCTTTGCAGCTTTCCTCCAGTGATCAAACATGCTCTTTCAAAGTGATTTTAAGGTGTCAAGGTCAAATTTTGTCATTTCAAAGAGTTTTCAAGCAAAATTTGCTCACTAGGCATTAGGTCTAGGGTTTGTTTTCACTCTTTCCAAAGTTGTCCAAATGTCGGTTCATGTCACCATTCAGCTGAGTGTACCATCATTCAGAGGGTTTTCATCATCATGTCAAGTTCTATTGGGTCATTTTACATCTTGTTCATGCTTCAGTTGTGCCTTGGTAAGGTCCATTTCCCTCTCCTAGGGTTTTGGAGGTAATTTCTCTTGGACGGTCAAATCGTCGGAAAAACTTGTATCCTGATGTTCACACACCTTCCCATATCCTTAATATACCTTATTAAACACTTACGATCACTGAGATCCCCAAAATTCCTCATTTTTGCACAAACCCTAGTTTCTAGCCACAACTTGGCAATTTTCTAGGCTAGGCCTGTGTTTTTCCCTTTTGGTCCCTTTCCCCTCACTCAATCTCTGAGATTCAACTTTCCCCTGCTTCCTAACATCCCTCCCTACTTCCAAAAATTTCCCCAAGAATTTAGAAGCCCCTTATCCCCTTCATTTCGCTTCATTTTGACAAAATCCCTTGTTCCACACATCGGGATCGGTTTCACTCAAAAGATGTTTCAGAGAAATAAAAGATGAATTTTGGAAAACGGAGAGAGGTTTTTGTCTAGAACATGCCAAGGAAGAAAAACCTCCTTCACTTTTTACACAGGTATCATGGTTTTAGAGAAATGTCAAAAATACCGTTGCCTCAGGAGAATTGAATGCACCTCTGAAATGACCTTGGACAAATCAAGTTTTATCCTAGAATGTTTGGCCAAATGACTTTTTTGATGCATCAAATGATAACTAGACACCAATATCTTTCCAATGAGCTATCATGAGCTCAATTTGGAGTTGAGGAAGACCTTCAAAAGTTGACTGCAACAGCGCTCTGCCTTGAGGCAGCCTCATTCTGCTCATTTTGACTAGTGTTGGGAGATTTGATTTTTGACAGGGTAAATGAAATCAAAATTGCATAATTCCATTTGTGTTGGAAATTAGACTCCAAGAGATTTCCAACGATCTATCACACGCCTGATTTGGACACCGAGAAGGCCTCCAAAATCCTCCTGCAAAATGCACTATGTGATAAAGTGCGTGCGACCCACTTGAAGTGGATGCGACCCACTTGAAATGGATGCGACCCACTTGAAGTGGTTGCGACCCACTTAAAAACAGAACTCAAAAAATTGCGTTGGGCGCCTAGATTCGATTCAAATTACCTCCGGCGGCGTACAAACAGGTTTTTATCATCGCCCAATGGATTTTTAATGTAGTTGGGATGTCATAGATGTTGAAGAAATCAATCGTGCTTGGAGAAATTTGTGTAAACTCTACATTCACCATGCAAATGATTCCTCAAGGGTTTTCAATTGTATGGGCAGTTTATGAAGAATTTGGAAGCTTTTGAATGGTTCACACCCTAGTGCATTGTATATGTCACCCTCACGCCTTCAGTCATCATTTTATCATTGCTATTATACCCTTTCATGTTTTGCACAGTTTTCATGTTGACTTGTATTTAACCTCCATCACTATATCACTGTTGTCATCATCATTCGACTACCATTGTCATGTCCATTTTGTCTTTCATATGGTCTTTGCAATGATGGTCCTATTCTACATTACATAAAACACAATCCTTTGACAGATTTTTGGCCATTATTAAAACTTGACTACACATTTGCATTTGGTAGTCATTTGTCAAACCTACTTGCAATCTGAAAACAGTGATAGTTATTATGCCATTAAAGCAGAGCCATCTTCATTGTAATTTTGTTTTCCTATGATACTTTGGCAGTGGGTGATATCTATTGAGTGTTGGACATACATTAAAAATTTGCCTTCACTACACCTATACCAACACACATATTGCCGATATCTTGTTCAAAGCCATGTCAGAGATAGATTTAGTTTATGAGCAAGGATATGAGCAGGACAGTAAATCAATCGTTGAGGTTGATGTACTGAGATGGAGCATAGCAGTGCGCCAATAGTGGTAACATATCAGAGAGGCCATGGAGCTTTGTTTGCAGCATCACGATGAGTACTATCTCCACCCGGGGTGGAAGGGGTCTCGTTGACTTCATCAGCAGCGCGAGTACTATCTCCACATGGCGTGGAAGGGGTCTCGCCTTCTTCATCAGCGTAGGTACATTCATAGGATCATGATAGAAACAAAGACATGTTCCGTCATATGAAAAATCATTATTGGGCTCGCATGCATGTCTGCAAAGCGAGAATGAAGATTCTGAAGAGGAGGTTGAGTGAAGCACTAAAACGGCGGAAAATGCATGATCCACTCCGGATTTTGGCCGAGGCTTCATTGACTGGGCAAGATACATGATGGAGGATCTTCGCTCCGAATTTGAGCAAATTCGGAGAAAATTTTGTCATTTTGAAATTTTTTGGTCTAAAAACAGGTTTTTCAGTTAAGTGGGCCTCGCACTCATATGCTCACTTTTTTTCGGGACACTTGCTAAAGGAAATTTTTACATTTTTGGATTTTTCATGGTTAGTTATGCATCCTCAGACATTACCTAAGCATTTCATCAGATTCTGGATGGTCAAAGAGCTCAAAAACACCATGAAAACCACCTTGCTGCCACCTTTTGCACCAGCAGGAAGTACTTTTGGGAGAATGAGGTTTTGGAGAGTCAAATGAGCTCCAAATTGGGAAATTCCACTTGGGTTGGATAGCCAAACTCCAGGGCTTTCCAACGAGCTATCATGAGCTCAATTTGGATGCCGGGAAGTACTTCAAAATCAGGCTGAAAGTAATGCGACCCACTTGGCTCAAATGCGACCCACTTAAATTTTTGCTGAATTTTCAACTGCCAGCTCAGATTTTCGACTAGTTTGGACCAGTTTTGCTTGGGGATGAAATTTTTGAGTTATTATGATGTAAATTTATGTTTGGCATGTAACTTTGGTTTGTTTTTACCTATTCTAGAAGATTCACTCTCAAAAAAGTGAAAATCATGTAAATGAATCAGTTTCCACTCTTTTAGAGGCAAGTTGTTAGCTGCCTAGATTTTAGTTCCATGATTAGAATTTGTTGAAACTGACCCCTGAAGGAGGAATTCGACCCCTAGAGGTGTGGGAAGGGGTTAGAGTGATCTATATGATGTAATTTCTCAATCATTTTCAGAGGTTGGAGAGTTTGGACTCTTGGGAGACTTTTGGCACCATTGTACATATTTTTCATATTTTGGCTAAGGAAAGATCAGAGGTTTTGCGACACTTGTTGGGATCCTTGTGGTGTTTTGTTCTTGATGGTGTTTTCTCTCTGTTTACTGTAATTTCTTCATGTTTAATGTATGCCATTCCTTTCATATGCTTCTGAACTAAATTGAATGAGTAGATGAGGTTGAATCCATCGTTTACCGTGCTCTGCCTTTGAATTCATTTAGTTCTATATATTTTCGACTGTTTGAAGAGGATCCAAGTTCTTATTTGCCCTCTTTAGCTCCTCGTTGGTCTGATCTGTCCGTATATCCAATTAAAAGCATCAAGACACTCACCTACCTCGCCCCAACTCGAAATCTGCAAAGGTCTGACCTTATCCCCGGACCCAAAATTTGTTTTCCCATTTCTCCAGCGAAAACCCAAAAACCAAAAAATCAAACATACCTATCTCTTTACTAGCCTAAAATCAGTTCCTATTGTAAGTCATCTCGTATCCTATTGCTCATTTTATCGAGATTGACGGAGAGAGCCCTCTCCTGTCCTCGTAGGGCTAGCTACGAGGCTGAGCGTGGTTTGATGTAGCCTTGAGTTTACTTCATTTCAGCCTGAGGTAGATTTGAGCGCTAACATAGTGGCGACCATACTGGAGAAAAAACTCAAAATGTTTGCTTGTTATAGACGGAGTCTGAAGTCACGCCAGGTAGCCTTCGAAACGCTGTTGCTATGCATCAGCGAAGTAGATAAACGCTGCTTCAGTCGATCTCCGGTTTAACTTGTAATCGTAGCATTTGATTTGCGAATCCCCCAGTACATGTATTGAGTTCAGATCTGATGGTTGATGGTGGACAACGATCAGACATAACAAGGCTGAAATCATTCACCTGGTGACTCCTGTAGAGACTCCACTGGAGGATTGACTTTTTCTCTGATAAAATGAAAGGATCTTACACAAAGTTCAGGTATCTAAAGTGGAATGGTATTCAGGATCTAATCTGCTTTCTTGTAACTTACTTCTTTGCTGGTCTTGAAGCTGTCCTGAAAGTTTTTCAGAATTTGTTGTATGAGAAAGGTGATCAAAATCTTCACTCGACCCATTCAAAAAGTGTGAATGCTGAGTTTCCCTTTGATCCTGGTCTCCTTACTTTTCCCACATATTATGATGACTTTCTTCAGAGTGATGAGCCAGAAAACAAAACTGATCCCACAGCTCTTGTACATGCCCCTACACCTTGTAAAATTCCAGATCGGTACAAACCTCTTGTTTTACCTTCTGTTCTTCATGCTTTTCCTGCAAATTATGATCTATATCTACCAAGATTTGATGGTGAATGTAACAATGTCAACGTTGAGCAACATGTGCAGAATTTTGAGACTTTTCTAGATCTTTTTGAAGTTGATGATGAAGATGTTAGTATTAGGCTTTTTGCTCTTTCTTTGCAAGGCCAAGTGAAGAGTTGGTTTAAAGCCCTGCCTGATGCGAGCATTTCAGATTTCCAGCAGTTTGTCAAAGTTTTCCTTGACAGGTGGATGATCGGACAGAACTTTTTGTTGATTATAGAGGAGTATAACCAGCTGAAAATACTGCCAGGGGAGACAGTACAACAATTTTCTGCTAGATTTAATCAAGTATCTTTTTTGATGCCAGCTGATATAAGACCTTCTCCTAGATCTTCTCTCTTGCACTACCCGGGTGCCTTTGATCCGGAAATGGAGTTTCAGCTGAGAGAAAAGAATATTGCAACACTTCACAAGATGCAGAACAAGGCAGTGAATGTAGAGGCTCATTTGTTGATCCGGAGGGCAAGGTTGAAGGAAGAAGAAAAGAAGAATGTTTCAGAGCAGCTGACACTTTCAGAGGAAAAGCTTGATCTTTTCGTAAATGCAGTAGAAGAGATGGTGCGGAAAATGACTGCAAAAAATGAAAGTGACATTCAAGAACAAGCGGCTGACCCAAAACATTTTGTTTCTGATCCCAGTTGTCATAGTGATTATTTTATAGATCATTGTGAAGAAGAGAGAGTTGTTGATATGATGTGTATGTTTGATGATGAATTGCCTCAGTTTGATCAGTATGATGATGATTATGTTCTCCAAAAAGAAGCTAATCTTGCAGACAAATCAGTAGCTAGTTTGTGCGAGGAGGAAGTTCACTTTCAGCAGCTCGAGTACAGTGATCAACCGATGCATATCAACTATGGCAATGATGAGGAAAGTGCAGAAAATTTTGATGTAAGTGAAGGATCTTTGCCTTTTTGTTTTGATTCGTTTCAGTTCATTAGAGATAACTTCCATGCAATCAGAAATCAAACGTCAACAAGTCTTGATCTAGATCCTCTTGAGGGCAACGAAAACTTCTCATATTCAGACTTGTAGCCCCCAAAAGTCATTGATTGTCAAGTTGCAGATGAAGACTTGGAAGTGGGCACACATGATTTAATGATTCAAGGTGACTCCGTACCTTTCTGTTTTGAATCATTTCAGCTTTTGAGAGATAAATTGCATAGTAAATCTTCAAGGGAGCAGCCTATAAGAAATCAACAATCTTTCAATTTCAATGTTGAGGATGAGACAGATGACGAAATTCTTGAGCAGCCTGTAGCATTAGATTTGCAGCCACCAAATGCAATTGAAGGTCAGATTACAGATGAAGTTGTGGAAGATGAAATACATGATTTGATGATGCAGGAAAATTCTATACCCTTTTGTTTCGAATCATTTCAGTTTATAAGGCAGAATATTCGTAATATGTCTCAAGGAAAAGATGAACAGCCAGTAGGATGTCATACAGTTTCAAGGGATACAGTGCAGCAGTCTTCTCAAGTTTTTGATGATCCTATTGCTCGTGTGTTGGATGATGTTTGTTATAAAAATTTTGCTCCATTAGCTAACCATGTGCCCAAAAAGAATGTTGATAGTAATCTTGTTCAAAAGTCAATTTCATTGTGTTGTTCAACAGATTTTTCATATGAGGAGATTGATGAAGGAGACTTTTGTTCTGTCTGGAATCAGCAACAGAGTTTGATTTTTCATGAATTTCAGGATCCTTTTGACAGCTTGCTGCAATCACCAAAGAAAAGCACCACAGATGTGAGGAAAAGTTTAAGATCAAGGTATGGAGATTATCTGGACCAGAGCTATGTTTATGAAGATCCATTCGCAGTATTCTTGCAGTCATCCAGTCAATTTGTGCTTTGCAAGTTTATCAGCAGTCCACTTGGTTCAAAGTTTCCATGGGAGTTTCCTTTCAGTAGTTATTTCTCGTTGTTCATAAGCAAGCATTTGGGAAGAAATCAAACAGTAGCCAACATGCTTACATGGTTGCATTGGTTGTTCCATTACACTTGATCGGGTGGTGTAAAGCACAATTAGAGTAGGTTGTATTGAATAAGCTCTACTTTGAGCATATTTCCAGTTTGTCGGTTGTGTTTAAGTATCGAGTCAGTTTTTAGTTGAGTGAAAGTCAATTTTTGTCGTCAATTCATCAGTTTTCAGTCATGCATTTCAGTTTGAGTTTTTTATTCCATTTCCCAATGGATAAGGCATTGGTCTGCTCTCCCAAAGATCTGCCGTTCTTGGTACCTCCAAGGAGCTACCATCCCCATTGGAGCCAATGTTAGAGTCAGCCTTTGCAGCTTTCCTCCAGTGATCAAACATTCTCTTTCAAAGTGATTTTAAGGTGTCAAGGTCAAATTTTGTCATTTCAAAGAGTTTTCAAGCAAAATTTGCTCACTAGGCATTAGGTCTAGGGTTTGTTTTCACTCTTTCCAAAGTTGTCCAAATGTCGGTTCATGTCACCATTCAGCTGAGTGTACCATCATTCAGAGGGTTTTCATCATCATGTCAAGTTCTATTGGGTCATTTTACATCTTGTTCATGCTTCAGTTGTGCCTTGGTAAGGTCCATTTCCCTCTCCTAGGGTTTTGGAGGTAATTTCTCTTGGATGGTCAAATCATCGGAAAAACTTGTATCCTGATGTTCACACACCTTCCCCTATCCTTAATATACCTCATTAAACACTTCCCATCACCGAGATCCCCCAAATTCCTCATTTTTCCACAAACCCTAGTTTCTTGCCACAACTTGGCAATTTTCTAGGCTAGGCCTGTGTTTTTCCCTTTTGGACCCCTTCCCCTCACTCAATCTTTGAGATTCCACTTTCCCCTACTTCCTAACATCCCTCCCTACTTCCCAAAATTTCCCCAAGAATTTAGAAGCCCCTTATCCCCTTCATTTCACTTCATTTCGACAAAATCCCTTGTTCCACACATCGGGATCGGTTTCACTCAAAAGATGTTTCAGAGCAATAAAAGATGAATTTTGGAAAACTGAGAGAGGTTGTTGTCCACAACATGCCAAGGAAGAAAAAACTCCTTCACTTTTTACACAGGTATCATGGTTTTAGAGAAATGTCAAAAATACCGTTGCCTCAGAAGAATTGAATGCACCTCTGAAATGACCTTGGGAAAATCAAGTTTTCTCCTAGCATGTTTGGCCAAATGACTTGCTTGATGAGTCAAATGATAACTAGACGCAAATATATTTCCAATGAGCTATCATGAGCTCAATTTGGAGTTGAGGAAGACCTTCAAAAGTTGACTGCAACAGCGCTCTGCCTTGAGGCAGCCTCATTCTGCTCATTTTGACTAGTGTTGGGAGATTTGGTTTTTGACAGGGTAAATGAAATCCAAATTGCATAATTCCACTTGTGTTGGAAAGTAGACTCCAAGAGATTTCCAACGACCTATCACACGCCCGATTTGGACACCGGGAAGGCCTCCAAAAGCTTCCTTCAAAATGCACTATGTGGCAAGAGGCATGCGACCCACTTGAAGTGGATGCGACCCACTTGAAATGGATGCGACCCACTTGAAGTGGTTGCGACCCACTTGTTAACAGAATTCAGAAAATTGCGTTTGGCACCCAGATTCGATTCAAATTAACTCCGGCGGCGTACAAACAGGTTTTTATCATTGCCCAATGGATTTTTAATGTAGTTGGGATGTCATAGATGTTGAAGAAACTAATCATGCTTGGAGAAATTTGTGTAAACCCTACATTCACCATGCAAATGATTCCTCAAGGGTTTTCAATCGTATGGGCAGTTTATGAAGAAATTGGAAGCTTTTGAATGGTTCACACCCTAGCGCATTGTATATGTCACCCTTATGCCTTCAGTCATCATTTTATCATTGCCATTATACCCTTTCATGTTTTGCACAGTTTTCATGTGGACTTGTATTTAACCTCCATCACTATATCACTATTGTCATCATCATTCGACTACCATTGTCATGTTCATTTTGTCTTTCATATGGTCTTTGCAACGATGGTCCTATTCTACATTACATAAAACACAATCCTTTGACAGATTTTTGGCCATTATTAAAACTTGACTACACATTTGCATTTGGTAGTCATTTGTCAAACCTACTTGCAATCTGAAAACAGTGATAGTTATTATGCCATTAAAGCAGAGCCATCTTCATTGTAATTTTGTTTTCCTATGATACTTTGGCAGTGGGTGATATCTATTGAGTGTTGGACATACATTAAAACTTTGCCTTCACTACACCTATACCAACACACATATTGCAAATATCTTGTTCAAAGCCATGTCAGAGACGGATTTAGTTTATGAGCAAGGATATGAGTAGGACAATGACTCAACCGTTGAGGTTGATGTACTGAGATGGAGCATAGCAGTGCGCCAGTAGTGGTAACATATCAGAGAGGCCACAGAGCTTTGTTTGCAGCATCACGACGAGTACTATCTCCACCCGGGGTGGAAGGGGTCTCGTTGAATTCATCAGCAACGCGAGTACTATCTCCACAGGGCATGGAAGGGGTCTCGCCTTCTTCATCAGCGTAGGTACATTCACAGGATCATGATAGAGACAAAGACATGCTTCGTCACATGAAATGTCATTATTGGTCTCGCATGCATGTTTGCAAAGCGAGAATGAAGATTCTGAAGAGGAGGTTGAGCGAAGCACTAAAACGGCGGAAAAGGCCTGATCCACTCCGGATTTTGGCCGATGCTTCATTGGCTGGGCAAGATACATGATGGATGGTCTTCACTCCGAATTTTAGCAAATTCGGAGAAAATTTTGTCATTTTGAAATTTTTGGGTCTAAAAACAGGTTTTTCAGTTAAGTGGGTCTCGCACTCATATGCTCACTTTTTTTCGGGACACTTGCTGAAGGAAATTTTTGCATTTTTGGATTTTTCATGGTTAGTTATGCATCCTCAGACATTACCTAAGAATTTCATCAGATTCTGGATGGTCAAAGAGCTCAAAAACACCATGAAAACCACCTTGCTGCCACCTTTTGCACCAGCAGGAAGTACTTCTGGGAGAAAGAAGTTTTGGAGGGTCAAATGAGCTCCAAATTGGGAAATTCTACTTGGGTTGGATAGCCAACATCCAGGGCTTTCCAACGAGCTATCATGAGCTCAATTTGGATGCCGGGAAGTACTTCAAAGTCAGGTTGAAAGTCATGCGACCCACTTGGCTCAAGGGTGCGACCCACTTAAATTTTTGGCTGAATTTTCAACTTCCAGCTCAGATTTTCGGCCAGTTTGGACCAGTTTTGCTTGGGGATGAAATTTTTGAGTTATTATGATGTAAATTTATGTTTGGCATGTAAATTTGGTTCATTTTTACCTATTCTAGAAGATTCACTCTCAAAAAAGTGAAAATCATGTAAATGAATCAGTTTCCACTCTTTTAGAGGCAAGTTGTTAGCTGCCTAGATTGTAGTTCCATGATTAGAATTTGGTTGAAACTGACCCCTGAAGGAGGAATTCGACCCCTAGAGGTGTGGGAAGGGGTTAGGATGATCTATATATTGTAATTTCTCAATCATTTTCAGAGGTTGGAGAGTTTGGACTCTTGGGAGGCTTTGATATCATTGTACATACTTTTTCATTTTTTGGCTAAGGAAAGATCAGAGGTTTTGCGGCACTTGTTGGGATCCTTGTGGTGTTCTGTTCTTGATGGTGTTTCTTCTTTGTTTACTGTAAGTTTCTTCATGTTTAATGTATGCCATCCTTTCATATGCTTCTGAACTAAATTGAATGAGTGAATAAGGTTGAATCCATTGTTTACCAGTGCTTGGCCTTTGAATTCAGTTAGTTCTATATGTTTTCAACTGTTTGGAGAGGATCCAAGTTCTTCTTTGCCCTCTTCAGCTCCTCGTCGGTCTAATCTGTCCATATATCCAATCAAAAGCATCAAGACATTCACCTACCTCGCCCCAACTCGAAATCTGCAAAAGTCTAACCTTATCCCCGGACCCAAAATTTGTTTTCCCATTTCTCTAGCAAAAACCCAAAAACCAAAAAAAATCAAACATATCCATTTCTTTACTAGCCTAAAATCAGTTCCTATTGTAAGTCATCTCGTATCCTATTGCTCATTTTATCGAGATCGACGGAGAGAGCCCTCTCCTGTCCTCGTAGGGCTAGCTACGAGGCTGAGCGTGGTTTGATGTAGCCTTGAGTTTTACTTCATTTCAGCCTGAGGTAGATTTGAGCGCTAACACAGTTGATGGAAGTTTAAGTTGTTTCCTCAATGCTACAATGTCCTCATTTTTCTTCTTTACTAACTATTCTGCTACTTTGACATTAGCAGGATCATATCCTACTTGGAGAACCAACTCTTCTAAAGACTTAATCCTTAGGTCTTTAGCATATAATGAGGCTTTGTCAATCTTCATTTGATCTTTCATGTTTATGATTGTGTTCTGAAGTTTTTGAACACTCATAGCCTTGGTTGTAATGGTAGTACAACATCTCTGAACTCTGTCTATGAAATTCTATTTGATCGAGTGCATGAATTTTTTCTGTTTGTACTTCTAGATCAATATTTTTGTAGTTTGCAAATTTCTTTGGAATATTTACTGTAGGCTGTAAGAATAACATGATAAAATTTTTATTTGAGTAATGAAAGGCTGATAAGAGTCTGTTTTTTACACTTGGTGTTTTCTTCAAATATTGAGAGTAAATCTCATTTTTAATCTCTTCATTCTTTGTCTTAATTTTTTTATACTTTTCCTTGATATCAAGGTCTTTTTCCTCTACTGTCTGTCAAGATGATTCTTCCATGTTCTACTGTTTCTCTATCAAATGTGCATCTGAATTATCAATTTGCTCTTCATTCAGATTCTCTGTAATTTTCTCATTTGTATTGACTGTAGCAACATCTTTATTTGTTACTAGGACATCTATGTCTTCAACCTCAATAGTTACTTTCTCTTTATCAACTGAATCTATCTTAGGTTTTTTATTATATCTTAACTTGAACCTATTCTCAGTAGTGGTCTCTGCAATGTAAGTTCCTTCTACTCTGATCCTTTTTGTGGCTTTCTCTGCTTGAATTGCAGTTTGTAAGGTGTGACTAATATCACCCTAGTTTACTACATCTATTAAAGTGTTTTCTGTCCACCCAGTCTGATTGACATACTTCTCAATATCTAGTTTTTTCTTATGAATGTAGGGTGTTAGTTTACACTTAACCCTCATTTTACTCAGTATTCCTTGTGGATCATAGTTCCATGAGAAACTCTCTTCAAATATGTACTCTAGTAACTATTTGGCTGCTTTTATCTCTGCATCTCTATGATTACAAATGAAAGGTCCCACTTGATTCTTCAACTTAAATTTTGTTTTCTTTTTTTTCTGCTACGAAGTTGATAGAATCAGAATTTAATAATTTCCTGATGTATTCCAAGGAAAAAATCCTCATTGGTACATATTTGGGTAGTTTATAAGGCAAAAATTTAGAGCCAAAAACTTTGATCTCTGTGTGTTATTCATACAAATACCAATCTCGAATTATAGTATGCTCAGATAGCTGGAAGATTTTCTTCATTTCATCATTGATCCTTGGATATTCAGTGTTGGTCAACATATTGATTAATGGATGGACAAAGTTATCTATGAACTCTGCAAAAGTGAACTTTGAGGACTCTTTTCTAATCAATGAAGTCCAAAAGATAACTAAAAGTGGATTTCCTTCAATGTCAAGCTTTTGGAGGGTTAATGGAAACTTATCTTCTTGAAAATACAAAAACATATGGAAGAGAAAAGATGTGTATCTAAACACTCCTTCAGTTGGTAACTTGATTAGCTGGTCATGGATATTGTCAGAAATGTACTCAACATAATTGAAAATTACATAAGGAGACTGTCCTGGTGTAAAAGTAGATAATAAACCTAAGATGGATTCATCTGTATGCTCATCTGTAAAGTATCCTAGGATGAATGATAACATGGAAATAACATGCCTTGAACATTCTGGAAATTTTGAAGTGGAATATGGAGGATTGATTTGAGGAATTTCCAGATGTAAGGGCATGAGTATTTGAAAGATCTGGAATCTTTTGGGAAAATCAAGGCCAATGTACAACTTGGTAAGAGCTTCTATTGACAAATGAACTGCTTGAGGATCTGGTTTAAGTTTTAACATCTGTTTTATGGACTCAGCAGTGATTGTAAACAATAATTTTTGTTTGCATTCACTATAGCTCTTTGTTTAGGCACATAATAGTTATGACACAACCTAATTAGCTCTGGACATGTATGAGTGACTGGAACAACATATTTTGGAAAGTTTGATTCCAAAATTTGGACTTCTTCTACCTGATCTAAAGACTTTTCATAGCTCTAGCAGTGGAGGTCTAACAGATTGAATTCAACAATTGGGTCTGCTATTTTGTAATCCACATCTGCTAATGGGGTGTGCTCAATGTCTACAATAGGATGTTGTAAATGATTCATAATGATAACAGTCTTGAAGGACGCAGCTGGAGTAGATTTAGGCATTTTTTAGGCTGTTAGGAATTCTGAAACTCTGTTTTTAGTCTTTCTAGTTTCTTCTGTAAGATTAAACAGTTTACATAAGTATTTTTGACTCTGACAGATGTTCTTGGATGAGAATAAGCAAAATATGGTTCTTTCCATGGATTTTTCTTTCAATTTTTTACTTTCAGCTGTGTTACAGACTCTTACTGGTTTATGAAATTGAACCAGGGGTTTCTTAAGCTTTTTCAATGGATATCGGACTAGAAATTCTTGGAATAAAAAATAGAGGGTCAGATTACCTGAAGAGTATTTCTGGGCTTTAATTGGAGTTTTATATAGTCTTGGAAAACTAAAATAAACCCAACATTTCTTATAAAACTGAGCGCAGTCTAAAACAGGGTTTTATAAAAAAAATTCCAGGGTTTTGCCTGTTTTTTGGACAATTTAAAGGCTTTCTTGGAGAATTTAGGCTTATACAAGTTTCAATTTTTAAATTGATAACAAGCTCAATTTCTTTGAAAAATACATGTTTTACGCAGATATGGGTCTTTAAAAATGGCTTTGAGGCTTTTGATAGTTTCCTGGTATCTTCTGGAAGTAATTTAGGACTTCCAGCAATCTTGACAATGAAGTGCTAGATTTTTCTGCTTTTATGGGCATATAATAGTGTAAAGGCTTCGTTCTCTGAGTCGGGAGGACAAATATAGTGATATAGCACAGAAGAAAGGGATTAATGGTGCTTTTCGTAGTTTATTTATCATTTTAGGTTTACACTGTCCTGCAATAAATGTCAATCACATCGGGCGAATTGGTGGTGTTCGTGCTTCGAAGGTAAAAAACCGTGAGTGGTTATGGCATGGGTTTGGGCGATAAGTGGTTTCAACGGAATTGGATGCAATCCAATTGAGACGAGCCAAGTGGAGGAGAGAGAAAAGGCTAAAATAACCTATTTCGCATACAAATGGAAAAGTTAACATCGCACAGCTAAAATTGTGATATGGGCCATCAATCATCGAATTAGGAAGGGACAATGCGAATGGTCGAGATTGCATCTTGAAGTTGCTCGACATTCAGAGGTGGGGTCCGGGGTTTTGCCAATGCGATGGGATAAGTATAAAATTTATAAATATATTATATTTATTATGTTAAAACTTTGTATTTGATTGGCGGAGGGGTAATGTTATGTGTTTTTAATTAAAACATTAGCAAATGTTTCAATCAATGGCGCACATATTATATTATATGGCATAGTAACCTTTTAAAAAGTGTTTTAATACCATAGGGGGCGAGATATTATTATATTTGATATGTTTAAACCTTATGGGAAAAAGGGCGGGTTTATTTTCGTCACATGGGATATTTTAACATAGGTTTAAACTTTAAATAAAAGGGTTTTGGGGTTATTTATTTATAAAGGATTTAATAATATACGGGAAGGATATAGAATAGGAATTTAATAAATATAAGTTAGAAATTAATATGAAATAAAGGTGTAACGTATGAAATGGATTAAAAATACAAAATGTAAAACTAAGTAAAGTGTAAAGATAGACAAATAATCATAGTTTGTCCCATTACTGTTTTTCACACTTAAACTTAGGATAAATGTATTTTGTAGGTTTTGAGTGTTTTTTGAATGGAGATGAAATTAATTATGTAGGCTTTTTACTTTTTGTTGAGATTGCAACAAGATGATGAGCTTAGTGAAAAGAGTCGCCTTCACTAAGTGGGCCTGCAGGCTATTTTTGTCGCAAGTCTATTTTTAGACTATGTCTATTTTTAGACATGTCGATCATATTCTATGAGTTGCAGGATGCTATTTGTGGATGGTTGGTCAAGTTGGAAAAATAGATGGACTTCTATTTTTAGACATATTGGGTGGAATCTATTTTTATATTTCCAGTCTAAAAATAGATATGTTGAATATTATTAGCTCTTAATAATATTTGGACTATAAACATTATCTTATTCTCTTGGAGCACTTCAGTTAAGTGCAAAGATGTGGCACAGGAGCTGACAAAAGGAATTACACTATTCCTAAGGGTTAAGTGGAGCTATTTCATGGAGACTTTAGTTAGAACTCATGTGATAGAGTTTGGTGGAGTTATTGAGGTAGTTGGTGGAGTTGTGTTCAATTTAACTTAGTTAAACACAGTTGAGCTAGTTGTATCTAGTCTAACTAATTGATACACTAGTGAGAATGGTGTTAATTAATTATTAATTAATAATTATTAACTCATTAATCAACTAAAGAATATATCAGTTAACTACAGTGCATGGACAGTTTCAGTGGAGACCAGTGAAGAGGTAGGTGAAATAGCAGGTTGACTATCAGTTGTGACTATAGTGTTGCATGATTTGCAACACCTAGAGAATGGAAATGCCAATGAGGATTGCGTGAGCAAGGATGGACCAATTTGAGTTCATTCAGAGCCAATATTTAGCAGGGATTGCGTAGTAGAGGCAGGCTAGCAGGTGGCAAAGATCGGTGCTTGGATTTGCTAGATCGGGCTTGATTAGTGTGTAGCGATTGTATTGTACTGAGAGCTTGACATGATCAACTTTGTATGAGGATTTTTACATGATCTCTATGACATATATTATATACAGATAGTAGGGGTTTTTAGCTTCAGGCTTTCCCGTTAAAAGACTGTGTTCATATGTGTGAATTTTTATGGTTTCAAAGTGTCCATGTAATTGATTTTATTTCCGCAAGTAATGATCAATAGTAGAAGAGATTCTGTATTGTGCATGAAGTCAAATAGTGTGTGATCAAGAGAATCTTGGATGCATAACGCATTAGTTATATAATTTCTACACTTTTACTAAGAAAAAATGTGTTTTTACTTAGGAAAAGGGAGCATGATTTTGGAAAAAGGGTGAATATGTTGATGAAATGGGTTTTATGTAGGGAATCCAACATTTTTAACCAATCAGTTATCAAGCCTTGGGTCCAGTCCCAACAGAAGTCATAGAAATGCTCTGAGCCTTTTTAATTGAAGGTTTAGAATAATGGATCATTATGGGGGAGGGGAAATTAGTAATTTTTGCCCGATGATGCTTTATTACATGTCTTGCACAGCTGCTTTCTACCTACCCATCATTATTTCTAACATTTTTTACTTCATTTTCATGGGTGCACTTAAGCTTGAAACCCTAAATCCATTTTCTTTCAAAACATAAAACTATCTAAGTCTAACCTTATTTCATCTGAGGGCTCAGATTAAATTGTTGAGCTCCTCATTTATTCTCTAACTATCTACTGATATGTCAATTTTAAATTGTTTGACATATCTTTATTCTCTATCTAAAACATGAAATTCAAAGCATGAAAAGTTAATATTAAACTATTCAACTGATCATCGATTATGGAATTTATTGATAATTTTCACATAATCATTATTCTTGCAGTAAAAGTAAATAGGAGTGGCATTTTGACTTACTCACTTTCAGGGCTTATTTTTATTTCTTTTTCTTTTGGGGTTTATTTTTTTTTCTAAGTCCTTTGATCTTTCTTTTAGGACTTTACCCTCTTTTCACTTTTTTTTTATTATTTTCAAAATATGGGAAAACAACTTGCTGAAAGCAAGGTATGTACATATTTACAAGGCTTTCAAAGTCAATTAAAAAATTATGAACCCTATTATTATAGGGCCCTAATAGTGGCTCCACATGGGGATGACATTTCCTGGTGAAATGTCAAGAACATTTAAGACTAGTAGCCTTTGAATTTTGACTGTGATGACCCTGTAAGTATCTTATGATCTTTGCAATTATTCATATTTATGATATTTTACCTCTCAAAGCTTAGGGCCTTCTCTCTGAGCTTCAACTTTGTTTGGAAAACATCCAATCCAATCTAAAATCTTCAATGTATATGTACAATGATCAAAGTAAATGAAACTAACTATTTGTTATCTCAGAGGAGTAGTAGTGCTTCAACATTCTGCCATTTACTGGTCCATCTAACATATTTGATCCATCCATTTCTTTCAGATAGAAATCGTTTTTACATCTGTAACCATAAATCAGATAAGGTCCTTTCCATAGAAAATCAAATTTTCCATGTTTACCTTTGTCTTCTCTTCTTGAATCCCATTTAACACTTTATCTCCAATGTAGAAATCATATTCTTTAGTCTTTTTGTCAAAAAGTTTCTTTATTTTATCATGGATAACTTGAGACTTAATGTAAACCTCTTCCCTTGTTTGTTGCAAGTGAATGGTTTGATTTATCCTTCTTTGAATGTCATTTGTTTCAACTTGTAACTCTTGGATAATCTTCATTACTGGTACTCCTAAGGAAGATGGAAAAACAACATCCATTCCTTAGACAAGATGGTAAGGGGATGTACCAATATATTTTTTGGTTGTAAGTCTATCTGCCCATAAGGCATTGACTAACTTCTTGTTCCAAGTAATTTTGTTATCTTCCAGTAACTTTTTGATGATGTTTACAAGGATCTTATTTGAAGATTTAGCTAGGCCATTACCTTGAGGGTAATATGAAATAGATTGGCCAAGGGTGATGTGATATTTATGACAAAATTCAATCATCTTTTTTGATTTGAATGCTGCTACATTGTTAGTAATTATCATTTGGGGACATCCAAATCTTGAAAGTATGTTGCTTTCTAAGAAGGATATAATGACAGTATTTGTGGCTTGCCTAGAGGGTATGGCTTCAATCCACTTAGTAAAATAGTCAGTGGCTGTTAGAATCTACTTATGTTAGGTTGATGATGGGGGCTGAATTTCACCAATGAAGTCAAGACCCCATCATTGAAATGGAATTTCTGTGGAGATGGGATTTAAGGGCAGGGGTAACAACTTTTTCTTACCCTCAAATATTTGCCACCAGGGAAAATTTTAGGGGCAAATTTTAGCCCAAAGGCAAAATTTAAGGGGTTTTAGATTTTGGAGGGGCGATTTTTTTATATAAAACCTTTTTATATAGTTTTGTATAATTAGCCCCAAAATTATTTTAAAGATAATTAATTATTATTTTTTAGCCGAAAAAAATAATGGCGCATAAAATATGAAACGCTGGATTCGCCTGTCAATTTACTCGTTTGCAGGGTTTTGGAAGAGCATTCGCCCCCGATTTACTACGTTGCAGGGTTTTGGAAGAGCATTTGCCCTCGATTTACTACGTTACAGGGTTTTGGAAGGGTGCTGTGCTGTGATACTGACCTGGTTACCAAGCTACCAAGCTTGACCTTATGTTTACTAAGTTGCAGGTTTTTGGAAGGGCATTCACTCCCAATTTACGCTGATGCTGTGCTGTGATACTAACCTGGTTGCCAAGCTTGAAAACAACATAAGAGTCGGTCTTCTTGTGATATCGACGGGTTAGATCTTCAAGTTATGATATGGAAATGGTTTATCTTGAGGAAAGTGTAAAGACCAAAAAAATCCAGCAAATGGTCACTGAATCATTAAATCTTGTGTATCCAGCTTACAAAGCTATGGTGGAGCATATCCACTTAGAAGCTCTGAATAGGTTCAAGAAGGAACTTGAAGAGCCTGTTAAAAATAGAGAAGGGTTTGCATTTGCTCTTAGGCAGTATACATAAAATGGCATGGCAAAATTTGACCAGGGCTGTTCAGATGCAAAAATTGAACAAGCATCTTGGGACCCATCCAAATCTCCGGAGAAACATAAGCAAGAGATTGATGCTTATGCGACATCTCTATGTGCTACTCAATTGTCTGAGATTATAAGTAAATCTAAGGCACAACTTACTAAAGCACTCGCTGAAGCGGTGGCATCTTTTCTTGAGTTTGCATCTCCAGACACTTGGCCAAGCATAAGAAAAATTCTGAAAAATGAGACAGAGAGAGCAGTATTAAATTTTAAATCTGCAATTACTGGATTTGAGATTGATGATGAGACTTCCAATGATATGGTTGAAAGTATTAAAGATTATGGAAGAAGTGTTGTGGAGAAGAAGGCCAAGGACGAAGCTGGGCAAGTGCTTATTCACATGAAGGACAGGTTTTCAATTGTCTTCAGCCATGATGGAAAATGGAAAGTATGTTTCTTTGGTCATGGAGGAAGCTCATGCGAAGGGTTAAAAATATTTGGAAAATGATACTTTTCTGAGTATGAGTGAGGGAATCCTCTCAAGGGCTTCAACCGCAAAGGATCATCCCAAAATTCGAGCAAGCCAAATGCATGTTGCCACAAATGGAGATGTCAAGGGAATTTTGACAATTACCTCCCCAGGAAGTGATGAAAAAGCTTGTAAGTCTCTCATTTATGTTGGTTCCCTCATTCCATTCTTATCAATTGAAGATTTTATGCTTATTCATAGTCTATAAAATAATGCACTTTCCAACTCGAAATCTTCCAAAAATGCATCTCAAATACTCCACGACCTCACAACCACTGATTCAAAGATAGAAAAATTTTATTTGATTCCTTCTAACCAGATAGTAAATAAACCCATAGGACTCTGGGAAAATCTTGTTCTGATATCTAATGGTTATCCCATCTCCGTGCTCTTAAAAAATAACCTAGCCTCTTCCTCTTCCAACTCCCTCGATCCATCAATTTTCTCTAATAATAGTTATTTAATTGATACATCTCAGGTGGCTGGAAATGACCTCACCTCGAAAACATTATTTTCCCAACATCTCGTCTCCTAAAGGCTCTCCACTTCCTCTCATCCCCTTAAAATATTTTTTCAACACCTTCTTACAAGGATGTCCTTAATATGACGCCCATTCCTAATTTTTATGGGACATGCCCTATTGAACTCTTATCCATTGAGCAACCATCCCCCATTCCAAAAAATTACCATCAGAAAGAAAAACATTAACAAAAAATCTATGGCTAGAGAGGGAAACCCTCTTGAATTTATTCGGGGTGGATTAAGCTTGCCTCCCCCTACTGATAAGGACCTTAGAGCACATCCACCCTATAAGGATGTTCCCAAATTATTATCTTGTTTCTCAACATTAGGGGGGTTGGGGGAGCCTCCAAATTCCTTTCCCTCAAAAGATTGATATAAATCTACATACCCTCTATTATATTTCTACAAGAAACTATGGTCCTGAGGGCAAAGGCTAGAGAGGCATTTCAGAATCTGTGTCCAGGGTGCTATTTCGCTTCTATGGATTCCACTAGTCTATATGGAGGGATCCTCTCCTTATGGAATCAAAATTATGCCTCTTTTCAAGCCTCCTCTTTTGTTGGAATTATTTTAGAAGGATTTTTAAGGGGCTCCCCCCTTCCGATCACGTTAGTAAATTGTGATGGACCCTATGGGGAGAGGCAAGACTTTTGGGATAAGTTTCAATATAGTGGACTGCTAGGGGACCATTCCCTCCTTTAGCATGTGATTTTAACTTCACTATCTCACTAGGGGAGTCTTGGGGGTCTCGCGCCCGCTCAAATCCTCTAGTTTCATATTTTTCAAAGTCATTGTAGAACCACAACCTCCAGGATATAACTTCATTTCCATTAGCTCCCACATGGAGAAATGGTTGAATGGGTGTGGAAGATATTTCCAAGCGTCTTGATAGGTTCTTAATGGCTGGTCAGATAGCAAAAATTGTGGGGAGATATAGATCCCGGATATGTCAAGATAAAATATTATATCATTTGCCACTTCTCTTGGAATTGGATTTTGAAAATCACAGTAACATATACCCTTTCAAATTTAACCACACATGGATGGAAGATGATTCCTTTAGATCTCTAGTGAAGGAATGTTGGCAAAAAAACATGGTTTTAAATAGATCATTCATCATGGGCTCCCTTTTCAAAAAAATGGGGGAGCTCAAAAAGGAGGTTGTGAATTGGGAAAAGAAAAACAAGGTGGAGCTTAAAGGGGATTTGTTGGCTTCAGAATTTTAATATGATATTTTCTCCCATATATTTTCAAAATCTCTCTTTCTAGCAAAAATAGCCCAGAAATGAGTCTCTTGGAAACCAGAAAAATGCAGATCTTGAAGATGGAAGAAAGATACTTGGAGACGCAAGAGCAGGGAAAATGGGATTAAGTTGGGGGATAGAAACATGGAATTTTTTCATAATTATGCAAATTGCAAAAGGAATATGATACAAATTAAATCAACTCATAAACACATTGCAGAAAACCAAACTAGACAAAACACTGGCAGACTCGCGGAAAAGGCAGAAGCCTCATGGCTTCCTCATGTAATCTCTCTTATTAAAAGAATTTTAATTTACAATTAAATAGATGAGAGAAGATAGTCCGTGCTATCTTAGTCTCTTTTGGTTGAGTTAATTACTCACCAAAAACCCACCAAGATAGGAGTTCCTAAACAAACTCCATCTTTTGAGGAACAACCCAACAACCCAAGAGTTAGGAATATTTAATTAATTATTTTGGATTTATTATTGTTATTTTAGAGAGGCTAACATTCCCCCCTTCAATGACAAATCCAAAATAAGAACAAGGAACCATCTTCCAAGTTCTCATGTTGATCCTCAAAAAACATTGCCTGAAAAACCACCAAAGCTGGATGCTGAAAAAATGCAATCTGAAGAGACCATGAGTTAGCTGCATGTCTGATTCATATCTGAATTTTTCTTGACAACTCCATCAAGTGCCAAGTTGCAAAAGGATATATCTGTCCTTTGTATGAAAGCAGCATCCTTTGTCCACTGACAAAATTTGTTCAAAACCCACTAGCTGATGATGACAAAAACAAATCACTGTTGCTTTTGTTGTGCTGAAAACTGTCCACTGCTTCTGTGCTGTCGACTGCCCACTGGCAAATTTGTTGATGCCCACTAGAAAATTTGTTGACTGCCCACTGGCAAAGTTGTTGATGCCCACTGGCAATTTTGTTGATGCCCACTGGCTGCTTTTGCTGGTTGTGCCGAGACTTTCAGTCTGACAACCACTGTCAATCTCATTGACATTTTCCCCCCTTTGTCAGCTGAAAGGAGAGACACTTCTGTGGAAAATATTCCTGAACTCCCCCCCTTCAGGTGTAGGAGTTTTGCACTGTTATACTCCCCCATTCAATTGTATGAGAGTACCATCATCTTTTCAGTGTGGGCTGCACAATGTGTGATCGTATACGGTTGTAGAACTGAAGCAATCTTTTAACTGTGGATGACCATTCCCAAGGGTCGATCCATTCATAATGTATCTTCAACCTTGCTGATTTGTGTTGATTGCGACATTTGTCTGAGGAATGATTGCACTTGCCACAATGGCTACAGGGATGGAGATCAAAATACTGATCTTCCAGATGACCGGTTCTCTGACAATGAGAACATTTCGATTGGACTTCAACCTCAGATTGTGTGGAATTCTCTTTTTCCGCAATTTTGGGTTGCATGCACTGCTGGTTGTCTGCAACTGTCTTTGAATGTGCTGAGGGGATCTGTTCAAGAAATCCCGCACTGACGAACTGAATGGGCTTGGAATAATCGGGAATATGTAAGTTGGCGTCATCTTGGACATATCCTAAGCCTCGTCGATTCTTGTTATTCTGAATTTCTTCCCAGGGCCTGATGATGGGCTTGGAAGAAATTGGATCTGGAACAATTGCGACACTTGAAGCTGGCTGAATGAATGACTTATCATATGGATTGTGCAAAGAATTATCATCTAGATGGTTCAAAGACTGGAAAGTATCATTCTTTTCTTGCAATTCAATCCTTTGAAGTTGCGACTCGAGCTGAAGAAACTCAATAGTTTCATGTGTTTGTTGTAGATGCCGTGAAAGATCAGCAAGAGTGCGTTTGCTGACGTGCACCATGTCTTCATCACTGGAGATGATCAAACTTTGAAGAATGTTTAACAACTGAATATGTTGCGCCATCTGAACTTGCGCACTTGAAATCAGGCTCTCTTGTTGGAGATGTCGTACTTTGAAATGTTTCACTTGAATGTCAGGCTTGCTTGAATGATTTGTTGCTAACTGCGCTTGCTTGGAACACTTGCTATAAGTGTAGAATTATCTCGCTTAAACTCTGGAATTCACGCTCGCTTGATGACGATCGCGTTTGTTTAAGCGCTCACTTGACTTTACTTGATGACGGCACGCTCACTTGAATGAATAACCACGCTCGCTTGATGACGATCGTGTTTGCTTGTATGCTCACTTGATGGAATAACCACACTCGCTTGATGTCGATGTCAACTTGGTTGATTGATGTCACAGTTGAACTTGTTTGGTTGCTTTTGATGGTCGCTGCAATAAACTTCACTCTGGCTTGCTTGATGGTTTTGACGCAAAATGCTTGAAATCACGCTCGCTTGAAGATGTAAACTTGTTGCTTGTTTGAAAAAACTCATGCACTCAATTGATTTTGTGTAAAGCAAGGGTGTCGAACACTGTCGAAAATGCACCCAAGAAAGCTTACAATGATTCACTTTAAAACAATGACTTCACTTGTCTTCTTGAAAATTCATTAACAATGAATTTTTAATGATTAACATAACATAGTGAATTTGATTACAAGTTCTGAAAAGAATGTATAACAATGCTGATGTAGACTTTTGAGTGTGCAAGTACATGAACTTGATGAAGTGAATTGGTTTGTTGATTTAAAATGCTGATGTAGATAATCTTCAATTTGTGCAAATGCATGTGTTGATCTTGCAGCTATTTCGTTATGTGTTGTGCTTGATGATATTGAATTTCATGTATGTGATGAAATTATTAATGTGTCACAACTAGACACGGATCAAAAAGCAACAATCATGAATTCATAAAACACATGCGCCATCAAACACACCTAGTGTACCTTAGATCCCCTTATTCAATTTCGGGCGGATCTAGGACACATCAACACCAAAAAAAATGATATCTTTATTAATCACTGGAGTACATCTGAAGCAATGATAATGCCAAACTAACAACCCTTTGAAACAACGCGCCTTCAAAATCTGAATGGATAGTGACACGATCTCTTTCAAAGTAGAACAATACTTTGAGTGATAATAAAGGCGTTCCCTTATTACTTCAAATACAAATGAAAACTCTCCTTAGCTCTCCAAAGTACAAAATACAACTTATCACTGCAAAGATTTTAAAACATCACCCTTATTACTCCAAAATAATACAAAATATTCTTATGACTCCTCAAAAAAATATTCATTTCAACTTTCACACCTTATCACTTCAATTACAAAGAGTCACTTTTTATCTCTCACATTCACTCATTAAAAAAAATATTAAAACACACTCTCCACTTATTCTCTCTCATGAGCTTTACACTCATACTATCTCTCCTCCCACTTATTATAAACGCTTCTTAAAAAGTAAATTTCCTTTTTAAGAAATGAAATTAAGCTTTTGTGTGCCAAATATAAAGCTCCATTCATAATCGATCATGCCACTTATGATTTTAACCTCCACTACGTTATATGTATTCTCATGAAAGATATAAGTTTAACCATTAAATGGAATACGTTCATCACAAATGGATTATTTCTTTACCTTATGAAATAACACGCGAGGAATTTTTCAAAATGGAGCATTTTAACACACGTGACTACCTGAAAGTGCCGTTCACATTTCTACCTACGGTGATGATCACTCCATCACGCGTTGGGCGCATACACATGCTAAACTCGGAACCGGCTGGATGCGTTCTCACCATCGACCTTTAAACTCTTTGAAATGTTGGCTTTACTCTGCAAATACTACGACTGTACTCTGCGAATACCACTGCTCCACGCTGGTTTTAATCTTTTAAAACGTTGTTTGAATGCTGAACGCTGTTCTCAATGCTGAACGCTGGTTCACAAATGAACGCTGCAGATTTTAAACACTGGATTGACGCAGAAACACACTCCAATCCAATCGATGCCAGAATGCTCAACGCAGGGAATTTGCAGAATCTATTTGAATCGATTTGAATGAAAATGCAGAATCGATTTGCCAGAGGTCGATGCCAAAAACGTTGTTTGATGCATAATCCTCTTCAGAAAATGCAAAACACAGATTTGAAGCGCTGCCTTGATCTGTAATGCTGTTTGAACGTCTTTTTTTTTTTTTGAATGTTTGATTCCATCGATTTTCTCAAAATGCAGAATCCAAAAGTGCAGGATCGATGTTCAAATGCAGAAAATGGACTTTTAGAAAAACGCTGTTTAGAATGTTGTTATTGATCAACAAAAATCCATGCCAATTGCTATTATTAATAACTGAATTCTGGATCTCAACTCTTTGCAGAAAGCGATGTCACCATGAAAGAAATGCCGTTCTTTAACGCTGGATCTCAACTTTAAAACGCAGAAAGCGATGTTCATGAAAGTGCTTTAAAAAATTAAAATACACAACGCTCTTTTTCTTTTTTTCTTTTGTTGTTCACTCAATCAATTTTAAAAAAATCACACAGATTTTGCAGCTTTTGAAATAGACAAATTTCATACCACACATGTCGGATTCAGCAACATCTCTGAGCTCCACACAGATTATAGGATCATTCACACTCGCCTGCACACCAGCTCTCAGAAAACCTCCTTTGCGCTGACAGCAACATCTCTGCTCAGTGATTCACAGCACGCCTTCAAGGATTGGCCTCTAATCACAGGCTCCGATACCACATGATACAAATTAAATCAACTCATAAACACATTGCAGAAAACCAAACTAGACAAAACACTGGCAGACTCGCGGAAAAGGCAGAAGCCTCATGGCTTCCTCATGTAATCTCTCTTATTAAAAGAATTTTAATTTACAATTAAATAGATGAGAGAAGATAGTCCGTGCTATCTTAGTCTCTTTTGGTTGAGTTAATTACTCACCAAAAACCCACCAAGATAGGAGTTCCTAAACAAACTCCATCTTTTGAGGAACAACCCAACAACCCAAGAGTTAGGAATATTTAATTAATTATTTTGGATTTATTATTGTTATTTTAGAGAGGCTAACAGAATATAAATTCTATCTGGGAGCTTGAGATGAATGATAGTAAGACTGTCACTAGTCAACAAGATTTAAAGGTCATTGCAGTGTCATACTTTTCTTCCCTTTTTAAATATCTGGGCTCTTCCAACATTGTCTCTCAACTTCAAATTATCCAAAATTATGAAAAATTATTCAGTATTGAGGAGGTTGATCTAATAGGTAGTCCTATCTCCTCTGACGAAATAAAAGGGGTTATGAAGCTTTTTTCCAAAGACGAAAGTCTAGGTTGTGATAGTTTGGCAGTCAAACTCTTATTTTCCTTTTTTGACCTTATGGGGCCTAATCTTTGTAAGGAATCATATGAATCTATAAGGTCTGGAAAGGTCTTCAAATACATAAATAACTCTGATTCAAAAAAGCTCCAAACCAAAGTAGCTAGATATGGCTACTCAGAAAAGTAAATGTTGACACCTAATCCTATGGGTCGGGTGTGGATATCTAATATTGTATAATAAATAATATTAGGAAATAAGGAAGGCCAAGAGTCATTGGGAGATGAATCCCAATAGCCTCACCTCCATGTATAAATACATGTACATTCTTCATCTAATACACATTTTTATTTGAGGAGTTACCTCCTGGTTTGACATGGTATCAGAGCCAGTCCCACTATTGCCATTTTTTCCTGTGGTGTAACTCCCTCGTTCCTTTGCTCAGTCAGTTTTTATGCTAGTTTCTGCTGCTCCATTAAATTGCTGTATTGTAATTCTGCATTTTTTTTTTAACTTATCTCTGCACCTTCTGCACAGCTCTGATTTTTGCAGATTCTAAAGATTCTATTGCAGGATTGCATCCCTTGAAATATCTAAAATTCAAAATTTGTAACGGCCTCTCGGCCTCCCTCTCTCCAACGCTTCTTTCCTCTCACAACCCTGCGTCCTTCCACCTCTTGGCCTCCCTCTTTCCAACGCTCCTTTCCTCTCACAACCCTGTGCCCTTTGCTCTGTCATTCCCACAACGCTGTCATTCCCTTACAGTTCTTTGCCCTTTCCTGAAGTCAGCGGACATTCTGATGCGTTTGAACTTAGCAATCGGATAAACATGGTAGCATTCGGATAAACATGGTATAAACATGGTATCGCTTATACTCCATTCTGTCTGCCTGTCATTCAATCCATATTACGTTCTGTCTGCCTGTCATAATACCATTGTTTATAATGCTTCCTACCACCATATCTATACCGCGTTGTCCAATTCTCCCACCATATGTATTTAACATACGCTGTCTGTCCTCTGTCATATAGCGCCCTCCATGTTGCATATATAATACCGCCCTTCGTTGATTTCTCACTGCCCTCCGTTGATTGCTCATACGCTGTCTGTCCTCTGTCTATATAATATGCCCCCCTTCATTCATATTCCACTGCACCTGCATTTAATTGCACCTACGTTTAATACGCCCCCCCTTCACTTATAACACCGCTCCACGCTACTCCATATTACCGCATTGTCATATTTACAATACCACCATAATACCTCCCCTCCCACCATAATACCACCCCTCTGTCCCATTTAACTATACCGCCCCTTTCATACATTCACAATACCGCCTTTCCATTTTTAATACAACACTGTCCATATAATACCACTTTGTCATATATATTCACGCCCCCTTTCATATTTAACAATACCGCCCCTCCTCATATAACATTCCATACCGCCCTTCATAGTATTCAATACCGCTTCCCCTCAGTCATAATACCCCCCCCCACCATACTTTCAAAACAATTTTTCTTCAAACACAATATATATATATATATATATATATATATATATATATATATATATATTTGGTGCAGAATTCAGTCTTCTTTTTTTTTAGCAAATATTTTTTGTCCCCTTTAATTGAGTAAATTTCCAGAATTGAAGATTTTCTAGAAAAAATTTTCCTCTTCAAAAGAATTTTTTCCAGCAAACTAATGCATTCTCTCATATCTATTGTTGGGGTGGTTCTCTCCGGCAAAGAGAACTATCTTGAACAGTCCCAGAAAATCAAACACACACTCATTTTTAATGAGTTGTGGAAAAGGAATCTGTGAAGGACAAGAAAGAAATCCACCAACAAAGCCCACTTCAGACAAAGAGCTTGCCATTTGGGAAAACAAGAACTGCAAGGCCTATGCCTTGATTGCAGCTTTCGTAAATGAAGAGGTGAGTCACCAAATTTCATCATTCTCAAATTTCTATGATGCCTTGAGCAAGCTAAAAGAACTCTATGACTCACATTCAAATTAGAAGATGTTCAATTGATGATTAAGCTGTTCAGTCTTGAAATAAAGAATGATGATCCCCTTGCTTTAGCTTCAGAAGTTAGATCTATCATGCATGATATTGATAGCACTGGTGTAAAAATGGACATACCTCTCATAGCATATGTTAAGGCATTATATCCGACTTACTCACATTATCTTGAGTCTTTGCAAGCAAGTGGGAACCTTGAGCATATCACCTTTGATACACTTGAGAAGAATTTTGCAGAAAGAGAGAAAGATTTCAGGAAGATGACAGTCCCTTCGTCTTCCGAAGAGGCTGCATACTTGGCACATAGAGACAAGAGTCATGCTCCAGATTCATCTAGAGGAAGAGGTGGCAGAAGAGGAAGAGGAAGAAGAAACTTCACAGAAAAAGGGGGCAGACAATCTGACAAATCCAATCTTCATTGCACACGTTGCAATAAAGATAGACATGATGCATCCAAATGCAGGACACCTTGGGAGAAAATTGAGCAGCAAAGAAATCAAGACAAAGGTAAAACTAATGACAAAGACAAAGGTAAAGCACCTGAATCCGCTCATTATGTTCTAGCACATTGTAACAATGGAGTAACTGAAGACTTGTTTGATGCTTCATTTACTTCATGGAGAGATGATTGGTTGCTAGATTCAGGAGCAACATGTCACATGACATTTAGAAAAGATTTTTTTGAAGATTTCACTGACAAAGTTGATGGAGCAGTATATTTCGCAGATAAATCCAAACTCAAGCCATCAGGGCTTGGCACAGTCAGGCTTAAACTGCCTGGTCTTCCTGATCATATTCTACATGAGGTTCTATACCTCCCGGAGTTGAAGAGAAACTTGCTGTCCCTGATCGAAATCCGGCAGCAAGGACACTTAGTTCACTTGTTTGATGGCAAGGCAGAGGTCAGATCAGCATCAGATCACTCACTTTTCATGGAGGGAATAGAAGAAGGGAGACTCTTGAAGCTGAAAGGTTCATCTGCTCATGCTCAAAACTTTGCATTCAGTTCACATCATGATGAAGGTACATTCCCATCAAGTCTTTTATGGCATGCTAGATTTGGACACTTAAACTATGAAAGCCTTCGTTTGTTGAAGAAAATTGGTGTTAATGGACTGCCTACAATTCCTAGAAAACCTAAGGAATGTGATGCTTGTATTCTAGGAAAGCATAGCAAACAGCCATTTCATGATTCACACTCCAGAGCACATAGAAAACTTGAGCTTTTTCATTCAGATTTATGTGGCCCTATGCCTATTGCTTCTGCAAATTGAAATAAACACATGATGACATTTATTGGATTTACTTATTGAAGAACAAGTCTGATGCTTTTCAAACATTCAAGAATTTTCATGCATGGATTGAAAATGATGCACAAACTCATATTGGCTCTCTACGTACTGATAATGGAAAAGAATACACTTCAAACGAATTTGAAAATTATCTTCGTCAAATTGGAATCAGACATCAAACAACTGTGCCATATAATCCCCAACAGAATGGTGTAGCTAAAAGAATGAACAAAACTATTTTAAATATGGTTCGCTCCATGTTATTTTTCAAGAATGTAAAATTGATATTTTGGGCTGATGCAGTTCTATGTGCTGTTTACATAAAGAATAGGTGTCCTTCAAGTCCAATTAGAAACAAACCTCCTTTTGAAATGTGGCATGGCCACATTCCTTTAGTAAAGCATTTTAGGGTTTTTGGGTCCACCTGTTATGCCTTGATACCCAAGGGTCAAAGGAGCAAACTTGGTGCTAGAAGTAGAAAATGTATCTTCTTGGGGTACTCCAATACCTCCAAAGGATATCGTCTCTATGATGAAGCAAATAAGAAGTTTGTAATAGCAAGAGATGTCATATTCCTTGAATATTCCAAGAGTGACAAGGTCGTTGAGCGGCAACTTGATCACCTGGATAGATTCACACATGCAAAGTCTTTCCAAGAATTTGATAATGAGATTCCACATCTTGAAGGGGGGATTCCAATATTGAATCAAACTATGGAATCATGTCCTGAAGCACTCTCTCCCCCACATGAAGAAACAACCACGGATGACACATTGAATGATGTGATTGACAAAATTGGGAGATTGAATCTTGAATCAATCCCAACTCAGTGAAATGACCAGCCTAGGCCATCTTAGAAAGGTCCTCCCAAATGGCTGACAAAGACACTAGAGAATGTTCATCCTGATGAGGTTGGAAAAACAGGAAAAAGAAGTTCCACTCAACAAATCGAAGGTGATGTAGATAATTCTGATTCTCCTGTTGACATGGATATTGCTTATAACTGTGAATTGAGTTTTTCTACAGATCATGAACCAACTTCCTTCAAAGAAGCTGCTTCTCATGATGAATGGAAAGAAGCGATGCAAAAGGAGTATGATGCCTTGATAAAGAATGACACTTGGAAGCTGGTTGATTCGCCTTTGGGAACAAAACCAATTGGCTATAAGTGGGTCTACAAGAACAAGTATAAAGCAGATGGTTCACTTGACAAGCACAAGGCCAGGCTTGTGGCAAAAGGTTTTGCACAAAAAGAAGGAATACATTATGAAGAAACTTTTGCTCCCACAGCAAAATGGACCACCATCTGGACTCTCTTTGCCCTAGCAGCTCAGAATGGATGGAAAGTCCATCAGATGGATGTAAAAACCACCTTTTTGAATGGAGATCTAAAGGAGAAAGTTTGTATGTCCCATCCAGAAGGATTTGTGGTAAAGGGTCAAGAACACAAAGTTTGAAAGCTTATAAAATCCTTGTATGGCCTCAAGCAAGCACCACGAGCCTGGTATGAGAAATTAACCGAGCATCTTCTGAAACTTGGCTTCAAACATTTTTATCTTGATGATGCAACTTTGTTTTTTAAGAAAGTTGGAAAAACAGTTGTATATCTTGTGGTATATGTAGATGATCTTTTGATAACAGGGAACAATGAGAGCTAAATTGCATCCATGAAGAAATAATTGAAGAAATTTTTTGAAATGAATGATTTGGGTCATGTTCATTAATATCTAGGTATTGAAGTAATTCAACATCCTAAATATATATTTCTTTCTCAAAAGAAGTACATTGGAGATCTCTTGAACAAGTTTGGCATGGATGAATGTAATCCCTTAACCACTCCAATGGAACAAAACTTGAAGCTCACATCTATTGAAGGGAAGGAATTTGAGGATGCAACTAAGTATAAAAAACTTATAGGAAGTCTTATCTACCTAACCACCACTAGACCTGACATTTCATTTGCTGTTGGAATCCTCTCAAGGTTCATGCAAAAACCTTGTGAAGGAAATTGGTCTGCTGCAAAAAGAGTGTTAAGGTACTTGAAGGGGACTCAAGAATTTGGACTCAAGTATACACAGGTAGGCAACTTCAGCTTGATCGGATACTCTGATTCAGACTTTGATGGCGAAAAAGAAACAGGGGTGTCTACTACAGGTTACACCATGAGTCTTGGATCAGGAGTTGTCTCATGGAGATCACGCAAACAGTCAGTTCCAGCAGATTCCATGACCGAGGCAGAATATGTGGCAGCAGCTGAAGCAACAAAGGAAATTGTGTGGCTTCGGAAAATCTTGGAAGATTTGCAGATGAAACAAATGTATTCCACACCACTCATGATCGACAACACTTCTGCAATAAAGTTGGCCAAGAACCCAAAGTTCCATGATCGAACAAAGCACATCAATACAAAATACCATCTAATTTGACATCATGTTCAGGCCAAAACCATCCATCTACATCATTGTTCCACAAATGAGAAAACTGCTGTCATCTTCACCAAATCACTTGGCAGAGAAAATTTTGAAAAGTTCAGATCGATGCTTGGACTCACCAACATCCCTTCGGATTAAAGGGGGGAATGTTGACAACCTAATCATATGGTTTGGGTGTGGATATGTAATATTGTATAATAAATAATATTAGGAAATAAGGAAGGCCAAGAGTCATTGGGAGATGAATCCCAATAGCCTCACCTCCATGTATAAATACATGTACATTCTTCAGCTAATACACATTCTGATTTGAGGAGTTACCTCCTGGTTTGACAGTAAAAAAAAACAAACATGTGGTGCTATAATTGGTTATCTCCTGGGGGAAGAATGGTATTAGTAAATTTTGTACTGGAAAACATTTCAGTATTCTGGGAATCCATTACCAAGATCCCAAAATCCATTCTAAACCAAATCAAGCAACGGATGTTCAACTTCCTATGGATTGGAAAAAAAGGTAAGGAGGGATTCCATCTAGCCAATTGGGACTCCTTATCTAGGCCAAAAAAGTTGAGTGGTTGGGGTTTCAAGAGGGGCAAATTGTTTATATAAAACCTCTTTTGTATAGTTTTGTATAGTTAGCCCCAAAATTGTTTTAAAAATAATTAATTATTATGCTTTAGCCAAAAAAAATAAGGGCACATAAAACATGGAATTTTGGATTCGGCTTCAGATTTACTGGTCTCGACGATTTTGGGTTGTATTCGCCCCAATTTACAAGGTTGGAGGGTTTTGGAACTGCATTCGCCCCAGGATTTACGATGATAATTAGGGAAATGGAGGGTTTTGGGTGGATTTTTTGGGACCAGAGCTGAAGGCATACAATATACAGTAAGAACTAACTAGTTCCCTAGAGAAATCCCGGCCAGAAAATGCCCATCATGCCTTCTTGTCCTGGGAGAAGGTACCTTGTGTTTTTGGACGCTCTTCATTGAGCTCTTCTTCATCATGTCTAGCATCTGGCTAGGAAGGTTCTATTATGTTTTTAGTTTCCTATTTGTTGTGCTTGTCCTACTTGTTATTGTGTGTGCTGAGGTATCCGTGGTTCTTACATACATGCACCTCTGTGTGGAGGATTGGCAGTGGTGGTGGAAGTCATTCTTTACATCTAGCTCAGTTTCTCTCTATGTTTTCCTATTTGTAATCAACTATCTGGTTTTTTATCTTCGCATCTTGAGTGGCCCAATTTCTGCAGTGCTTTATCTTGGGTACTCTTATCTGGTGATAGTTCTTGAGAGGATATGCGTGAAAGGAGATCTTGTTTGGGACAAAGTAGGTTTTATCTTATGGAATCACTCTCTGATGAAATTATCAATTATAAAAGGAGAATTGCGAAAGAGGATATTGTGGTCGTAGCCTAAAGGATATTGTACTCGTAGCCTGAAGCAGGGATTTTCTTGAAAGCCTTCTATAGGGATGTAATTTATATTCTTTTTTTATGAGCATTTCAGACAAATATAGGTATGTTTTGAATATCTTTTCATATTTCGAAGGTAGCACTATTCTATCCTATTATGTATCCAGTTTTTTATTTGAATAATATTTCTTTAGTATTGTATAACTGACAGATCTAGGTTAAAGGGGTTCTATGGAGAGGTATATCGGGGATATATGCTCCTTAAAAGGAAAATTTCGATCAGGAATTGTCATTATATTTAGTTTTGATGATATCGGATGATTAGAGGAGCAGATGCATAGCACATTCTGCTGTTTTTATTTAAAATTGTTTAGAAATTATTTTGAAAACCCAATTCTGCAAAATATGTAATGGTGCTTGCAATAATGCTTGCCACTGGTACCATTGGCTTTTTGACATCATTATACTTTTTTAACTACCTCTTCTCTTCTGTCAAGATTGACTCAGGCCGATTTGGTGATAGTTCTTGAGAGGAGATATGTGAAAGGAGATATTGTTTGGGACAAAGCAGGTTTTCTGTTATGGAATCACTCTTTGATGAGATTATCAATTATAAAAGGAGGATTGTGAAAGAGGATATTGTGCTCGTATCCTGAAGCAGGTCTTTTCTTGAAAGCATTTTATTGGGATTCAATTTATCAACTTTTTTCATGAGAATTTCAAACAAATATAGTTATGTTTTGGATATATCTTTACATCTTACGTCGAAGGTAGCACTGTTCTATCCTTTTATGTATCAAGTTTTTTATTTGAATGATATTTCTTTAGTATTGTATAACTGACAGATCTAGGTTTAAGGGGTTCTATCGAGAAGTATTTCAGGGATATTCCTCCTTACAAGCGAAAGGTCGATTAGGAATTGTCATTACATTTAGTTTTGAGTATATTAGATGATTAGAGGAGCAGCTGCATAACACATTCTGCTGTTTTAATTTAAAATTGTTTAGAAATTATTTTGAAAGCCCAATTTTGCAACATATCTAATGGTTCTTGCAATAATGGTTGCCACAGTTACCATTGGCTTTTTGACATCATTATACTTTGCTCACTACCTCTTCTCTTCTGTCAAGATTGACTGAGGCTGATCTAGTGATAGTTATTGAGAGGAGATGCATGAAATGAGATCTAGTTTGGGACAAAGCAGGTTTTCTCTTATGGAATCACTCTCTGATGAAATTATCAATTATAAAAGGAGAATTGCGAAAGAGGATACTGTGCTTGTAGCCTGAAGCGGGGCTTTTCTTGAAAGCCTTCTATTGGGATTCAATTTATCTTCTTGTTTCATGAGAATTTCAGACAAACATAGGTATGTTTTGAATACATCTTTGCATCTTACGTCGAAGGTAGCATTGTTCTATCCTCTTATGTATCCAGTTTTTTATTTGAATAATATTTATGTAGTATTGTATAACTGAAAGATCTAGGTTTAAGGGGTTCTATGGAGAGGTATTTCGGGGATATTTCATCATTACAAGCAAAAGGTCGATCAAGAATTGTCATTATATTTAGTTTTGAGTATATCAGATGATTAGAGGAGCAGATGCATAACACATTCTGCTGTTTTTATTTAAATTTTTTAGAAATTTTTTTGAAAGCCCAATTCTGCAAAATATTTAATGGTGCTTGCAATAATTCTTGCCACAGGTACCATTGGATTTTTGACATCATTCTACCTTTTTCACTACCTCTTCTCTTCTTTCAAGATTGACTGAGGCCGATCTGGCAATAGTTCTTGAGAGGAGATGCGTGAAAGGAGATCTTATTTGGGACAAAGAAGGTTTTCTCTTATGGAATCAATCTCTGATGAAATTATCAATTATAAAAGGAGAATTGTGAAAGAGGATACTGTGCTTGTAGCCTGAAGCATGGCTCTTTTTGAAAGCCTTCTATTGGGATTCAATTTATCTTATTTTTTCATGATAATTTCATATAAATATAGGTATGCTTTGAATATATCTTTTCATCTTACGTCGAAGATAGCACTATTCTATCTTCTTATTATCCAGTTTTTTATTTGAATAATATTTCTTTAGTATTGTATAACTGACAGATCTAGGTTTAAGGGGTTCTATGGAGAGGTATTTTGGGGATATTTCCTCCTTACAAGCAAAAAGTCGATCCTAAATTGTCATTATATTTAGTTTTGAGTATATTGGATGATTAGAGGAGAATATGCATAGCACATTCTGCTGTTTTTATTTAAAATTGTATAGAAATTATTTTGAAAGCCCAATTCTACAAAATATCTAAATTAATTCCTTCAGACATACAAATAAGGCTTAAAATTAGCTGTGACACACTTGAAGAAGAGGAGAAAGATATATTTTTATCTCTTTGGATTTACTTTATCCCTTGCTACTCTATAAATTTACTTATAACTATCTTTCTATCTAGCCATGAGATGGGGTGTAACAACCCACTGCGGAGAAGTCTCTTACACCCCAATCCCTGTGATCAACATTTCAGTATGGGTCATGTGACATTATATTTTCTTTGTCATTTTGGTAGTATGATTCAGCTCTGGCATTGGATAGATATCCCTTGTTCATGAGTTCATTTTGTTTCATATTTTGGATAGATTGTACAGTGCAGTTAGGCACCTCGAATGTAGCTCAGAAATATACTATGAAGACATTCTGTGTTAAAACTGTAGATACAGATAGCAAAGGATATCCCCCTTTGTGTTAGTGAGTGTTTATTATTAGGGATAGGATAAAGTCTCTTTAAATATCCCTTATGGTCTCATGGGATGGATATGATAGATAGGGGGCACTTCATGGAAATTTGGGATCCTTGCCCACTGTTGAAACCTGTAACCTTGTATCTCAGATTCTCAGTGTATTTCTTTCATGAGTATATATAATATATCTTAATTAAACTTTTATTTAAAAAAAATGGATCACCAAAAGAAAGAAGAGAATTCAATATTAGCAGTCACTTTTTATTCATATGAGAAGATGATAGGGCATAAGAATAAATGATGGATCTGTTTGGGGAGGATTGCTGAGTATCCATAACTTGGAAAACAAGTGTCTTGTAGAGGTCAACCGTAAAAACTGTATGATGCATGATCATCTCTGTGAAATGGGCATAGCCTTTGGAGGAGGAGGAGCCTTGGTAGCCTATGTGGCACATCAATGACATCCTCAGGAGTTCAGTAACTGTTCTGTTGATATGAGTGGGTTGCAGCTGCTAAGGTTTGAAGGTGATTATTTTGGAAGTGTATATATATTATATCCCGATGAGGTGGTCAGATCTTATATGGCTCTACTGGGATAGTTGTCCATACTCCTCCCCGCATTCTCAGATTCCTATAAAGAACTATTTTAGAAGTGGTAGAGGCTGGTGAAGCCACTAAGAAACATTGAGAATGAAAGTGAAGTTTTCTAGTTCTGAAGAAAGCTTGTGTTCATATTTTGACATTGATAGAAGGCAGGGGTCTTGAAATAATCATATTTAATATTTAAGAGTCCATCGCAAGAGCCTCCATAGTTAACAGAGTTGATCTATCTCTCCTCCTTATGGTTACCAAAGATAGGGCAGTTGAAGCATCTAGAAATTTAGAAACAATTTCTCTGAAAGGATGCACAATCAGATTGAAGGAACATATGGGGAAAGCTTACATCCTAACATTTCCAGAAGAATTATTTCATATGTACTCCTTGAAGCACTAGACTGCAAGAGTGTGTGATGTCGTTGCAAGATTCCTTTGGGAGCTTAATAAACCTACAACATATTGATGATTCAAGAAAATGTGCTAGTTTTACTTCTTTTTTCATTCCATATTTCATAAATTTTAGGGCAAAGCACTTAGATGTTACAAGAATAATGAAACCCTGAGAGTCCCCATTGAACTTGAGCATAGGTTTGGACTTGCTTACTGTACAGGTTCAGAGGAAAGAATCTCGTGTAAATCCTAATCAGATTCTTAAGCCTATATGTAAATTATTTTAGGTGTGTGACTTCTTTGGTATTAAGTAAAGCTATAAAGAAGACTATTTTTTAGGCTCTCCTTATGCCTTTGTATCACCTCACTATTTCCAAACTTCAGTATGATGCAGTTAGAGATGTTTCATTTTCCTTTGGTACCTAACATAGTCCTATTGACCTAATTTTGTGGTCATATGTTGGAAATTAATAATTATTTTTTATCTTATTAATCTGGGCAAGGATACCCTATGTTTGAATGGAGCTCTTCCTTCTTCTAAGGGCTTGTTAAGGATAATTATGATAGGTGATTCAAGAAGATAATCTGGTAGGGAAACAGAAACCTCAACTGGATTAAGGATAATTAAGGATAATCTCATAGATTACTACTGTGCCACAGTTGGGGTTTCTGTTGCCCTACCAGCTTTCTCTTCTACTAGTTGTTTCCTGGCCTCTGTTTGGCATGATAAAAGCAAGGATTACACTGTACTGAAGATTCTACGTATTCTACCTCCTGCTAGTCAAAGTAGTCAAGGGAAAGGTAATGCAACTTCTTGGGAACAAGCTATAGCAGACATGTATGAAGTTGATTTTTCTTGTCATCTTGCTGCATCTCTATATTTATATTGTGGTTTATTTCACTGGCCTATGGTTTGATTATTCTTATCCATTAGCATATTTTGGTGGGGCCTCTCAATTGGAGTTGATTGGTGGGATGCTGTTGGTTGTGCACAAAGTGCAACTGAAGATGACATAGTTAGAATTAATGTACATTATCAAAAGGAAATCAGTTATGTGTTGGTGAAAGATAATTTAAGTGATGATGGGAAGCCTCTTATGTTAACAAACCTTTGTGACTCACTTTTATTCATTCAAATTGCAAAATGGGAGGAATACTCACAGACTACTATATTATAAATCCAAATAGAATTTTTTATGCAAATGTTGTTTCTGCAATTGGAATATGTGTTCAAAGGTCCCCATCTGTGGTTTGACCTTGTTTGATAAAAATTTTAAAATGAGTTTTTGGCATCTCTTGATTCCAAGGACGTAGGTGGAAATTTGGTTGAACATGTTACATCATAGTGTTCCTCTTTTCATGGTCAGTTCATATAGATGTTTTGTATATTATGTTGGTAACACATGGTAAAATTTTTCTTGAAGGATATTAGGAGATAATACAATCTCCCCAATCATCCCTTGTTCAAGATAAATGGAGCTAAGTTTTCCTATCAACAAATTTTAAGATTAAAATTGACCAGAGTATGAAGCTACAAATATGACGTTGACAATAGAGATATCCATTGCTTTGTGGAAGAATGCTCACACAGTGCAGCTAAGGGAGAAAGTTGTGTCAGATTATTTCGAAGCAAATATATTAATCTCCAAAATTATTTAAGATGGGGCATTCAAGTCTTTGGAAAACGTGTTGATAAGCGCTCCTATGGTGCTTTTAGGAAATGGGATATCAATTGCATGACAAGTTGTTACATTTTTGTAACATGTCATAAGTTTATTTATTTGTTGACATTATGTTAAAAAATTATCAACCAAATATATAAATTTTCCATAAATGCATATAGGTTGACAAATGGGTCGATAATTTATGAAATTGGTTGATGATGGCTTGGAATATAGAGACCTGCAATTTATTTTTGAAGCTTATCATCTGCCCAGGCATGCTCGATTAGGAGCTTATGGAGATATTTGTAGAATGGAAAAGAGGATGATTAGGGCAGTGGAGAAATGGACCAAGAAAAGACACGAAGGGTCCATATATTTCACCAAAGACCAAGATCAAGAGTGCAGATAATATTATTGCATTCTCATGAGCTAGGAAGAATTTTTTGTGTTAGTGGACTCGAGGCCAAAATTTTAAGGATTAAAAATGCTTCGCAGATTGTTGACAGAGGATCTCAACTGTACATATACTCATTATAAATGTAATTTCCTACATCATGCATGAAGTAACCAGAGTTTTCCTTGGAGTTATCTTTGTTTTATCTAACGAAATGGTTTATTCAAGATTTGGTATGGCTTGTGTGGCCATGGTTACTCACGGATCTATTGTTCTAGTATTGAAATGTTGTGAAGCATATAAGTTCATGAGAGTTCAACTGGATTCTATTTTCTCAAATGATGAGTTGAACATGACGATGGAATTTTCTTTAGAAATTGAATACTTTGAGAAAACTAGGTTTTTTTAACCCCATCTTCATAATAGACCTTGGAGATTGGGTCAAACGACTAACACTCCCAAATTTTATCACCCTTATTAAAAAAGTGTTTGTTTATGCCAACACGACTTCAAAAGGGTGAAGTAGGACAAGTTACACAATCACACATGCCTGAGTATGATCAAAAAATTCATTTCTTATCTCAAAGCGTAAGTGATGATGGGAAGCCTCTTATGTTAACAAACCTTTGTGACTCATTTGTATTCATTCAAATTCCAAAAAGGGAGGAATACTCACAGACTACTATATTATAAATCCAAGTAGAAATTTTGATGTAAATGTTATTTCTGTAATTGGAATATGTGTTCAAAGAACCCCATCTGTGGTTTGAACCTTTTTGATAACAACTTGAAAATGAGCTTTTGGCATCTATTGATTCCAAGGACGTAGGTGGAAATTTGGTTGAACATATTACATCACAGTGTTCCTCTTTTCATGGTAAGTTCATATAGATGTTTTGTATATTATGTTGGTAACACATGGTACAATTGTTCTTGTTCTAGTATTGAAATGTTGTGAAGCATATAAGTTCATGAGAGAGTTCAACTGGATTCTATTTTCTCAAATGATGAGTTGAACATGATGATAAAATTTGCTTTAGAAATTGAATACTTTGAGAAAACTAGTTTTTTTTAGCCCCATCTTCATAATATACCTTGGAGATCGGGTCAAACGACTAACACTCCCAAAGTTTATCACCCTTATTAAAAAAGTGTTTGTTTATGCCAAAAGGACTTCAAAAGGGTGAAGTAGGACAAGTTACACAATCACACATGCCTGAGTATGATCAAAAAATTCAATTCTTATCTCAAAGCGTAAGTGATGATGGGAAGCCTCTTATGTTAACAAACCTTTTTGACTCATTTGTATTCATTCAAACTGCAAAATGGGAGGAATACTCACAGACTACTATATTATAAATCCAAGTAGAAATTTTGATGCAAATGTTGTTTCTGAAATTGGAATATGTGTTCAAAGGTCCCCATCTATGGTTTGAACCTGTTTGATAACAACTTGAAAATGAGTTTTTGGCATCTATTGATTCCAAAGACGTAGTTGGAAATTTGGTTGAACATATTACATCACAATGTTCCTATTTTCATGGTCAGTTCATATAGATGTTTTTTATATTATGTTGGTAACAAATGGTACAATCATTTTTGAATGATATTAGGCAAAAATACGATCTCCCCAATCATCCCTTGTTCAGAATAAATGGAGCTAAGTTTTCCTATCAACAAATTTTAAGATTAACGTTGACCAGAGTATGAAGCTACATATATGACATTTACTGTTGGAAATTGGTCCTTTGATAGGGTAGAACATCATGATGATGACATTGTCTATGACTGCAGTCACCTTTTCCCTCCACCACCTTATCCCAAAGAAATGAGGCATCCAAAGAAAAAATGTCTAAAGAGTTTTATTTTATGATTATGTTTTCAGTTAAATAGTTTTTTAATGCAGGGATTGATTCTGCATAGATCAGGAAATTAAGCCATGTAAGCATATTAAGATGCAAATATTGCTTTACGTTTCATTCATATTTTCAACAACAATGAGATTTTAAGGAGTTGAAATAAACAGATCTGATCATTTTTTTTTACCCAAGGAAAATCTGGGCAGATCGACCCGAAGGGATCACATCCCACTGGCCAAACTAATCAGAGCCTAATCCCAAGGGCGTCGAGGAGAATTGACCCTGTGACCTCCCAATGGCGAGTGCTTTAGCAATGGGACCTTGACCAATTGAGCTAACCGTCGGGGCTTAAACAGAAGATCTGATCATGATCAGACTATTATCATTATTTTTTCTGCAGATGTTGTGCTAATTTCATTTACAAATTAAAATATATTCAACCTTCCCTTAACAAAGATCATTATTATATGTCCAGGTGCAAATTATGGAACCTGATTTGAACAAGAGGCGAGGCTTATTTATTAGCATTGAATGTGTTAATACTATCAATGAAGGCCTTATGATTCACCATGAATCACATGGATGCTCAAAGCCATTTCGATCAAGATATTTGGATTTTTTGAAGAGGATATTTTCTTCCTCAATGATACGCATCAAGAATGGATGCATGCAAAAGGAAACCAAGCAATTTCCAACTCCAGGACTGGGAAGGACATATTATCCCAAAATTCATACACTTTTCTCCATAGAGTGCTCTGCATACTTTGATTGGCAGACTATAGGATTTGTTCATAGTTTCCATCTGAGTGGGCAGCCAGGTCAGGTTACATGCTTACTTAGTTGTACATATGATAAACTAAATACATACACAGGACATGATCTGGCACCTACACATTATGTTCCTTCAATGAGTCATCATCCCTTGATAGGTGATTGGTAAGACTTATGCCTTTGGCCTTTAGATCTCTGTTATTTTTAAAATAGCACAACCACTGGAATGAGCTCTTAAGGCTTTTGCTTTAGTGGTCTTCACGTTGCCTTATTGAAGGGACATAAGGCTTTTTCTTATATCAATCTGCTTGGTGATTTTGATATTTTGTATTTTTGGATTATGCTCAAACCAGTATAATTGTTTTCGAGCATGAAAGGAAAAAACAGTAATTGGACTCGATATATGGATTTTTGAAATCCTTGGTGTAGAATTAAGAGGTTTTTGGACCATTGTGGTAATATCGTTTAGGCAGGAAAACAAAAAATTGGGAGAAAATTATAATTACAAGGACTCTTTCTATTGGTTGCAAAGTTAATTATTGTTATTATTCATGTATTTGTGTTGTATCAACCTTCTCAGTCATGATTGTTGAACCAGGTACCTTGCAATCAATAAACCTGCAGTTGTATACCACTAGCTTAGTCATGCATCAATAGATGCAGAATTTGTAATCATCTTAGATGCAGATATGTTAATGAGAGGCCCCATTACACCTTGGGAATTTTGTGTAGAGCGTGGACATCCCGTTTCAGCTAATTATGAGTAATTACCTTAAATTTTCTATTAATTGATATTATGCACACAACATGGATGAGCATGCTTTCTAATTAGTGGTCAGTCATTATATAGTGCAATACTCGTAAGTTAGTTCATATGGTTTGAGTTTCGTTTGTGTTAGTGGTCATTTGGTACACCGATATGTGTCAATGCCATGCTATGGATCCCATTTATCTCTTTGGAAATGAGCTTGCATGCTTTCAAACTAGGGATCAGTCATTCTATAGTCTAATAATGTGACTATTTATAACTTTCTCAAGGTTTGAGTTTTGTTTTGCTTGAGTGATTGATTGATACACGAATGTATGTTAATGCCATGCTAGGTACCTCATTGGCTGTGATAATGAGCTTGCACAAATTCACACAAGGCATCCAGAAGCTTGTGACAAACTTGGTGGTGTTATTATTATGCACATCGATGATCTTCGAACTCTTGCACCATTCTGGCTTCATAAAATTGAAGAAGTTAGAGCTGACAGAGTACATTGGGAAACTGAAATCACTGGAGATATTTATGGACAAGGTTGGATTAGTGAAATGTATGGGTATTATTTTGGTGCAGCTGAGGTATGTAAACTTATGTTGAAGTCGGTTGATGTCAAAAATATTCTTTTACATTATGGTCTACCATTTACTGTTGGAAATTGGTCCTTTGATAAGGCAGAACATCACGATGATGACATTGTCTATGACTGCAATTTCCTGTTCCCTCCACCACCTTATCCCAAAGAGGTGAGGCATCCAAAGAAAAAAAGTCTAAAGAGTTTTATTTTATGATTATGTTTTTAGTTAAATATTTTTTTAATGCAGGGATTGATTCTGCACAGATCAGGAAATTCGGCCATGTAAACATCTTAAGATGCCAATAATGCTTTATGTTTCATTCATATTTTCAAAAACAATGAGATTTTAAGGAGTTGAAATAAACAGATCTGATCAATTTTTTTTACCCGAGGAAAATCTGGGTAGATCCACCTGAAGGGATCACATCCTGCTGGCCAAACTAATTAGAGCCTAACCCTGAGGGCATCGAGGAGAATTGACCTTGTGACCTCCCAATGGTGAAGTGCTTTAGCAATGGGACCTCGACCAATTGAGCTAACTTTCGGGGCTTAAACAGAAGATCTGATCATGATCAGACTATTATCATTATTTTTTCTGCAGATGTTGTGCTAATTTCATTTAAAAATTAAAAGATATTCAACCTTCCCTTAACAAAGATGGTTATTATATGTCCAGGTGGAAATTATGGAACCTGTTTTGAACAAGAGGCGAGGCTTATTTCTTCGCATTGAATGCGTTAATACTATCAATGAAGGCCTTATGATTCACCATGAATCACATGGATTCTCAAATCCATTTCGATCAAGATATTTGGATTTTTAGAAGAGGACATTTTCTTCCTCAATGATACGCATCAAGAATGGACGCATGCAAAATGCAACCAAGTAATTGCCAACTCCAGGACTGGGAAGGACATATTATCCCAAAATTCATACACTTTTCTCCACAGAGTGCTCTGCATACTTTGATTGGGATATTGTAGGATTTGTTCATAATTTTAACCCCACTGGGGGTAGAATTATGCATAAAAAATATCTCAAAGCTTAGTCAATGGAACAGTGGATCAGCGTAGGACCTAAGCTTGGTGTGGTTGGTAGATTAATCATTAAGGGCGCTCTTAAAGTAATGACATCTTGATCATGGTCAATTACACATTAGACATGGACAATAATACAGTCGTTCTGACTTTTGATTATTTTACGCTTTTATGCTTTATTTCACGTTAGTGTATTTCTCGGTCTATCCTACATTCATAAAGTGGATTGACTCGACTAGCATGTAGCCAATGATAAGGAGGCTTTCTCTGGCATGGCTGAGATCACTTTTTGAACTTGATACATTTTGTTAGCACCCATTTTCCTTCTCATGTTACGATGGTCTTGATTCCCATAGCAATGAGAATGAATTGCTTGATTTTGTCTGCATGTTCCAATTTTGATGGACTGTCTCGTAACATGCTTGAAGGATACCTTTTTCTTGTTAGGCATCGATTGTATTATATCTGTGAATCAAAAAATGCAAATGGAGTAGTGTGCTTATAGTATTTAAATTTTAGATATCCCCTACGCATAATGGCATTCATGCTTAAGATTATAAACTACTTATTCTTAACCCATCTGATTCGAATGGGTATTCTATGTACCTTGTCTTCGTTTAAATTTTAAATTACTTGTTCACTTGGTTTAAAGGGAGCTACCCCTACTTTATTTATGGGAGAATGTTTTGTTTAACTTTTTGGATAGCTTGAAAGTTTGAAGTAATTTTGGTTTTCAAGTTCCTGTGGTAATTGTTTACTGAAGAGTTTGCCGGATTATCCATAGTCTCACGAAACACTTGTCGACGTTTCGAATCCCAACGGGGATCCATCTTCAGGACATTGGAATGAAGAATTAAAAGAAGGATTATAATCCATAAATAATGAATTTATAATTTATAATTTTTGATTTAATTCAAAGATTTATTATTTTACTATTTTAATTTTAATTTTAATACAATACTAAGTTTTTAATAAATACACCATACAAATTTATTTCCATTAAAAGCTTATTCAAAAAATAATAAACCTATTTTTATTTATATTAATAAGTTTATTACTTTTGACAAAAAACTTAAAAAGTAAAATCAATGATGTTTATACTAATAAAAAGCTTAAGGATTATTAAAATTTAATTAAGGGTTCTTATACTTATTTAAAGGAAATTTACTTAGGATAATTTAATATACCTTGAAAATTTAACTTATTTATTTTTAATTTGATTTAAAATTAAAAATAACAAGTTAAAAATAAATCAACTTATCTATTCTAAAAATTAATTAATTAATTAAATAAACTAAGGAATTTCTAAAGAGTATTAATGCTTATTTATTTTTATTTTTAATTTATAAAAATAAATAATTATTTAAAACCCTAGAAAATTTTTATAGGTTTTAATGAGGAATGTTATAGTTTAAATATACTACCAAGAAATTTACGCTTATTAATGTTAACTAATAAGTTATCTTTAATTATTACAGATTAGTTAGTTTTCTAATTAATAAATATTAATCTAGCAAACTAAATAAGGAAGGGAAGCAAATAAGTATTTTCTACTTAATAATTATATATAAATTAATTAATTTTATATAGAATAAAATTAATTAAAGTTAATAATTATTAACACAAATCTGCTCCTCAAGAACACATTCCTCCCAGGTATGAGTTTGTAGTTATATTATTTCAAGGTTTGTCTCCTTTCTTTAAGTAAGGGTTTAACAAATAACGAACTTTCTTTTAATAATTATTAACTTTAATTAATTTTATTCTATATAAAATTAATTAATTTATAAATAATTATTAAGTAGAAAATACTTATTTGCTTCTCTTCCTTATTTAGTTTGTTAGATTAATATTTATTAATTAGAAAACTAACTAATCTGTAATAATTAAAGATAACTTATTAGTTAACATTAATAAGCGTAAATTTCTTGGTAGTATATTTAAACTATAACATTCCTCATTAAAACCTATAAAATTTTTCTAGAGTTTTAAATAATTATTTATTTTTATAAATTAAAAATAAAAATAAATAAGCATTAATACTCTTTAGAAATTCCTTAGTTTAATTAATTAATTAATTAATTTTTAGAATAGATAAGTTGATTTATTTTTAACTTGTTATTTTTAATTTTAAATCAAATTAAAAATAAATAAGTTAAAATTTTCAAGGTATATTAAATTATCCTAATTTTTTTTTAAATTTCCCTTAAATAAATTATAAGAACCCTTAATTAAATTATAATAATCCTTAAGCTTTTTATTAAGTATAAACATCATTGATTTTATAGTGTTAGGATTTTTTCAAATCCTTAAAAGTAATAAACTTATTAATATAATAAAAATAGGTTTATTATTTTGAGAATAAGAAATAATAAACTTTTTAATAAAATAAATTTAGTATGGTTATTATTTATTAAAAACTTAGTATTATTATTAAAATTAAAATTAAAATAGTAAATAATAAATCTTTGAATTAAATCAAAAAATTATAAAATTATAAAAATTAAAGTAATTGAAAAATTTGGTCGGCCCGTGCCTTTCCTTCCTTCTTCATTATTTATGGATTATAACCCTTCTTTTAATTCTTCATTCCAATGTCCTGAAGATGGATCCCAGTTTGAAGTAATTTTGAAGGTCCTACATGATAGAGTGCACAACAGGGGAGAGGAGAATGGGAAAACTTATATCATTCTTTTCCTTGTTTCACAGGTTCTATTACATTCTGGTTTTTGACAGGAGCTCTTCATTTTGGCATATTTGATTCATATTTCTATTACTGTTGTAAGTATTATTCTGGTCCTGATTACCAGGCTTGTTTTTGCATTATGAAATTGTATAATCCTCCTTTTTTAGTTATGGATTTATCCTTGATTGCAAGGACTACAAAGGCATTCAGATAACATGCTTAGCTGGTCAGTGTATTTAACAAATAAAAATATACTGTAAGTTTTGGAATATCCAAAATTTTCACTGTTGGGTTCCTTAGGGTTTCTCAATGTGTTATTTCTTTTAGCTTGAAGTGGTAATCTGAACTGATTTTATCATTTCTTTGAAAGCTCATGGCATTGTGTCTATTAAATGTTTTCCCATGCTATTTTTTTGACAAAAGATCCATCTTTCCTTTCTAGATGAGCATGTAACCAGTTACTCTAATGTCTATTTTCCTTGACAACGATATTTCTAACCTACTAAGTTCCCTATTTACTAAAATTATTCATGGTTTTAGTTTCAATTTTTTTTATCAGTGTTCTTTCAAGATATCATATTAGTGGAACCAGACTGCAACTAGTGAAACAAACCGGTCCAACCTGTTTGGGTGTCAAGCCGGTCTGGTTCAAGATCTAGGACTAAAAATGGTTGGTTCAGTACTGAACCGACCTTTTTTCAATGAATCGTCCAGTTTTGTCGATGTAGTCAAGGGATGTTCCAAACACAATTAAAAAAAAATAAACGATCAAAACAAAAAAAAAAAAAATTAAGTGGGGCATCCTAATATTCAAGGTACTAGCAAATAGCTGCCACATTCCAAGAAAAACTCAAGATTTGCAGATACCCTGTCCTAGAATGATACAGTTTAAAAGAGGTATTAATCCTCTGTTTTATGGCGTCTTCACCCAATATATGCAGATCCTCTCCTATAAATGGTATATAATAAGAGGCGTTAAACCTTTGTTTTATTGGGATTTCCAGTCAACACATGCAAGATGCACCTTCCAGCTAAACTATAATAATAAGATACGCCTAATAAATGACAAAAGAAATCTATGCTAAGATGTTTGGACCGATAAAATCTGCTAAATTCACCCAGGACTTACACTTGGAAAACTATGTGAAACTACCTCTTAGAGAAGACCAACAACGAGGCATGCTGTCCTCCTCAGGCGTCCAAGGTCCAAACGAAACATATTTTCTCACTTAAAATCTTATTTTCACCAGACCCAACGATAGACTGTTTTCCATGCCCTTCTGTTGAGTGAATTGTAACCCACCTCCACCTTTTCTCAAAATCCCCAATTCTTCAGCCTTTGCAGCAGCCAATTTTACTGACAAATAATCTCCATTACCAATAGATAAATCAAACCCTTCTTATTGAACAATCTCATATTAGCATAATGAGAAAATCCAGAGAACAAGCTTACCAGACTCGAAATTATGTGTAGCTAGTACCAATGATGATTTATTTGCACCACTAGGGTTTCGCCCTACGAAGTAGACATAATAGTCTGGCACTGCTGCCAGGAGTCACTGCAATGTCTTGGTGCACAATTTTGAGCCCCACAATACCTGAAATTTCAATTTAGAACAAATAATAAACTAAGAATTTGGAATTGGACCTCAATATCAGTGCTAGTAGTAGCATCAACAATAACACTACGCTTAGTAGAACTGGAACGCGTTTTCCAAACTGCACGAGAAATACTTCCCTCACGAGTCACCATGTGCATGCTTGGTCTCGATGGTTCGCTTCCTTCAACTCCTGGTTCAACTACCATATCTTGATTGGAACCAACACCCCGAAATCCACTAGACAATGATTCGCCATTTTGTACTAGTGATTTTCCATTTGTACTGGTGATTCGCCATGATTTTACAAGATAATATAATCTCGTGAGAGATTCGCCAAAAAATTATATATACATATTATATTATTAATAAAATTTCCTTCCATTTTTCCTATGTATCATGGGGATTCGCCCATTTATTATACAAATAAATTTAGGGGGGTTCTTAAAATTTTCCCTGTTTGCCACTTGTGACAGGAGGTCACATACTTCTTAACATCTGTAAACAAATTAGGCCAGTAAAAGGCAGCTCTTAGGATTTTCTCTACAATAGTCTTCCAGTAGAGATTTCCTCCATAGTCACCTGCATGAAATTATTGTGATATTTTGTCAGCTTCTTCTTTTAACAAAAAATTTAATAAAATCCCACTTTGATCTTGCCAAAAAAGTACATTGTCTAAAATAAAAAATCTTACTGCCTTTAGCTTTAAGAATCTAGCTTTTTTTCTTGATAAACTAGGAGGAGCTTGTACGTTTAGTAATACAAATATGATATCTCCATACCATGGTGAGTCTGAAAAGGCTTCACTAATCTATGGATTCACCATCTCTTCCTGATCATCTACTTGGGAAATAAAATTTATGTCTAAGGCATGACAATTTGATTCAACCATGAGTTTGGCTAAACCTTGACCTTTTATCAATTTTGTGGGTTTTATCTCTATGTCATATTCTAAAATAGTGGAAATGCACTTACCTCTTCTTCCATCAGAACCATCTTGAGTAAGAATGTCTTTTACTACAACATTTGGGACATAGGTAATGACACGAGAATAGAGTATGCATACTCTGAAATATTTAATGTCTTTTACCAAAGCTAGGGCCTATTTTTCCATGATATTGTATTTCAAAGTAGCATCTCTAAGTGTTCTGCTAAAGAAAGCTATGGGATGTTCATAACCCTAGTCATTTTTCTGCAGTAAAATTGCAGCAATGGTGTGCTCTGAAGCAAATGAAAAAATGATGAAATTATTTTTGAAGTTAGGACTTATAAGGATTGGAGTTTTGGTTAAGGCCTATTTGATGGATTCAAAAGATTGTTTGGCCTCAACAGTCCATTTAAGAATTGAATCTTTTTTAAGAATGATGTTTAATTCTCTAATTATCTCAGCTAAATTGGATATGAATCTTCTTAAAAAGTTAATCTTACCTAGAAAGGTTTGTAACTCTTTTATGTTTCTTGGTGGACTGATGTTAAGAATTGCTTCTATTATTGCAGGGTCTATTCTAATTCCTTCCTTAGAAATTATGTGTCCTAGTAACTTTGCTTCTTCTAATCCAAATAACGTTTTCTTAGGATTTAATGAGATGCCAAACTTTCTGCATTTTATAAAGACTTGTCTAAGATCATCCAAGTGTTCATAATTAGTCTTAGAAAATACAGTTATGTCATCTAAGTAAATTATCAAGAATTCATAAATTTCCTTTGCAAAGGCTATATCCATAGCTCTTTGAAATTTTGCCCCTGCATTCATTAAACCAAAAGGCATTCTTACATACATAAAAGTGCTGCAAGGAGTAGTGAAAGATGTTTTGGCTTGATTCTCTGGTTGGACTAAAATTTGGTTATATCCTGAAAATCCATCTAAAAGTGAAATTCTAGAGGAACCAACTACCCTTGGTAAAATGTGATCCATTTTTGGTAAAGGATAATTATCTTTTAAGGATACTTTGTTTAGATTTATAAAATCAACACATAATCTAATCTCTCCTGTGTTTTTTCTAGTTGGAACTAGGTTAGAAACCCAATCAGAATATCTGATTGGTGCAATTATCTATGCATCATACATTCTTTTTACTTCCTTTTCTATTAAGGGCATCAAAACAGGGTTGATCCTCCTTAAATTTTGTCAAAAGGGATTTTGATCTTCTTTTATTGGAATTTTATGTTGAATTATGTCGGTGTCATAGGATTTTAGGTCCTCATAACTCCAAGAAAAAACATCTTTGAATTCCTTAAAAAGAGCAATATATTTTTCCTTTTCCTGTTGAGGTAAGGCTTTGGAAAGTTTAATCATTTTGGGTTTTAGTTCTGTGCCAATATTTCATTCCTCAATGTCAGATCTAAGTGGCTCCATCTTGGGTTCTCTGGCAACATCATTTGAGTCAAATAAATCTTCTAAATGAGTTAAACCTTTTGGTAAGAAATTATCTTTGAGATTTAATATATCAGATTCTTCATCAATTATCTCATCAATTTCTATTCTCTCTAATTTATCTATATCTGATTGACTGAATTTAGTTGGTCTAGCAAAATTTACTTTATTTACATCTATATTATTCAAATCTATTTCACTATCTAAATTCTGATCTATGGTACAATCAATGTCTATTTTATAGTTCTGAAATTCACCTTCATTATTCATAAAATGGTAGATTTATTGGTCTTGTGAGAAAATTTGCCAATATTTGAGGTTGTCTGGAATTATTGCTTTGTGTTTTACTTCTACAGTATACATATGATTGGGCTGAAAAGGTAAATTACAAGTACTAGCAAAGGTTGCTAAAGACTGTTCTTGTAAGTTTTTCCTTCTTGGTATTGCAGAGAAATTACATTCCAACAAATCATCAATCAAATCTAGTACAATGTCTCTATATCGGCATAATCTAGGATTGTAAACATAATATTCACCATTAATTTTTTTTAAAATCAACTCTGAATCTCCCATTATTTCTATTATTTTTCCTCCTAAATTTTTGATAATCTGGAGTCCTAAAATGAGGGCTTCATGCTCAGCCATATTTTTGGTGCATTTGAAATTCATTATGAAAGCATGGCCTTCTACATGATTTTTCTCTATATTAGTTATCCATAGTCCTGCTCCTGCTCCTAACTTGTTTACTGAGCCATCAAAATCTAAATGCCATAAATATTAATGAAAGATATTATCATTGTTCTATGTTTTATTTTATTCCCTTAGTTCAGTCTTGATTTCATCATCAGTTTCAGCATTACATAGGATGAATGAATCTAGGTCAGTAGGTGTAGTGTAAATTAGCTAATTTATTGACCTTTCAGCACTACTCACCATATATTTCATTAATGTTTCCCTATATAACTTCTTAGGTTGACCAAAAACTGATATAGTAGCATAAGACATGTCCAATTGTAGAGATCCATGTAACTTTGCTCCCGATGAGCGAGATAATAACATTCCATATTTGGGTGGGATATCAGCTACTACAATGTCCATAAGTATACTCTTACCAGGATATTGAACTAATGTTACACACAAATCTTTGATTAAACCTAAGCATTTTACTTTACTATAATCAAATGAAAATAATTTTTTGTAAGGCCTTATAATGTCTAAGTTCAGGGTTTCCATTACAGCTTTGGGCATTAGATTATGTGAAGCTCCTGAATCTAACATTGTGTTGTGTAAGATTTGATCATGAATAGTTAAAATGATGTAAAATGGAGGAACTGATCCATATTTATTCTTTCCATTTACATTTAGGCCAAAAATCAACTCTGGTTGATCATCATTCAAGTTTATAGAGTCTTCTCTATTATTTATGTTTAATGTTTTAGTGATTGTTGATTTATACAAAACATGTTTTACCAATTATGTTAAAGGAATTGGCATTTTTAACTTTGCAATTTCAGTTTGTATATTGAATGAAGGTTGTGATTTACTTATTTGAATTAACTCTTCCTTAGTAACTATAGTTTGTGTTGGTTTATCTTGATTTTCTACATATATTTTCATTTTTTGTTTGAGTTTCTTGTGCTTTACTACTCTTTGTTTTCTTTTCAGGAATGGTTTCTGAAGCAGTAGATGTTTTTTCATATTTTGAAGTGTCAGAAGTTGTTTTTGCAGTGGCAGCTTTTGGATCTGCGGATTTTGGATTAGCAGTGGATATTTTAGGATCTAAGTTTATTGTTTTAGAAGAATTAGATGCTTTTGCAGCAACATATTTTTGTGAATCTTTTGTAGCTTGATAAACTTCATCTGTTATGTCAACAATCTTTGGACTTGGTGAAATTTTGGGGCTGGAAATTTTTTGGGAAGAACTAGAGTTTTGCCTATTTTCCCTAGGGAGAATTTGCAGAACTTTTGTTGTTGGGCCTTCTAATGTTTTCTTATTTTCAGTTTGAGGATTTTTTTTAGTAGAAGTTGTTGAGCTCCAAAAATGTTCCTTCTTCCACCACATTCCACTCCATTTATTTTATCCATTAATAATCCCAGGCTCAAATGATCAATAAAATTAGTTAAAATTACTTCAAGAATGAATATCGTGGCTAACTTGCTATGTTTTTGTGATTTTGTCATTATAGTACTTTTTGAACTGAAACTAGCTACATAATATAGACATTCTGTAGCTAGTTTCCAATTCTGTAGCCATCTTCATGTTTAAACAGGTTCCAAATGTCCTCTCAGGGAAATCCACACATGGTCGTATTCCACGTCATTCCCTCAGCATTTGTTGCTCTCCATGAAGATCGAACAGAATTTTGTACGTGGTTATGCACGTGAGAATTCAAGCAAGGAGATAGACTCCTAATAGGACAAGGACAGTCTAGATGTCCTTTGTCATGATTACGATGCCACCTTTAGAGTTCTAGTTCGATTTTAATATGGAAAGACAATAATCCCTGTATTATCTCAAGTTCTGTTATGTAAATTTGCTATAAATATGCTCGGGAAACCGAGAGACAGAGGTTAGATTTTGGTTAGATTTTATGGTTGACTGCTAGATCTTTGAAGTTCGAGAATACTCTGTTTTGAGGTGATTCCTCTTTAATGAAAGAAGCAGTATTTCCTTGAACGCATTCAGTCAATTTTGAGCTAGATTTCGTGCTACTCTGGTGGTAGAGGGCCCCTGCCTCTTGAGCAGCCTTGTTTATAAAGTAGATAAGTGTTTTTAGTCTCGCTTTTATTTCTAGTTTAAGTAGATTTCTGAAGCTTACGTTCATATTTGTTTATATTTACTATCACAGTCAAACTTACTCTAATCAACTCTTCCAAAATATTATTATGAAGGATAAGGCACAACTGTGATAGTGTAGGTTTTAGTTGCATTTACTTTCGTTAGTTATCACAGTTAAAACTTACTCTAATAAACTTTTCCAAATATCATTATGATGAATAAGGCATAACTGTGGTATTGTAGGTTTTAGTTGCTAGTTTACACCAAGTGGCATAGCCAATCTTACTCTTACAAAGCTCTTCCAAAATATCATAACAATGAGTAAGAAGTAGCTGTGGTGTCTTGGATTTTAGTTGTATTTTCTTTCAATCTTGTGTTTATGTTCAATTACTTTGAATGACACAGCCATACTTGTTCTCACAAACTCTTCCAAAACATCATTCATACTGAACGGGATGGACTGTAGAATTCCTTAGGTTAGTTGCATGTTAACTTAGTTATAGCACTCCAGAGGTAGAATGCATGTGATTCAGCTCTGTCATTTCATTTTCAGTTTGATAATGGCTTTTCAGTCTAACATTGTTCACTGTACTTCAAATAGACTAGTGGCACTCTAGTTTAGTTTTAGCTCACTGTATTAGCACTCCAGTCTAGTTGTCATCCATTGCATTTTTAAATTATATTAGTTGTTAAATTTAAATACCACAGTCTTCATTATTTACAAAACTTCTTTTGTTCCAACCTTACATTAATACACAATCATTTGGACAGGATTTAGTATCAGTCTAAGACCAAAATTATTTTGCAACCTTTTTACCATTTCACAAACAAGCCTTTTCTCAAAAGACCATTCTAAAAAGGAAATCTATAACTTCTGAGTGAGGCCTAGTGGTGTTAAATTGAGTTGCAGAACAGAATTAGAAGCTAGTTTAGAATAGAAATCTTATGGTGCTACAAATGTTCTTTTCCAAATATATTCCAATAGACCTTTAATCATGGATGAGATGTTGTAACATTGTAAGTTGATTGTTTGATTGTTTAATTAGGAGAACTTCATTTACACTTAACTGCCCATTTCTCAAGCTCTTCCAAAACATATTTAATGAATGAATTGGACAAGTTAAGCTCATGTTGTGATTTATTTTCTTGAAGTCATTATCAAGCTTTGTATTTTGCTAGTCATAGTTTAAGCTTTGTTTTGTTTCAGTATTTGCATTTGTCATTTGTCATCCATAATTTAGGCTTCACTCTATTTTTAACCAGTAGCTTCTTTCCACCAGCATTTAGTTCTTTCCCTTGTGAACATAAAACCATAAAAACCCAAAAACATCATAAAACACTAGACACAACGTAGTGAGAAACAATTACCTAGGCACATATAGTGCACCACACTTCAGCAGTTTACCAACCCTGGTTGACAATTAATGAACTCAATTTAGGAGACTAGGTTGAGCACAAACATTTTGGCGCCGTTGCCAGGGAAGTGTAACTAGGTAGCCTTGTTTCTTAACTCCAAAAAAAAAAAAATTATATGCATAGAGAGAGAGATTCAAGGGGTAGATTCATAAGAAGTAGCAGCAGAAGCTTGATCCCTAGAACACCACTTGTTTCATCTAGACCAAGAGCTAGTACACCTTCAACTCAGACCCATAATCCATCCTTTACTGATCCTAGACTCCCAGAGGACTTAAGATCAGATATTCCATTAGAAAGACCTCCCATTTCATCCACTGAACCTGCCTTAGAAGAGGATTCAAGGACCTCTGTTAGAGACACAAACTTTTCCACTTCCTCAGAAGAATCAACTATGGCAGAAGAAGGGGGAGGAGGAGTCTTTAAGGGAGAACACACATTATTTGGATGAGGTAGAGGTAGAGGTAGAGGAGAAGGAGGTAGAGGTGTAGAAGGTGAAGGAGGTAGAGGAAGAGGTAGAAGAGAGATGGGAAGCTCTTTTGGGTTTCCTATAGTAGATGAAGAAACTAATACAACCATGAAAAACATTTCACCCTCTGTCCTTCCAAACTTCTATGGACTTAAAACTGAAGATCTTGAAACCTTCCTATTTGAATTTGAAGTCCTGTGTAGAACTTATGACTACTTACAAGATGCTCAAAAACTTAAACTATTTCCTTCAACATTGAAAAGAGCAGCATTGAAGTGGTTTATGAGTTTGATCAACAGTTCTATTAGGACATGGGAAGACATGAAACAAGCATTTCTAGAGAGGTATTTGGATTATTGTATGCCAATCAATCATAAGGAGGAAGTTTTTAAGATGTTACAAAAAGAAGATGAAAACCTGGAAGATTTGTTGGAGAGATTTCATTACAACATCAAAAGAGCAAAAATGGAAAACTTAGATCAAGACACCTTAAAAGCTCTCTTGTTGAAAACAATTAGGGATGAATGGTTGGATATCCTTAACATGATGGGAAAAGGGGATATATATCATCTCACATTACCTGAAATAGCTGAGTTATGTATCAACCTTTCAAGAGGGAAATCTAAAACTATAAAAGGCCCAAGAGACCTTGCTCTTGCAAGGGTAAGTAAGTCTGCTTCTGGGACAGTAAGTAGGGCAGAGATAGGGCATATGCTTGATGAATTCAAATCTGATATCTTAGGGAGTCTTAGTGAACAAATAGACACCCTTAAGTTACAAAACAAGAAAAAAGCTGAATCTGATGCTTTAGCAATCTTTTGTCCCAGATGTAGAAAGAAGCATGCCTTAAGAGAGTGTCATTTGGATGCAAAAGTTGTAGAGACCTGTGTCATTTGTTCAGAAAAACATGAGACCAAGAGTTGTCCTTCACTTCCTGGTCTTAAAGCTGTCTTTCAAGAGGAAATTCCTACAAGTGCCACGGAATCTATCAATTTTGTCTCTAGAAGGCCTTGGCAAGGACCTCAAACACAAGGATTTCATGATCAAATGTATAATCAACCTCCACCAAATTGGAATTCTTGGCAGCAACCTTGGCCCCAATTTCAAAATCAATCTCAAGCTTGGGCACAAGGGGTACAAAATCCCTATGGAAGATACTCTCGGTACTATCAGTATCCACCATCCTATCCACCATATCCACATTTTCCTCAACAACAAAATCCTCAAAATCCACAACATCAAAATCAACCACTTCCATTACCATTTCCTCAGAAGTCAAATCAGTTGCCTGCTCAACCCATACCAAACCCCAACAATAGAAATCCTCAGAATACATATATGATAGAAGGCCAACAGTTTCCAACTTATTTAATTACTCCTCTAGACCTTAGTGATGTTCAACTTAGGTCTGGAAGAATACTTGAAAGGAGGAAACCTTCTGTGATTATACAAGAACAAGACAACTCTGAGGAAGATTCTCTACAAGAAAATAAAAGTCTTGAAGAAGACACATCTTTTCAGGACCCAAATATTGAAAAATCAAAACAAAAAGAACCAATAATTTCAACTCCTGTATTAGAGCAACCATCAACATCCACTCCTACACCTCCCTTTCCAGAAAGATTACAAATTGATAGAGGTGTAGAAAAACAAATTATGGTGCCTAATTATGATTTCCTAGATGAGCTAAGAAATGTTTGCATCAAGATTCCATTATTACAAGCCATCAAGGAAATCCCAATTCTAGCAAAAACAATAAAGGAGTTGAGCATGAAGAAAACAAGAAAAAGAATAAGAGAGACAAAGAAAATTCAACTGGCAGGAAAAATAGCATACATTATGATGGGTAAGATTGATATTCCAAAGTATCTAGACCCAAGAAATCCAGTTGTAAAAATTCACATCAATGGAATTGAGATCCAAAACACACTCATTGATTTAGGAGCAGCAATCAATATCATGAGTAGACAAATCATGGATAAAATGAAACTTCCTAATCTTCTATTTACACCCACATTATTACAATTAGCAGACAGATTTGTGATTAAACCTGATGGGGTAATAGAAGACATTACAGTGTCCCTAGATTCTTGGGAGTACCCTGTGGATTTCATGATCCTAACTCCTAAGAACAATCTAGGAGGACACCCTATTATATTAGGAAGACCTTGGTTAGCTACAGCTGATGCTTTCATTAGTTGTAGATCCGGTGATATGTACATCTCTGATGGTATTTCAACTACGAAATTCACTTTGTATCCTATAGCAAGGACAATTACAGATTTAGATGATACTCAATGGATAGAGGATGAAGAAGACTTACAACCTCTCTTCACAATTTCAGAAATTAGTGAAGATAGTCAAATCCTGAATACTTTAGAAAACTTTGAATCCTCTTTGGAACATAAACATGAACCATTTCAAGAAGAATCCAAAATTGAGTTTTTGTCATCAAGACAGATGTCTCTTCATTCGATGGATAAATTTGGCAGCTCTACAAATGAGATATTTCCAGGAAAATATTTAAACATAAACAAGAACCTAGAAAAATCTCAACAAGAAGAGTTAGTCAAGATATTACAGAGACATTCTTCTGCATATGCATGGGAGTACACTGATATGAAAGGGATAAGTCCTAAGACTTGCACTCATCACATCTACATAGAGGAAAATTGTAAACCAATCAGACAACCTCAAAGAAGGATGAATCCAAATCTTAGGGAGATTGTTAAAGAAGAATTGTAGAAATTGTTGAATGTCAAATTTATCTATCCTATTTCAGATAGTCAGTGGGTTTCTCCTTTGGTAATTGTGCCAAAGAAAAATGGTAAATGGAGGGTATGTATTGACTACCAATAATTAACCAAAGCTACTCTTAAAGATCATTTTCCATTACCTTTCATAGATCAGGTGTTGGATACCTTAGCTGGAAAAAAGTACTTCTCATTTCTAGATGGGTTTAGTGGTTATAGTCAAATTCAAGTAGCACTTGAGGACCGAGACAAAACCACCTTTACCTGTCCTTGGGGTACTTATGCTTACCGAGTATTTCCATTTGGATTATGCAATGCACCTGCAACATTCCAAAGGGCAGTATTAGGAATTTTTTCAGATCTAATACATGATTGTGTAGAGGTATATATGGATGATTTCACAGTTTATGGAAACAAATTTGAAGAAGCTTTAGCAAACTTGGAAAAAGTTTTAAAGAGATGTCAAGAAGAAAATATTTCACTTAGTCATGAGAAATGTTTCATGATGTTTACTGAAGGTATTGTTTTGGGGCATCATATTTCAGGGGATGGGATTAGAGTTGATGAGTCAAAAGTTGAAGTCATATCTAACTTATCTATTCCAAGTTGTCAAAAAGACGTTAGGAGTTTTCTAGGATTTACAGGATATTATCGAAGGTTTATAGAAAACTTCACCAAGATAGCATCTCCACTCTTTAAATTTCTTACCAAAGACTGTGAATTCAAATGGAATTCTGATTTCTAGTTAGCTTTTGAGACCCTGAAAACAAAAATTTCTGGAGCACCTATTTTAAGAGGACCTAACTAGAAGTTACCTTTTCATATTTCAACAGATGCCTTAGATACAACTCTAGGAGCAGTATTGGGACAAAAAGACCTGATTCCTTATGCCATCTACTATACCAGTAAAAATTTGACTCTTGCAAAGTTAAACTATACTGTAACTGAAAAAGAGTTTTTAGCTGTTGTTCATGCCATAAACAAATTCAGACACTATATAACAGGCTATGAAACTTTTGTTCACACTGATCATTCTGCAATTAGATACTTAATGAACAAATCAATTACTAATGACAGAGTCATAAGATGGTTATTGCTTTTACAAGAATTCAACATTACCATTCTAGATAGGCCTGGAAAACAAAACACAGTAGCTGATTTCCTATCTAGACTCCAAAACATCAAATATGACACTCCAGTTGAAGATCAATTTCCTGATGAATATCTTTTTGCAATTTCTACTCAGACTCCTTGGTTTGTTGACATTGCTAATTATTTAGTTTCATGGAAATTTCCTTCAATAATGAATGCAAGAGAGAAAAGAAAAATCATTTATGACAGTGCAAAATATTCATGGGTTGCTAATGAGTTGTACAAGACAGGTCCAGATTTTATCATTAGGAGATGTGTTCGGGAAGATGAGATGCCTGAAATTCTCAAAGCATGTCATGATGAACCTTGTGGCGGACACTTTGCTGACAAGAGGACAGCGTATAAGATCCTTCATTTAGGCTATTATTGGCCATCCTTGTTTAAAGATGCTAAAGAGTATGTCAAAAGATGTGACAGTTGCCAAAGGGTAGGGAAACCTTCTCCTTTAGGTGAGATGCCATTACAAACTCAGGTACATATTGAACCTTTTGAAAAATGGGCTTTGGATTTTATAGGACCTATTAGTCCTCCATCGAGACAAAAGAGATATATATTAGTTTGCACTACTTATGTTACCAAATGGGTAGAGGCCAAGCCATTACTTTTTGCTAATGAAGCATCTGTAGTTAATTTTCTTTTTGAGGATATTTTTACCCGTTTTGGTGTCCCAAGGGAAATTGTTACAGATCAAGGAGCTCAATTCACATCAAGGCTAGTGGAACAAATGATGGAGAGGTACCAAATCAGACATAGAAAATCTACTCCCTATCATCCACAAGCAAATGGTCAAGTGGAATCTACTAATAAGGTTATTGAAGGGATCCTAACAAAGACTGTCCATTTACATAGAAAAGATTGGGTAGATAGGCTTCCTGAAGCCTTATGGGCCTATAGAACTACATGGAGAAGCACAACAAACCATACTCCTTATGAAATTGTTTATGGAAAGCAAGTTTTATTTACCATAGAGTTCCAGATTCAAACTTTAAAGATGGCAGTTCAGCTAGGACTTGATCTATCAGAGGCACAAAAGCATAGATTGGAGCAGATTAATGAATTGGATGAGATCAGACAAGATGCAGTTCAGAAAACCAGTATAGTCCAACAGTAGAGGGATATATGGCATGAAAAGTACATCAAGGAAAAGAAGTTTAAAGAAGGTGATTGGGCTCTCTTGTTTGATTCAAAGTTCAAGGATTTTCAAGGTAAATTTCAAACACATTGGCTTGGGCCTTATGAAATTGTGAGAATCTTTAACAATGGAGCAATAAAAATCAGGACAATAGATGAAGAAGAGGTTACTTTTCTTGTGAATGGTCATAGATTAAAGCTGTATCATAAACCACTCTCAAGAGAAGTATTTGTCAAGAAGTTCCAGGAAAACAGTGATGTGAAGTTAATGAAGAAGAATCTTTCTTCTTCATCAACTTAATTAAATTTTCTGAAGTCAGAATCATTGAAAAAAAAAAAAGTATAGACATGAAAACCAATCATTGATTGGCATGTTTATACAGAAAAGATGGAGTGAAAATCAGAATCTTTCTGACACTCTAACTTTTCCATTTTTTTTTTTTTTTTTACAATCAGCTGTTACAAAATCATAAGTGCAGATTCATTTTAGTTATGATCCATCTCGTTTCACTTCATCTCATTCCATACTTTATTCATTTCATTCCATTCATTCATATCATTTTCCATTCATTTATTCACACTTCATCCAATTCACTCCATGGTCCACTTCATTTCCATTTCAGATCTTTAAGTTTGATCTCCTTTCTACAATTGAATAATACATAGCACAAATTGCAGGGCACTTTTTCACTCCATTTAATTAGTTGTGATCCATCCCACTCCATCATTCACTTCATACATATCCCATTATACCATATTTCATCATCCATCTTCACTCATTCCATTCAAAATTTCACTTACATTCCAAACCATTCCATTTCATGTTCCAAGTTCTCTACAGGTACATTCTGCAATCAAACATACATTCTGCAGCTAATCGGACTTTCTGCAGCCAGACAGACATCCTGCAGCTACAGATCCTGAAGGCACTGACCAACAATCATTTGATTTGCAACAAAATGATCCTACATATCCATGAACAAGTCAATATCAAGAAGGTTATGAAGACTCAGAAATTAATGATTTTCAGGAGAAAACAAAGCATATGAAGATCACAAGAAAATCAAAGCAAAGGCAAAGGTATGAAGTCATTATAATGACATATCATGAAAATTTTTAGTATAGTTTAGCTATGAATAATTCAAAAAGTTGTTTTGATTAATTTTATTGATCATGCCGAACAAACCTTCAGCAAAACTTTGGATAAAAATCCTTCTGATTCCACTACTTCAAAACCCATATCCGATCATCATTTCAAAATCTAAACGGTTAAAGTGCTAAGGTGATTGGATTTTTCACGTCACTAAGCATTTAATGATGATTTTTGAAATATCCCCGCAGTCTTTTCACTCATTGATTCATTTTCTTCACCTCACCTCATTATTTCATTCTGTAACCATTCCTTATCACTCTTTTCTGCAACCAACTCTTAACCATTTCATTCTGTAAAACAGAGGTATCTCTGTAACAACCGTTGTCACTGTGAAACAGAGGAAAAATTTGGGAGAAAAAACAGCTTGTTAACAGCCATTCTCATCGTGAGTAGAAGGCTGGTGAATTGAAGATTGAAGAAGAGTTATGGGCCTCATCGTGAGAATAGAACCAATTGGCACTAAATACTTGGAAGGCTATCCCCAAACCCGAGAAATCTTACAACAAGCAGGATGGTTACAATTCCTTGAAAGATTCAGTGGCTTCCACAAAGAGGTTACTAAAACTTTTGCAAGATCTTTTAATGGGGCCGAGGTTGAAGTTGGAGATATTAAATTCATTGTCACAGAAGCTTTTATTGCAGAAGCAACAGGACTGCCTAGACAAGGAGAAAGGTGGTTTAAGAACAGAGAATTCCATAACGAATCATGGAAGTAGATACTCAAGTCACCAGGTATGGATGTCACTATTTTTAAAAAGGGTATCCCTAGTTCTGCATTAAAGAAAAAATGGAGAAACATGTTGCTTGTCCTACAAAAATTCATCACTTGTGAAGGTAGATATGGTACTTTCTATGTTTACCATATTAGGTTGATAATGCATTTCCTAGAAGAAGAACTTAATTTTCCCTCTTTCTTGCTTCAAAGTTTAAATAAAATGGCTTCAAGTGTCCAAAAGAGAATTCAATTTCTGGAGACAACCTTATACCACCATGGTTTAGTCAAGATTTTGATTGAACATCATTTGAGAAAAATAGGGGATAATTGGGATAACTTCTTGGTGAGAAATCACTTTGAGGAACCAAAAGAACCTTCACCTGAACATCAACCTACAAAAAGAAGCAGAAGATGGAGACCCTCCAAAACTGAAATTGGTAAAACAATACAAGAAGAGAGTGAAGAAATGATCTCTGAAAAATTAGTTCAGATTAAGAAGCAGCTTAAGAAAAAGAGAATCATAAGAAGAGTTGCTAGAGAAAAAGGAGAAGGGCCATCTCAACCGAGGAGGAGCCACAGATTGAGGGGCATACTAAAGAAAACAAAAGTTAAAAAAACTGGGGTTATAAACATAGAGGACGAGGAAACACCTACTGAGGAGGATTTTGATGAAGAAGTTCCAGAAATTGATCCTCCACAGCAAGAAATTTACAACTATGTTGAAACATTGGAGAGAAAAGCTTCAGAGAGTAGATACAGAACCCCTAGTCCTCCACTGTCCAAAATAGATGTGCTAAGAAGAGATAGGTACGAGCTGGAAGTACTTAACATACATATCAGGACTGAGAATGATATTCTGAGGGAGCAAGTTAAACTAAAAACCAGTATGAACTCAACCTTGTCTCTACAAATGGATAAAATGGAAAAGGCCAATGAAAAGTTGAAAAAGAGGAACAAAAGGTTAATCAGGGCACTTACCAATTTAAGGTTCAAGTTAGTCATCAGGAAGCCTAGAAGGTCTTTAACCACCAGACAAAGCAGAATAATAGGATTGGATGTTCTTGCAGAGGTCTCTGAGTTCATGGAATAGTTGCATGAGGACATGCAAGAATCTAGCAGTGGGTGTATGTTGAGCTCCAAAAATGTTCCTTCTTCCACCACATTCCACTCCATTTATTTTATCCATTAATAATCCCAGGCTCAAATGATCAATGAAATTAGTTAAAATTGCTTCAATAATGAATATCGTGGCTAACTTGCTATGTTTTTGTGATTTTGTCATTATAGTAATTTTTAAACTGAAACTAGCTACAGAATACAGACATTCTGTAGCTAGTTGCCAATTCTGCAGCCATCTTCATGTTTAAACAGGTTCCAGATGTCCTCTCAGGGAAAGCCACACATGGTCGTATTCCACGTCATGCCCTCAACATTTTTTGATCTCCATGAAGATCGAACGGAATTCTGTACGTGGTTATGCACGTGAGAACTCAAGCAAGGAGATAGACTCCTAATAGGACAAGGACAGTCCAGATGTCCTTTGTCATGATTACGATGCCACCTTTAGAGTTCTAGTTCGATTTTAATATGGAAAGACAGTAATCCCTGTATTATCTCAAGTTCTGTTATGTAAATTTGCTATAAATATGCTCGGGAAAACGAGAGACAGAGGTTAGATTTTGGTTAGATTTTATGGTTGACTGCTAGATCTTTGAAGCCCGAGAATACTCTGTTTTGAGGTGATTCCTCTTTAATGAAAGAAGCAGTATTTCCTTGAACGTGTTGAGTCGATTTAGAGCTAGATTTCATGCTACTCTGGTGGTAGAGGGCCCCTGCCTCCTGAGCAGCCTTGTTTATACAGTAGATAAGTGTTTTTAGTCTCACTTTTATTTATAGTTTAAGTAGATTTATGAAGCTTACGTTCATATTTGTTTATATTTACTATCACAGTTAAACTTACTCTAATCAACTCTTCCAAAATATTATTATGAAGGATAAGGCACAACTATGATAGTGTAGGTTTTAGTTGCATTTACTTTCGTTAGTTATCATAGTTAAAACTTACTCTAATAAAATTTTCCAAAATATCATTATGATGAATAAGGCATAACTATGGTATTGTAGGTTTTAGTTTCTAGTTTACACCAAGTGGCATAGCCAATCTTACTCTTACAAAGCTCTTCCAAAATATCATAATAATGAGTAAGAAGTAGCTGTGGTGTCTTGGATTTGAGTTGTATTTGCTTTCAGTCTTGTGTTTATGTTCAATTGCTTTGAATGATACAGCCATACTTGTTCTCACAAACTCTTCCAAAACATCATTCATACTGAACGGAATGGACTGTAGAATTCCTTAGGTTAGTTGCATGTTAACTTAGTTATAACACTCCGGAGGTAGAATGCATGTGATTCAGCTCTGTCATTTCATTTTCAGTTTGATAATGGCTTTTCAGTCTAACATTGTTCACTGTATTTCAAATAGACTAATGGCACTTTAGCTCAGTTTTAGCTCACTGTATTAGCACTCCAGTCTAGTTGTCAATCCATTGCATTTTTAAGTTATATTAGTTTTTTAATTTAAATACCACGGTCTTCATTATTTACAAAACTTCTTTTGTTCCAACCATATATTAAAACATAATCATTTGGACAAGAGTTAGTATCAGTCTAAGACCTAGAGTATTTTGCAACCTTTTTACCATTTCACAAATGAGCCTTTTCTCAAAAGACCATTCTAAAAAGGAAATCTATAACTTTTGGAATGAGGCCTAGTGGTGTTAAATTGAGTTTCAGAACAGAATTAGAAGCTAGTTTAGAATAGAAGTCTTATGATGCTACAAATGTTCTTTTCCAAATATATTCCATAGATCTTTAATCATGGATGAGATGTTGTAACATTGTAAGTTGGTTGTTTGATTGTTTAGTTAAGAGAACTTCATTTACACTTGACTGCCCATTTCTCAAGCTCTTCCAAAACATCTTTAATGAATGAATTGGACAAGTTAAGCTCATGTTGTGATTTATTTCCTTGAAGTCATTATCAAGCTTTGTATTTTGCTAGTCATAGTTTAGGCTTTGTTTTGTTTCAGTATTTGCATTTGTCATTTGTCATCCATAATTTAGGCTTCACTCTGTTTTTAACCAGTAGCTTCTTTACACCAGCATTTAGTTCTTTCCCTTGTGAACATAAAACCACACAAACCCAAAAACATCATAAAATACTAGACACAACGTAGTGAGAAATAATTACCTAGGCACATATAGTGCACCACACTTTAGCAGTTTACCAACCCTGGTTGACAATTAATGAACTCAATTTAGGAGACTAGGTTGAGCACAAACAGAAGTTTCAGTGTTTTTCTTACTCCTAAGGTTATATTTCATATGGACTTCGTTTATGGCAAAATCATAACCTTGTTTATAATCGAATGATTCACCTGAAACTAATTGAATTTGTTGGAGTTCAAATAACTCTTGATCTTTCTGTGTGAGAAAGAAAGTGTTATTATCATCTATTCCCATTAGATTTATGGTATCCTCATCCTCATCATTGTTTTGAGAAATTTCAACATATTTCTTGTTACACCATTTTTTGGTCATCTAACCTATTATCATTAGATGGACCCAAGTACACCATGTAAGACCAATTTAACCCTAAGTAAAATTGCCTTCACCATGTTAAATAACTTAATAAACCACATATATTAGGTTGTTTATGCCAAACAGGAAACCCCAAAAGGAAATATTAAACAAACCTATATTTGTTTGATTTTCCTCATGGAATAATTAATTAAACCATAATTTAATTATTATTTCCAGTCATGTTTAACCCAAAAACAAAGAAATTAATTAGATAAACCTTTATTTATCTTATTATTTTCTAGGAATAATTATTTAAATCTTATTTAGATAATATTCCTTGTTAAATATGACCAAATCACCCAAAAATAATTAAATAAATCATTATTTATTTGATTATCTTTCAACCACTTCCTTAAAAAGATAAATAAATCATTTATTTATTTATTTTTGACAAATAAAGGGATTTGACCCAAGTCAAATACTTTTTCCCTCCAACAAATATAATAAAATATTCCATAAAAAGGTGGATCTAGATTTGGTTAACATTATTTTAATCATGCACCAAGATCTAGAATGACCCAATATTTTGTTATAAATAGGAGGGTTTTTCCTACCATTCTTCACCTTTTTTTGCCTATTAGATCACTCTGGATCTATACACTTGGTCCCATTTTTCCATCATTTGCTGTGTGAGCTCCCATTGAGCTCTATTCTTTGGGTTTTCTACACCAACAAGAGAGAGAAATCTTAGATCTGAAGTGCTGAGGACTTCCAAGAACCCATCCCACTGAGGAGAATTGGATACGCCTTCTTGTTTTCCTCCCAGGTGCCCAATTAATATAAAATTTCTTTCAAAAATTGTTCTTGTCTTGTCTATTGCTATATGGAGCAAACCCTTGTTTTTACTGCTTAATGTCTTTACATGCATAGATCTGGTGTTTTGCAGCTCTTTTCTTATTTAACTAGCTGCAGATCTGAAGATATTGGTAGCCACTTTTGTTGTTAGGGCTATTAGTTATGGATAGCTAAAGTGGTCCTTTTTCGTACACTTCGATAAAGGATTCATACTAACAAATGGCGACTCCACACGGGTTTTAAATTACGACCGCTGTCGTTTTTCATATTCTTGCATATCCAGCTACTTCAGACCCTAGGGTTTCTTTTCAACTGTTTATTTTTCCTATTTTTATGTTGTTTTTATCACATAAAACCATAAAACATTAAAATTTTTAACTTCCGCGTGTTTCTGGCCCTATTGCGCAGGTGACCGACATCAGCCGCAACTGAGACAACTTTTCCGAAAATATGCCGCTGAGACAACCGGAGCGGGGGGTCGCACTTTTCAGCCCAAAAAATGCGACCTGGACCTCCAGGTCACACTTTTCTGCCCATTTTCTGCGACCTGCACTGAAAAAATGTCAGAACCTGCGACCTGCCAGTTTTTCAGTTGTTTTTATGCAATTTTTCTGGGTTTTTCTGAATCTTCTATCAGGGTTTTCCAGCCTCTGTCTCAGCCCGTTTCGACCTGTTCCTGATCTGTTTTGCTCATCTAAGTGGGAACCTAGCCCCCTAGGGCTTCAGTACCCTCCACTTTTGGTGGAAGAGTTTTAGCTACTTCAGGCGTCTGTTTTTTCAGAGTTTCAGCCTCCCTTTTTCCAGATCTGATACCTCCTTTTCAGACCCCTTTAAATCAGCCTTTCTGCCTTTCAAATCACCTCTTGTCATTTTGTTTGGACCTATCTTTAGGACCTCCTCCCTGTCCTTTTCGCTTTTTGCTGATTTCCTCCCTTTTTTCCAACCACCTTGCCTCTGTCTCTTGGCTGTGATCTGCACCTATTTTCAGCAGCTTTATCCTTTAGATCCCTGTCCCTTTTGACCTTAGATCTATTGGCCTCTTTTCCGTGTGTTTTTCCTAGATTTTTCCCCTTTGTTAGATTAGTTTTGAGAGACCCGCCTTCTTGGGTTAGATAGATGCACAAGTAGCTGTTAATTTTCTGTTATTTCAGCATTATATACTGTTCTCTGTAGATTCATTTTCAGTTACGCAGCACACTTTTTTCTTGCTCTCAAAATGGAAAGGGTTTAAAAATTAAAATTAACGCACGCCACACATTGACCCTAAGTGAAGAAGCGCCTGGTTAACACCACCTGGCAAAGACTCTAAAATCAATTGTCACTGCACCTTTTCTGCCCTTGACCTCACTTGATTCTGTCCCTTTCTGCCCCTATCAGTTTCCTTCTTCCTGTCATCATTGCGCCCCCAAGGCGCCTTTCCCGGAGAATTCTTGGCCTTCACCCTCAGTTTCCGGTCGATCGACCTGCTCCGACCCGCCGTCGTCGAGCCAGTCCTCCTCCGAGTCCGCACTCCGACTCCTCTCCTGATTCATCGGGTTCTCCTTCTCCTCCTGGTTCTCCCCCTATCACCTTCACCATGTCTGGTCCAGGGCCTAACGCTAGTGGTCCTCCAGGCCCTAATGCCAGACCTACTACTAGCAGAACCACCACAGGAACTACCTCGGCCATACCCTTGCTGCCGTACATTGCAGGCCTCAGCCTCCCCGATTTCAATCAGTTGATCAATGACCCTATTCGCCACGATGTTGGTTGGCCTGCTATGCCAACCAAGCTCCCCTCCGACATCCCTAAGTTTGAAGGCCTTGCTGGAGAAGATCCAACCAATCATGTCCGATCTTTCCACATGTGGTGTTCCTCCAATTCCATTACCGATGACTCCATCCGTCTTCGTTTGTTCCAACGCACGCTTACCGGCGAAGCTTCTAAATGGTATGTCGACCAAGCCACCGCTTCCCATACCACCTTTGCGACCATTGCCCAAGCCTTTCTATCTTACTTCCAGCTCCCTCTCCGATACGATACCGGTACGGAGCTCTTGACTTCCTTTAATCAAACATCTTCGACCCGCCTTTCTACCCATGTTCAGGAATGGCGACGAAGACGCAGCTTATGTCGAGCTCCCCCCTTCGAAGATCAGATCTATATGGACTGGTTCCTTCGCTCTCTCTTAGCTCCCATTGGCAAAGATGTTGCCTCCCATTTCCCTCAAACCAAAGAAGCTGCCCTCCAAATAGCCTTGAAATATGACCTGATCTACGCCCAGTCTGGTTATGTTTATACCGTCCTTCCTGACCTCATTCCGCCGACGGTATCGTTGGAGCCCTTTCCCATCCGTATGCTCAACCTCTTATAGGCTACGGTCTCCCTCCCGGAGGGGCCAGCACCTCTAGCACTCTTCCCCCTCCCGGTAGCATGTATCCAGGATACGGCACGCCTCCTCCTTTTTCCCAACCTCCTGCTTACCTCAATGCTGCCCAACCTAACCATTACCCTTATCTGCAGCCTGGTATGCTAGCTCCTCCAGCATATGTGCTTCCACCTCCCTTGCCTCCTCAACCCCCGCAACAACACCTACAGCCCCCTTCAAGGAAAGTATTTGCACAGCAGGGTGCGAATAATCCCCCTTCTTCTCAAAGAAGGCAGAGAGGCAATCCAAATCAATCTTCCCCTGGTACTCGTGGACCCAATCCTCAAGGTTTTGACCCTAACACTACTAACCAGCAACACGGCACTCAGCCCAAGCCGGAAAAGCCTCTTCATACTAACAAGCCTTGTTCGTGTTGCAGTGTTTACGGTCATTACACCCACGATTGTCCCCTTTTACCACAGATGCGGTAGATGTGGGAGTCTCAAGCCACATTGCGTGGACAACATGCCTCCCCTCATGATCCCCCTAATGTGGCCTCTACTCAACCGGCTGTGTTTACTGATCCTTTCCCTTAGCAAGGATTCGTGGCTACCCAACCACCTGACGGGCGGGTCTCCACTCCACCTTCCATTTCTAGTTCGTCTGATTACTAGATCCTCATGATGAAATCTGATCCATCCTCCACCGTCAACCTTCACCTTCAAACTCAGTCTCGCCAGTACCCCAAGCCTCCTACTCAGTCTGCCCCCGAGCCTCCTCCTTCAGGTTCTACAGAGCCTCTTTCGACATCCAATGGCCCCTTACATATCCCTCAACCAAAAGTTGAGGTTCATACCAAGATTCCTAAGGGCCCATTACGTCGAAACGCTGCTTCCGGTCGAGCTGCTCATTCGTACAGCATAGTAGATGATTTGGCGCAATCTCCTGCCGCCATTTCCACATTGGAACTCCTCCAATCGTGCCCTTCCCAAAAGAAGGCTCTACTATCTGCCGTGGGCGCTGTAGATCCTGCTGATGACCAAATGATTTTTTTCGACGCCACTCAATCGGGCCATCCTCCTCTTCCTCCTTCCGTCGCCTTCCAAATCCCAGTCAAAATCCGGAGCGCCAACATTTCCCGGTGTATAATTGATGAGGGGGCATCCACCTGCATGATGTCCGCTTCGGTTTGGAAGCAACTCGGATCCCCCGAGCTGGCCCCTTCCACGATCACCCTCTGAGCGTGGGACGGTCATGCCTCCCAGCCCATTGGCCTGTTTCGTAATTGTCCTATCACCCTCGCCGATAAGACTGTTTGCGTTGACATCGAAGTCATAGACGCCCCGCTAGACTACAACATTCTATTGGGGCGAAGCTACACCTATGCTATGTCTGTTGTCCCATCCACAGTTTTCCGCAAGATGTCTTTCCCCCATAATGGAAAGATAGTTACCATTGACTAGTTGACATATTATGAGCCAAAATCTCAGACCTCACCTGAGACGACCATCTCTTCTGTAGCCAACAAGAAAACCGTTGATTCCTTGACCAGTGTCTCCCTCGGCGTTTACAAGGATTCCTCCCTGCTTGGAACTTTTCCTAGTCTCCCCCCTCCTCCTATCCCTAACCCCAGCTCATCGAATGTTTGCATGATGCAATCGTCTCAGGCTGCTCTCAAGCAACCTGCTTCGGCTAGTCAGAAACCTTGCCCTCCGCAACCTGCTCCTAGTCTTTCACCTGCAGTTGGTAGTCAGGAGCCCCTTTATCCCCCTGGCACGGTTCCTCCAGGCCTTAGCCATTTAGGAGTCGTCCCACCTGGCCATTACCCCTCTGGTCAGATACCGTTCCTAGCTCCCCCACCGGGAGTGTACACGGTACCAGTCATGACCACCCTCTCTCTCCCTAACCTGACCCTGGGCATACCCATCTGGTACATTGACCCTCCAGCCGCTACCCCACCCGGTCACCCCAAACCCTACCTTGCTTTGACACCGGTTCAACCGGTCCCCCTCGCTTCCTCCAGGCCCCCCGCACCTCCCCAGGACCCTGCCCCTGTGGTGCTAGCCCCGGGGAAAATAGGCAAAGTTCGTAAGGGGGCAACCAATCAGGACCAAGCCACCCCGACAACCCCTACCCCCCCGCGACCGCCAAAGCCCTCCATCCAGTGCGCTTTGTGTGATATTGTCGGTCACACCACCCATATGTGTCCTGAATTACCACACCTCAAGATCCTGGTCAATAAGACATTTCCCGACTCTGATATCCCCGAAGTCTATGTCACTATCCTGGACTCTATCTCGAAACTCAAAACCTTGCGCACCAATCACCCTTGTGCCTTGTGCGATTTCCACGGCCATTATACCCACCTCTGTACCTGCCTTGACGAGTATCGTTCCTCCTTGGACACATACCACCAATTCAAGGCTACGCATGACAAGATACCTTCTCACTTGTCTGTGAGTTCTACTTCGATAGGACCAGCGGATGTTCTTACTCTCATTCACATTCCTCCTCCCACTATCGAACCAACGGAGCCTTCGACCACCATTTTGTACCTATCATCATCCTTGCGGGATAGTTCACCTAACCTTCGACTTGCAGACACTCTCGGTTCCCCCTCAGTCGACCTTGGATCTGTTGACATTGCACATCTGAAACCTTCTCCTCCAGATGACCCCTCCCACATCACTTCCTCATTAGGTGTCCCTTCTTCCTCCAGTCTTCCCATCTTCCAGTCCGTTGAAGAAATTATGGAAGCCATGACCAACCCTGACTTTCCGTGGGATGATATGCACCATCGTGCATATTTCCTCCCACAGCAGTCCCATGACCAATATGATGTGGAAACCAAAGACTTCATTCCCCATGCAGTCGATTGGTTTAAAAATCCCATCCCTGCACCTGATGCTTTCGAAGAAGGAAACATGGCCAATATCTCTCCTACCATAAAAATTGACATTTCAGTCAAACCAGGAATCGAAGAATATATCACCTTGGGCGCCCAATGCACCCCGAAAGAAATTGAAGCTTACACCAAGCTTTTCAAAGAATTTCGTGATATTTTCGCCTGGTCTTATTCTGAAATGCCCGGACTCGATCCTGCCATCGTCGAACACCATATCGACACATGGCCTGATGCCAAACCAGTTTGTCAAAAGTTGAGACCAATTCATCCTTCCAGACGTGACGCTATCAAAGCCGAAATTGATAAGCTCAAGCAGGCTGGTTTCATTTACCCCATTGAATACACCACTTGGGTGTCCAACCCAGTTCCCGTTCTCAGGAAACAAGGCACCATCCATGTCTGCACGGACTTTCGTGACTTGAACAAAGCTTGTCCCAAAGACAACTTCCCCACACCGTTCATTGACCAAATCATTGACGAGTGTGCGGGGCATGAGGTCCTATCCTTTATGGATGGTTTCTCCGGATACAACCAAATTGTTATCCATCCTGCTGATCAACTAAAAACCGCGTTCATTAGTCCGTGGGGAACTTTTGCTTACTGGGTCATGCCTTTCAGCCTTAAAAATGCTGGCGCCACTTTTCAACGGGCCATGTCTTATTGTTTCCATGACTTAGCTCATATTATCCTTGCTTATTTAGACGACCTCATTGCGCGTTCTAAGCATCGGGCGTAGCACCTACACGATCTGCGTACCATTTTTCTCTGATGTCGCAAGTATAATATCTGCCTTAACCTGTTGAAATGCGTTTTTTGCATTCCCGCCGGCCGTCCCTTAGGCTTCATAGTGTCTAAGGATGGTATCACTCTTGACCCTTTGAAAGTTCAAGCCATTCTTGAACTTCCCATTCCGCGTACCCTCCGCCAGCTCCAAAGTCTCCAAGGCACAGCTAATTTTCTTCGTCGGTTCGTCCCTGACTATGCCACCACCGCACATGGGTTCCTTAGACTCCTCCGATCTAATATCCCATTTTTTTGGGATTCCTATGCTCATGAGTCTTTCGATGCCCTCAAGCAGGTTCTCACATCCGCTCCCTTGATCCGCCCTCCCGACTTTGATCAGGAATTCATCCTGTATATCTCCGCTTCCACCTATTCGGTCGCTGGAGTCCTTATCCAGGAAGATGAAAATGGTATCGAGCATGTGATTTACTATGTCAGTAAGAACCTTGTAGGGCCTCCTGTCTCCTACTCATATGAAGAAAAATTAGCGCTGGCTATCGTGTTCTCAGTCCAAAAACTTCGTCATTATATCCTCATGTGCTCCACCAAGGTTGTGACTAATTCCAACCCCATGCCTTTCCTATTGAGTCGTCATATCCTCACTGGGAAATACGCCCGTTGGGTCGTTATTCTTCAGGAATTCAACCTCGAATTTGTCACACCAAAGAGTAAGAAAGGCTTAGCCCTCGCTGATCTCATTTCTGAATTACCTACCAGATCGCAAGACCCTCCTGTTAATGAAGATTTTCCTGATGAACACTTATTTGCCATCACTTCCGACGATCCGTGGTATGGCGATATTCTTACTTACTTGCGAACCCAAAATTTTGCCCTCCACCTTGATCGTGAGGCTCGCCGACGTATCCGAAACCAGGCCCCCCGATACCTCCTTATCAGTGACGACCTCTATCGTTGCGGGATTGATACTGTCCTTCGTCGTTGTCTCACACACGCTGAAGCTGAACAGGTCCTTAATGCCTGTCATAGTGGCGCTTGCGGTGGCCACCTCTCTGGTCTTGCTACTGCCCAGAAAGTCATGCGCGCTGGGTATTTTTGGCCTTCCCTCTTCAGTGATTGCATTGAGGCAGTCAAACACTGTCCCATTTGCCAACATTTTGCCCCCAAGGCGCGAGCTCCCCCAGCTCCCCTCCATCCGGTCGTCTCAACTGGTCCCTTCTGTAAATGGGCCATCGACTTTATGGAGTGTCGCCCGCCATCCGCGGGTAACCACAAGTATATCATCGTGGCGGTTGACTATTTCACCAAATGGGCCAAGGCCATGCCAACATTCAACAACACGGTAGCTACCACGGCCCTCTTTTTCTTTAACCACGTTATAGCTCGATTCGGGGTTCCAAAACAACTGGTCTCTGACCATGGCAGACATTTTGAAGATGAGATATGGCGTGAGCTATCCTCACTATTGGGTTTTGAGCATCAATATTCCTCCTCCTATTACCCCCAAGGTAATGGCCAAGTTGAAGCAGTCAACAAAATCCTCAAGACTATGCTTCAACGAACGGTGAATAAGCACAAAACTAACTGGCATCTCATGCTCTTCCCTGCTTTATGGGCCTATCGAACTTCTGTTAAAACCGCCACCGGGTTTACTCCTTTCCACCTAGTTTTTGGAGAGGAGGCAGTCTTACCAATTGAGTGTGAAATTCCTTCCCTACATCTGGCCGTTGAACTTCTCCCTGACACCCAACCTCTAGAACAATGACTTATCATGCTTGAGCATGCTTCCGAAGACCGCCGTGTTGCCTTGCAAACTATGGAAGCGGCCAAGAAACGCACCAAAGCTCAGTATGACCGAAAAGTCCAACCTCGCACTTTTCACGAAGGCGACCTTGTTCTAGTATATGACCAGGCCCATGATGTCCTTGGTCATGGGAAGTTCGACTCATTATGGCTAGGCCCTTACATCATCAGTAAGGATCTCGGTAAGGGGCATACCTCTTAGAGGATTTCGAAGGCCATCCCCTTCCTAATCCTCGCAATGCACTCTATCTTAAGAAATATTACCCTTAGCATTTCCCTTCTGAAATGCGTGTTTTATTTTATTTTAGATAGCCAGCATCTGTTTTTTCGTTTTTATGATTTGCTACTTCACCTGGACCCATTTTTTCCAAGAAGGGCCACTTCACCTCCACTTTAAATCGAATTTCCTCACTTACGACACTTGTATTTGGGGCACCACTTCGCCTCCATACTTGTCCATGTTCGTGTCGATTTTCGTCATGAGTTACCATATTGTACTCATGTTTTCATGGTCCCCCATGGGGCCTTTACTGTGTGGTAGCACCATCGAGTCGCCCTTTTTTAGAGCATCCAAGTTGAGTCATCATCGCATCCATGGAGTCTATCCCGAGTCTCTTTGTACCCCGCTATAGCCCTCCATTCTTCATTGCTTGGTCGCTCTCTTGCGTCGCACATTATGACCTTCAGTCCCACTGTCCCCTATCCCTTATGATATTGTGTCAGTCGCTGCCATGTCATTCATGCCCTTTATGCTCTAACAAGGGAAGTCATCCATTCGCTACTCAGTCCTTTCCATTTCACTATCATCATTAGTGTCAGTCTGTCTGTCGCTCCACTATTTTCTCTTGTGCCTTAGATGAGGATATCTCATTGCCTCACCTATGGCGGACCTCCTTCTATCGACATCAGCTCATTCATTCCAGAAGCCAAGTCTAGAGGGCGGTGTACCTTGGTTCCAACTTCCACTCTTGTTCGGTGCCTCGGATCAGGCAAAGGGATCTCTTATTTCCCTTTGACTTGATTGTTTCTCCAGCTCCTTTTAGCATGACCGAGATCTGTATACTTTATGGTTCAGTGATACAATAGCAGCTCTTGATGATTCCCGGGTGTGTGTGAGATGTCTCAACCCTCATGAGGGAGTGGCCCTGCAAGTAGCCCCCCACATGCTCGGATGACCTCTTCCTTGCAGCCTTCGATGCAGCTCCAGATATTTGATGATGTTGGCCTTAGCCACTTGTAGTGCCTCTTTGATTTGCATGTATCAGTCAGATTTTGTGAGCCCTTCCCCATTTACAGGGGGCATTTGGGTTGTATTTATCTCATGTTCTTAGATATTATTGTACCAATCCTAGCTGTTATCCTAGGCACAACATGTATGTGGGATTCCTCATTGTATTTTTATCTAGCTCATGATTATGCCGGCTGTACTCTATGGTTCAGTCCCTTATTTACTGGACATACTATTCTTTTGTACTTTGTCTCGGTGGGCATAGGTATGCCTCCCCTGCCGCCTTCAGCACAGGTACCCTCTCATAAAAAGAGACTTGTTGCACCTTCGAGTCTCGTCTCCTCAGGGTCTAGTTCTTCAGCACACTATCTACCTTGCATTTCTCTCTCTGACTTCCCTTTTGTTGTCTAGTGATTGAGTTCTTACAACGTACTTGAGATCATACGATTTATGCGACACTCACACGGCGGGGAGACGATACGTTACCATTTTTTGGTCATCTAACCTACTATCATTAGATGGACCCAAGTACACCATGTAAGACCAATTTTACCCTAAGTAAAATTGCTTTCACTATGTAAAATAACTTAATAAAACCCATTTATTAGGTTGTTTATGGTCTAAACAGGAAACCCCCAAAGGAAATATTAAACAAACCTATATTTGTTTGATTTTCCTGGTCATGTTTAACCCAAAACAAAGAAATTAATTAGATAAACCTTTATTTATCTTATTATTTTCTAGGAATAATTATTTAATTCTTATTTAGATAATATTCCTTGTTAAATATGACCAAATCACCCACAAATAATTGAATAAATCATTATTTATTTGATTATCTTCCAACCACTTCCTTAAAAAGATAAATAAATCATTTTTTTTTTTTTTTGACTAATCAAAGGATTTGACCCAAGTCAAACACCCTTTCCCTTCAACAAATATAATAAAATATTCCATAAAGGTGGATCTAGATTTGGTTAACATTATTTTAATCATGCACCAAGATCTAGAATGACCCAATATTTTGTTATAAATAGGAGGGTTTTTCCCATCATTCTTCACCTTTTGTTGCCTATTAGATCACTCTGGATCTATACACTTGGTCCCTTTTTTCTATTATTTGCTGTGTGAGCTCCCATTGAGCTCCTTTCTTTGCATTGAGTTTTCTACACCAACAAGAGAGAGAAATCTTAGATCTGAAGTGCTGAGGACTTCCAAGAACCCATCCCACTGAGGAGAATTGGATACGCCTTCTTGTTTTCCTCCCAGGTGCCCAATTAATATAAAAATTCTATCAAAAATTGTTCTTGTCTTGTCTATTGGTATATGGAGCAAACCCTTGTTTTTACTGCTTAATGTCTTTACATGCATAGATCTGGTGTTTTGCAGCTCTTTTCTTGTTTAACTAACCGCAGATCTGAAGATATTGGCCGCCAATTTTGTTGTTAGGGTCTTATTGTCTGATTCATACTAACATTTCTCCTGAAATGGGGGTCTTATTGTTACGATTATTTTGATTTTCCTGAATTTATGTTTTTCCTAAAATTGGGATTTCTGATTTTCTGTTGATTATCCCTTTGAGGTCTTATTTATATGTTGTCTAATATATCCATCATTCTCTCTAAAGTCTTAGCTAACATATCTATTTTTTTGTCTGAACTAGAGGCTTCTTCTTTCATGGTCACTCTCCTCTCATTTCTTAATATAGATTTTTAGGATTTAAAATGCTTACTTCTACACTTCTGACATTTGTTTGCATTCTTTCCAAAGTTTCTAAATTTCCTTCTCTTAACTAATATGCCATGTATGTGTCAAATCCATTTGGGAATTTAAGTAAGATAGAGTCGGGAGTAGGTTTGAGATTTGCGGGAATTGCATTGAAAACATTGTTATATCTAGTGCGGTAGTCTTATGCTTGATTCATTGGGAGCTCTTTTCATTACATCAAATTTAGACAATATTTGGAGGATTTTTCTTCTTTTCCCATTTATTTAAAAATAATCTATGAAAAAGTGCCAAGTCAACTATACCACTAGCATTAGCTTTAAACCATTTTTTGACTTCCCCTACTAATGTTTTTGTAAACAATCTCATTTTTACACATCGTTCATGTTATTTCATGGAGTTCAAAGTAATGTTTGTCATTTTATTTATGTGCCTAGCATGCGGTGTACTATGTAGTAGCATCAAATTGGTATCTTACTTTGGTAATCTTGAGGCATGTCATGAATTTGTTCTAGAAGAACAAGGGGAGCATACCTAGAAGCCATAGCAGATTCTAACTGGCTTGAGGTATATTAACGGTCTTGAAATTTGAGCTGACGTGGCGATATAGTAACGAGAAGTAACTAGTGAAAGCTGGAATATAGGATGGTGAGCTTGGAAAAAGTAATTGGAGGTACTAAAGGATGAAGTGGAAGTACTAGGGAATGAGACTAGAATATATGAGTAACTACTAGAAAATGAGAATGATGTGTTTGAAATAGTAGAAGGTAAGCTAGTGGATGAAGTTGGTGATGGAAATATTCTAGGTTGTAAGGACAATCTAGAGATAAATGGATACGTACCTTTGTATGGTAGTGGAAACTATAAATGAAGTAGTGGTATCTAAATGAGGAATAGAAGGTTTAGATGTGTAAGCTAACAATTGGGTTAATTCAATAGCTTCATCATTCTTTAAGAATAGTAGCATTAATTTTTTCAAGTTTGTCTGATTTTTAACTTTCTTTAATTCAAATCTACGCAATATTTTCTAGTTTTGTTTCCAAAAATGAAATGGCAGTCTAAAACAACAATACTTAAATTATTTTGAATTTTTTCTTGAATAAAGAATTTTCAAATTTCAAATCAATCTCTATATCTTGTAAACACTAACCCTTGTGGTAATGAATTGACTCTTATTAATGAAACTTTTGCATCTAAATCCTCTATCGAGTTTTTTATTTTTTCCAATTACGTCAGGATTGTCTACTATAACAAGGTTTAGGATCCCGGGTTAGACCTGGTATAGTAAATTTTCTAGAAGCCAAAATTACAATTTTCTATACTCACAACTTGTCAAGCTTGATCTTAAAGGAAAATGATGATAAAAATGATTTCCTTTAAGATCTATTTTACAACTAAGGATTGGTTAAGTCCCCGAATGCGGCCTTCGGTATGTTATCACTCTAGTAATTCTCAAAGTTGTGAGATTTTGATTTATAGTTGTAAGAACTCTAGAGGTAACCACAAACCTACTTTTAAACTCTAGTATCTAGCCTTCCTAGGGTTCGAGAGAGGGCTCTCTGTAGATTTAACTTTGTTTTAATTATAAGATATTAGGCTAGTTATGATTGTGAAATTTGGTTTTGATTTGATTTGGTTTTGGTGGGAAAAATCCTTAATGAGATGGATAGTGGGAAATGTTTGTTTGTCCATTGGAAATTTAGAGTCAAAATTCAAGCGAAGAACTAAAGATTAAGGTCGAAAAGTCAAATGTTTCGAGGGCAAGATAGATAAGCCTTTGAAGATCTTGGAAATTCGTTTGGTGAAGTGATATGATCGGGATAAAGGAAATGAAGGGTTCTTTTGATCCGGAAAAGAATGTAGTAGAGGAGTCAAATGAAAGTGGGAACAATTAAGGAGTTCCTACTCTAGAAATCGAGAATAAAACATAGAAATGATAAACAATAAAGACATGGTGCTTTTAACAAAACCTGAAATAATAATCTTGTTTATTCATTCAAATTTAGAACACATAATGGATGCATGAAACAAAGAAGATAAACAATGACAAGTAGAAAATACTTCACTTCAATAGCTCATCACATGAATCCTTAAATATGATGCTAGTTGATCTCATCGGTCTGCTACTTTCGAAATTTGCAACAAAAAATCCTTGAGTCCAACAAAATGATTATAGAAATCTTCAACAATTTATTCCACCATAATACTTCTAAAGATGAAGTATCTATACAATATTGTTTACAAAATATCCTAGAATGCTTCTAGGAATTGTCTAAGAAAAATGAAATATATTTACAACAAAATAGTGATAGCTGTAACAAATTAGCAAGGCGTCACATTTATCAAAAAAACTAATTGTGGATTAGGTGTTGGTACCTCTTGGTGTCCTCTTTGTTGGTTTAGATATTTCAAATATGTTTTGAAACCTAATCTTCTTTATATTATACTATTTTACTTTGATTCCCTTTAATCTACGATACTCTTTGACTGCGATACTCTTTAATCTGCAGCCAAATTGTTTTTTTCTTAGCGTAATAAATGTTTTAGCCGAAAATCAGCAAACTCTTTTCTTCCTTTTATGTTTGCCTTTTAACTTTCACGATGAAATCGGTAAGTGATTGCCAGCTTCATCATTTTGGAATTTGTATCTTCTTTAGCTTCCCAAGTTTTCATATGCATCGGTATATCTGGAAAAAGTTGGTTTTATGACAAAAAAATATCTTATGTTATCTTTAACGAGATAGAATAAATCTTCAAAACTTCGAGTAAGACCTTTCTGTTGGAATATCTTGTCCACTTGTATTTTCAACTGCTCTTTTGCATATTCTCGATTTTCTTAATTTATAATCCTCCTGTGGCATAGGTTTGTCATTGATGACCAGAATTTTAGCAGACTTTTTGCCTCAAATTGTCAAATTTAAACATAAACTTGGTTATGGTAATGTTCATATTTTCACACTTCTCTTCAAGTCGTTTCATCGGGTTCTTCTTTGAAATGACTTTCCTTATTTCAAGTTGTTTCAATCCTATCATTGATCTCAATTTATTCTAACTCCTGCTTGTTTTTGTTGTTAAGAAACTTGATCAATTCTATAGCTTGCTCATGTTGTCACCTAGCTCATCTTTAGTCTTGGATTTTTTTGCTAGTGTTGCCTTTAATAAATCTCTTTGTTCAAAGATCACTGAGATTGAGGGCCATAAATCATTGATGGCTTCAATGATTTTGTTCCATAAATTATTTTTCACATATGATATTGGTCCCTTTAAGGTCAAATCCTTTTGAAGCTTCTTTAGTTCTTCATTTAACCTATTAGCCCTTTGCTCATGAGTTTTTAGCATTTATTTGGGCTAACTTCTTTATATCTTCAAGGTTATTACTCATCCTTTTCAATCTGTTAATATCACTTTTCTCAAATGACATCTCTTCCATAGCTTTTACTAATTTATTGGCCTCATCGTGGGATGAAACAACGTAATAGATGACTCTTGTGGCTAAAGTTGTAGATGATGTCAACGCTGACTGCGGTAGCCGGTGGTACGTTGGAGTGCCAATTCTTGCGAGTTGAAGCACGAGTTTGTAGTAACGTGGGAATTAATGTAGGGATTTCATTTTGTGCTTTTATTGTTTCTCTTTCATGGAAAAGCTTGTCCATTTAAATCTCCATTTCTTTGGTCTGTCTGTTAAGGATTTGAAAGATTAAGTTCATCACGTCATCCTTGAGTCTATTCTTGTATTATTTCTTTAGCTTGAGGATGTTTAGGCGTGGAAGTTTAAGTTGTTTCCTCGATGCTACAATGTCCTCATTTTCTTCTTTACTAATTGTTATATTGCTTTGACATTAGCGAGGATCGGATCTATTTGGAAACCAACTCTTCTAAAGACTTAATCCTTAGGTCTTTTATATAATGAGGCTTTTTCAATCTTCATTTGATCTTTCATTTTGTGGCCAGTGTTCTAAATTTTTTGAACACTCATAGCCTTGGTTTTAATGGTAGAATACAACATCTCTGAACTCGTCTATGAAATTCTATTTGATCAAGTGCATGAATTTTGCGGTACATACAGATCAATCTTTTTGTAGTCTGAAACTATCTTTGGAATATTTACTATAGGCTATAAGACTAACATGATCAACTTTTTATTTTAGTAATCAAAGGCTGATAAGAGTTTGTTTTGTACAGTGTTTGCTTCAAATATTGATAAATCCATGATTTTAATCTCTTCATTCTTTGTCTTAATTTGTTTATACTTTTCCTTGATATCAAGGTCTTTTTCCTCTATTATACGTAAAGATGATGCTTCCATGTTTTTCTATTTACGTATCAAATGTGTATTTGAATTATCAATTTTTCCCTCATTGAATTCTCTGTAATTTTTCTCATTTTGTATTGATTGTAGCATAAATCTTTACATGTTAGTGCCCCAGGACATCTATGTCTTCAACCTCAATAGTTACTTTCTCTTTATCACTTGAATCTATCCTAGGATTTTTTATTATATCTTAAATTGATCCTATTATTGAGATTGCAACAAGATGATGAGCTTAGTGAAAAGAGTCACCTTCACTAAGTGGGCCCGTAGGCTATTTTTGGCGCAAGTTTATTTTTAGACTATGTCTATTTTTAGACATGTCGATCATATTATATGAGTTGCAGGATGCTATTTGTGGATGGTTGGTCAAGTTGGAAAAATAGATGGACTTCTATTTTTAGACATATTAGGCGAAATATATTTTTAGATTTCCAGTCTAAAAATAGATATGTCGAATATTATTAGCTCTTAATAATATTTGGACTATAAACATTAACTTATTCTCTTGGAGCACTTCATTTAAGTGCACAGATGTGGCACAGGAGGCGATAGGAAAGTGCAGCTAGAGGTTAAGTGGAGCTATTGCATGGATACTTTAGTTAGAACTCTTGTGACCGAGTTTGGTGGAGTTATTGAGGCAGTTGATGGAGTGGTGTTAAGTTTAACTGAGTTAAATGTACTTGAGCTAGTTGTATCTAGTCTAACTGATTGATACACTAGTGAGAGTGGTGTGAATTAATTATTAATTAATTCACTAAATATTAACTCATTAATCAATTGAAGAATGCATCAGTTAACTACAGTGCATGGACAATTTCAGTGGAGACCAGTGGAGAGGTAGGTGAAAGAGCAAGTTGACTATCAGTTGTGACTATAGTGTTTCATGAGTTTGCACCACACATTTATGGATATGCAAATGAGGATTGCATGAGAAAGGCTGGACCAATTCAAGTTCATTCAGAGCCAATATTTAGTAGGGATTGCGCAGTAGAGGCAGGCTAGCATGTGGAAAATATTGGTGCATGGATTTGCTAGATCGAGCTTGATTAATGTGTAGCGATTGTATTGTACTGAGAGCTTGATATGATCAGCTTTGTATGAGGATTGTTACATGATCTCTATGACATATATTATATACAGATAGTTGGGGTTTTTAGCTTCAAGATTTCCCGTTAAAACAACGTGTTCATATTTGAATTTTTATGGTTTCAATGTGTGTGCATTCAATTGATTTTATTTCCACAAGTAATGATCAATAGTCGAAGAGAGATTGTATTGTGCATGAAGTTAAACTAGTGTGTGATTAGGATAATATTGGATGTATAATGCATTATTTATATAACTTCTACATGGTATCAGAGCAGTATTGATGATTGGAGAAATTACAAAGCATTGAAGTGGTTGAGTTTTGTGCTGGTGGAATTCGAATTTGCAGCAGTGTTTTCTTGGTGTCTAAGTTGAGATGTCTTTCAACGGATTGCGATTAGAGTATACCCTTAAGGGAAGCTCGAATTATATTGCATGGAAGGACAGGATGGAGGCGGTGCTGGAGGACATGGGTTGAAGTAGTTCATAGATGCAGAAACTCCAAAACTTGCTTCTAGCGATGCTGCCACACTTGACGCATGGCAAAAGAGGACAAAAAAATGTCGAAGGATTCTATTGGAAGCTGTGAAGGATCACATAGCATCCAGCCTTCATGGTAAATCTTCTCCATTCTTGATGTGGAAAGATTTGACAGATTTTTTCCAAAGCAAGAGCGACCAGAGGAAGTTGGCGCTCAAGGATAAACTCAGGAAGATAAAAATGGAGAAAGGAAACAATATACCCAAGTACCTCACGAAGTTTTTCTAGTGTAGGGATGAGATGGGAAGTGTGGGGGTTATTGTAGATGAAGAGGAATTGGTGAGCTTGGCTCTCCTTGGGATTTTGAAGAGTTCGCATTCCTATGAGGACTCTGTCAATGGTCAGGATAAACTGCCGGGATGGGAGTGACTTTGGTCGGATCTTGTGTAGGAGGAGATAAGGCGGAGTACCAGGGAAGTATCTTCATCGAAGAGTGAAGATGAAGAAAATTTCACTTTGGATACCAAATAAAGGAAGGGGAAGAGCAAGAAGAATGCGTCTCAATCCAGTGCAAAAGGCAAGAAGCAGAACATGTCCAAGGTGAAGTGATTTCACTGTCACCGACATAGACATTATGCCACTAATTGTACACAGAAGAAGGAAAATAAGCAGGCTGCTAGATCTGTAGCTGGAGAGGCCTTAGCCTTGCAGTTTGAGCTGGATTTTTCACTGATCGCATGCTTGGTCTCAAGTATGATGGGTTTAGTGTGGTTCCTTGACAGTGGTGCGTCATTCCATATGACTGGAGACAAATATTTGTTTACTGATCTGAATGAGAAGGATCTTGGAGTGCACATCGAGATGGGCGATGATGGTAGATACAATGAAACTAGTATCGAGACCATTTACTTTGAGAAGGAGTCTGGAAAAAATTTCATCTTGAAGGATGTCATGCATGTTCCAAAATTGAAGAAGAATCTTATCTCTGTGGCAATGTTGGAAGACAAGGGATATTATGTTGTCTTTAGGGAGGGAAAGGCTTTCCTGCGCAGTAAGGAAACTGGTGAAACCCAGAGGATAAGGGTTCGAGTTAAGAACCTTTATCAGTTGCAGGTAGATGGCTACGCAGAAATGATAGGTAAGGCAGAAGGAGTGGTGAGCCGGGATGAGGGCGAGCTATGGCACAGGAGATTGGGCCATCTTCACCATGGTGCTTTGAAATTTTTGCAACAGATTTCTACCGGGCTTCCAAAAGGTACACTTGCGTAGTCAGATCAGTGCAAGGAATGTACTTTGGGAAAATTTGTGAAAGACACCTTTCATGAGAAGGATAGTTGCGCCACGATGATCCTTGAGAGAATTCACACAGACGTGTGTGGACATTTCTCAGTAGCTTCGACAGCAAAGCACAGGTATTATGTGATATTTTTTGATGATTTTTCTCATAAGTGTTGGATCTTCTTCATGTAAAAGAAGAGTGAGACATACTCAAAGTTCTGTGAGTTCAAGGCACTGGTTGAGGAGGAATTAGGGAAGCAGGTGAAGGCTCTTATGAGCGATAATGGTGGTGAATTCATCTCTAAATAATTCAAGGACTTTTGCAATGCAAAAAGAATTCGAAGAGAGCTCATAGCGCCTCATAACCCACAACAGAATGGGGTCACTGAGTGAAAGAAAAGAACGATCGTGGGTGCTGCATGGGTGATGTTGCATGATCAGGGCCTTCCCATACACTTGTGGGCTGAGGCATGGAATATTGCAGTTTATGTGAAAAACCGTTGTCCTCACAGAGTACTTGGCATGAATACACCCGAGGAGGCGTTTTCTGGCAAGAAGCCTGATATTTCTCAATTGAAGATTTTTGGCTCACTTGTTTAAATTCATGTGATGAAGGATGCCAGGAAGAAGCTAGAGCCGACCGCAAAGGTTAGAAAATTTGTGGGGTATACTGACACACCCCACAACTATCGTGTGTATTTTCCAGACAGTCGGAAGACTATTGTGTGACGGGATATGAAATTTCATGAGGATAAAGTCATGAAGTGTTCGCTTGAGAGGGAGCCACACTTGCATGCAAATGAGGAGCTATTAGTTCCTAAGGATGAGCCTAAGGATGTGGATCAACCACAAGAGGATGTTCATGGAGTGGAAGAAACCACTCATGCAGCGCCAACCATCAGAGGGTGGAATCACACTACAGAAGCTGAGCGACTGAATCTTGATGCAGAGAAGATTGTAGGAGCACCTAAATCACATCGCAGACAGATACAGTCACCTGACTGATATATTGGATACATGGCTCTGATGAGCAAGTGTATCATGACAGAGCCATCCTCTTTCAAGGAAGATGTGGAGGACCTTGCATGGGTAGATGCCATGGTGGAAGAGTATGATTTGATTTTCAGAAACAGTGCATGGGAGATTGTCCCAAGGCTGGAAGGGAAATCAGTGGTAGGTTCGAGATGGATCTACAAAGTGAAGCAAGCAGCTAACGGAAGCGTCGAGAAGTATAAGGAAATAATTGTTGCCCGGGGCTTCTCACAGATTGAGGGGATCGACTATGAGGAAACCTTTGCACCTGTCGCAAGGTATTCTTCCATATGGAGCATCCTTGCTCTTTCAGCACAGATGGGATGGAAAATTCATTAGATGGATGTGAAGACTGCATTCCTCAATGGATTCATTGAGGAGGAGGTGTACATAGAGTAGCCCAAAGGTTTCGAGATCTTCAGCAGCAAGTCACATATGTGCAGGTTCAAAAGAGTGCTATATGGGTTGAAACAACCACCTTGTGCTTGGTACACATGGATAGACAGTTATTTCACCGGTCTTGGATTCACCAAGAGTGAGGCTGATCCGAACATATACCAGATTGTGGTGGAGGGTAATTTGCTAATCATTGTACTTTATGTAGATGATTTGATTTTGATGGGTGATGAACAGTTGATACTCTCATGCAAGGCTGATCTTGCAAAAGAGTTTGAGATGAAGGACTTGAGCCTCCTTCATTATTTCCTGGGATTGGAAATTTGGCAGCGCAGTGATGGATTGTTTGTGTCTCAAGACAAGTATGCCCAGGAGATACTAGAGAAGTTCAACATGCATGGCTGCAAGCCAATCGAGACTCCTCTTCCTGGTGGTTGGAGGAAAGAGGATGCTACATTGGCAGAGGTAGTGGATGCCACTATTTACCGACAGTTGGTGTGGTCGCTTATGTATCTAGTCAATACACAACCTGACATATGCTATGCTGTTAACCAGCTTTCACAAGCTATGGTTAAGCCTACCAAGCTCTTTTGGAAGGCAGGAAAGCATGTATTGAGATATCTCAGAGGCACATTGGGATATGGATTATGGTACAAATAGTCAGATGAGGTGAAGCTGTGTGGCTTCATGGATGCAGATTGGGCAGGGAGCCCAACGGACAGAAAGAGCACATCTGGAGGGATTTTCAGTATCAGGTCGACAACATTTTCTTGGTATAGCAGGAAGTAGAGATCCATGGCACTCAGTTCAGCAAAGGCCGAGTATATGGCAGCGAGTTTGGCTGCATGTGAGGCTATATGGATGAGGAAGATCCTAATCGGGTTGTTCGGTTCACACTTAGATCCTACTGTGATATATTGCAATAATCAGAGTTGCATCAAACTCTCGGTTAATCCAGTATTTCATGATAGATCTAAACACATTGACATCCGGTATCATCATATCAAAGATTATGTGCAGTGGAAGATCATGTTACTTTCTTACATTCCTACAGAGGATCAGGATGCTGATATCTTGATGAAGGCGCTCACCAGGAGAAAATTCGAATACCACAGGGGCAAGATCGGGGTGGCAAATAATCTCTATCTTGTTGAGAGGGAGTGTTGAGATTGCAACAAGATGATGGACTTAGTGAAAAGAGTCACCTTCACTAAGTGGGCCCGCAGGCTATTTTTGGCGCAAGTCTATTTTTAGACATGTCGATCATATTCTATGAGTTGCAAGATGCTATTTGTGGATGGTTCGTCAAGTTGGAAAAATATATGGACTTATATTTTTAGACACATTGGGAGGAATTTATTTTTAGATTTCCAGTCTAAAAATAGATATGTCAAATATTATTAGCTCTTAATAATATTTAGACTATAAACATTATCCTATTCTCTTGGAGCACTTTAGTTAAGTGCATAGATGTGGCACAGGAGTTGACAGAAGGAATTACACTATTCCTGAGGGTTAAGTGGAGCTATTTCATGGAGAATTCAGTTAGAACTCATGTGACAGAGTTTGGTGGAGTTATTGAGGTAGTTGGTGGAGTTGTGTTCAGTTTAACTTAGTTAAACACATTTGAGCTAGTTGTATCTAGTATAACTGATTGATACACTAGTGAGAGTGGTGTGAATTAATTATTAATTAATTCACTAATTATTAACTCATTAATAAACTAAAGAATAAATTAGTTAACTACAATGCATGGACAGTTTCAGTGGAGACCAGTGAAGAGGTAGGTGAAAGAGCAGGTTGACTATCAGTTGTGACTATAGTGTTGCATGATTTGCAACAGCCAGTGATTGGAGATTCCAATGAGAATTGCATGAGAAAGGCTGGACCAATTTGAGTTCATTTAGAGCCAATATTCAGCAAGGATTGTGCAGTAGAGGCAGGCTAGCAGGTGGCAAAGATCGGTGCATGGATTTGCTTGATCGGGCCTGATTAGTGTGTAGCGATTGTATTGTACTGAGAGCTTGACATGATCAGCTTTGTATGAGGATTGTTACATGATATATATGACATATATTATATACAGATAGTTGGGGTTTTTACCTTCAGGCTTTCCCGTTAAAACACTGTGTTCATATGTGTGAATTTTTATGGTTTCATTGTGTGCATGCAATTGATTTTATTTCCGTAAGTAATGATCAATACTAGAAGAGATTCTGTATTGTGCATGAAGTCAAATAGTGTGTGATCAGGAGAATCTTAGATGTATAATGCATTAGTTATACAATTTATACACCTATTATCAGTAGTGGTCTCTACAATGTGAGTTCCTTCTTCTCTGATCCTTTTGGTGGCTTTCTCTACTTGATTTGCAGTTTGTAAGGTGCGACTAGTATCACCTTGCTTTACTGCATATATTAAAGTGTTTTCTGTCCACTCAGTTTGATTGAATTACTTCTCAATCTCCAGTTTTTTCTCATGAATGTAGGGTGTTAGTTTACACTTAACCCTCATTTTAGTTAGTATTCTTTGTGGATCATAGTTCTAGGAGAAACTCTCTTCAAATCTGTACTCTAGTAACCATTTGGCTGCTTCTATCTCTGCATCTCTATGACTACAAATGAAAGGTCCCACTTGATTCTTCAACTTAAATTGTGTTTTCTTTTTTGTTGCTAGGAAGTTGATAGAATCAGAATTTAATATTTTCCTGATGTATTCCAAGGAAAAAATCCTCATTGGTACATATTTGGGTAGTTTATAAGGCAACAAGTTAGAGCCAAAAACATTGATCTCTATGTGTTTTTCATATAAATACAAATCTCTAGTCCTAGTCTGCTTAGATAGCTATAGGATTTTTTTCATTTCATCATTGATCCTTGGTTGTTCAGTGTTGGTCAACATATTGATCAATGGATGGAAAAAATTATCTGTGAACTCTGCAAAAGTGAATTATGAGGACTCTTTTATTATCAATGAAGTCCAAAAGATAATTTAAAGTGGATTTCTTTCAATGTCAAGCTTCTAGAGGGTTATTGGAAACTTATCTGCTTGAAAATACAAGAACATATGGAAGAGAAAAGATGTGTATCTAAACACTCCTTCAGTTGGTAACTTGATCAGCTGGTCATGGATATTGTCAAAAATATACTTAGCATAATTGAAAATTACAAAGGGAGGTTGTCTTGGTGTAAAATTAGATAAGAAACCTAGGATGGATTCATCTGTATGCTCATCTGTAAAGTATCCTAGCACGAATGGAAATAACATGCCTTGAACATTCTGGAAATTTTGAAGTGGAATATGGAGTATTTATTTGAGGAATTTCCACATGTAAGGGCATGAATATTTGAAAGATCTGGAATATTTTGGGAAAATCAAGGCCAATGTACAACTTTGTAAGAGATTTTATTGACAAAGGAACTGCTTGAGGATCTGGTTTAAGCTGTAACATCTGGTTTATGAACTCAGCAGTGATTATAAACAATAATTCTTTGTTTGCATTCACTATTGCTCTTTTTTCAGGCACATAATAGTTCTGACACAACCTAATCAACTTTGGACATGGATGAGTGACTGGAACAACATATTTGGGCAAGTTTGATTCCCAAATTTGGACTTCTTCCACCTGATCTAAAGTCTTTTCATAGCTCCAGCAGTGGAGGTCTAACAGATTGAATTTATCAATTGGGTCTGCTATTTTGTAGTCCACATCTACTAATGGGGTGTTCTCAATGTCTACAATAGGAGGTTGTAGAGGATTCACAATGATGGTAGTCTTGGAGGATGCAACTTGAGTAAATTTAGGCATTTTTTAGGCTGTTAGGACTTCTGAAACTCTGTTTTTCGTCTTTCTGGTTTCTTCTGTAAGATTAAATGGTTTACAGAAGTATTTTTGACTCTGACAGAGGTTCTTGGATGAGAATAAGTAGAAAATGGTTCTTTTCTTGGATTTTTCTTTTAGTTTTTAACTTTCAACTGTGTTACAGACTCTTACTACTTTATGAAATTGAACCAAGGGTTTCTTAATATTTTTCAATGGATATCAGACTAGAAATTGCTTGGAATCAAGAACAGAGGGTCGGGTTACATGCAGAGTATTTATGGGCTTTAATTGGAGTTTTATATAGTCTTGGAAAACTAAAATAAACCCAACATTTCTTCTAAAACTGAGCGCAGTCTAAAATAGGGTTTTATAAAAAAATTTCCAGGGTTTTGTTGTTGGGTATGTGTTATATTATTTCTACGACTAGCCCCACGCGTTGTACGTTGCGCTGGGCACAATAGGGGGGTCACAAGGGAGGAGGTAGCCCCCATTGTTGGGGTCCGGGGCAGCGCCCCGTCAAAATTTTTTTTGGTGTGTGAACCCACTCATAGGCGGACCCACCCATGTTTTGTGCATGATTTTGCACATGGTTTTGGGGTATGATGGTTTTCGGCCCCTAGTATTTTGTAGATCCGGTCAAGGGAACTATGGTTATCTTCTAATCCAGGGTTAATGGATTGGGGTTTATGTGTGTGTGTGTTGTAACACTAAAAGGAATATAATGAAAAATCAAGCTGGTCATCCCAATTTGGGATCCAGGAGAAAATCTTTGTGTTTGTCTGTTTTATGTTTTATGCTCTCGCTATTATTTATTTTCTGTTATAAGATTCGTGTGTAGATAATTTCTGTTCAGGGTTAAAACCTACATTTGGTATCAGAGCTGTTTCGGCTTCAAGGGGACGCCTTTGCTGTTGAGGGTTTTTTGCTCGGGCCCGAGGTAGACCCTATTCAGTGGGAGATTTGCGGGATCGATTCTTGCGGTGAAAGAAGATGGCAAGCGGCGGAAAGATAGAGATCGAGAAATTTAATGGTCAGAGTTTTGAGTTATGGAAGCTCAAGATGGAGGATCTGATGGTGGATAAAGATCAGTGGATCGTGGTAGATCCGGGTACTAAACCAATGGCAATGTCAGATGAAGACTGGAAGAAACTAGATCAGAAGGCTAAGAGCATAGTATGGTTGTGTGTCTCAGATTCAATATTGTTGAATGTATCTGGGGAAGCTATGGCAAAGAATTTGTGGGAAAAACATGGGACTTTGTACCAATCTAAGTCTCTGGTGAATAAGTTGTTCCTACGGAAAAAGCTGTATAACCTAAGGATGAAGGATGGAGACTCAGTGACAGAGCATCTAAATGCCTTCAATACTGTGGTAAGTCAGCTGTCATCTATTGATATTAAAATATTAGATGAAGATAAGTGCATCAGTTTGTTGTGTTCTCTACCAAATTCGTGGGACAGTCTGGTTATTGCAATAGGTAGCAATACAACTACCTTGAATTTTGATGACATTGTCTCAGCCTTGTTGTCGGAGGAAATGAGACGAAGAAATATGGAGGGCCAGAATGGATATGCCTTATCTGTACGAGGAAGGTCCCAAAACAAAAACAAGAATAAGGTTTCTAGTGGGAGATCCAAATCTAGAGGGAGATCTAAATCTCCTGGAAAGTTTGTAAAGGTATGCTTGAAATGCGGAAAGGAAGGGCACTACAAAAAGGACTGCAGATCTAAATCTCCTGAGAAAGGAAAGGGATCTGATGATGCTCCTTTTGTAGAGGCAAAAACCACCTTGGATGAAGGTGGGGATGTGTATTTGGCTTCTTCTTCAAATACACATGTAGATCATGAGTCATGGTTGATTGACTCAGGTGCATCCTTTCACTTCACTCCCCATCGGGAGTGGTTTTGCGAGTATGAGAAATACAATGGTGGTGATGTCTTCCTAGGGGATTATAGGAAGGCCAGAATCGTCGGACGTGAAAAGGTCAAGCTAAAGTTGCAAGGTGGAAGGATTAGAACACTTCCTGGTGTTCTGCATATTCTTGCATTGGCCAGAAATCTGATTTCTGTAAGCAAGATGGATGATGCAGGTGTAAAAGCAGTGTTCGAGAAAGATGCGTGCAAGATGGTTCGGGGAGCACTAGTATTAATGCGGGGAGTTCAGATTGGAACTTTGTACAAGCTACAAGGTAGCACTTTTATTGATGGGTGTAACAGTTCTATGGTTCCTAAAAGTGGAGTAGAAAGCCTAGCTGTCTCTGGAGAAAAGACCATGCTATGGCATCAAAGGCTTGGACATATTGGAGAGAAGGGCCTTCGGATACTGCATAGAAATGGTATGGTAGAAGGTATGTCTAATTTCTCTCTAGATTTCGATTTCTGCGAACATTTTGTATATGGGAAGTATAATCGGGTGAGTTTTCCTTCTGGTGCTAAGAGGGCGAACAAGATATTAGAACTTGTGCACGGTGATGTGTTTGGACCTGTGTCAGTTCCATCACTAGGAAAGTCTGTGTACTATGTTTCATTCATAGATGACTTCTCAAGGAATACATGGATATATTTCTTGAGGAAGAAATCTGAAGTCTTTGACATATTTAAAGAATTTAAGGCTCTGGTGGAAAACCAGACAGAGAAGAAGATAAAGGCGTTGAGGACAGATAATGGTGGGGAGTTCTGCAAGAAGGAATTTGAAGAGTTCTGTAAGAAGTGTGGTATAGCACGAAAAAAGACTACTCCATACACACCTCAGCAAAATGGAGTTGCAGAAAGAATGAATAGAACACTGATGGAAAAGGCAAGAAGCATGCTCAGTGGTACCGGGTTAGGACAAGAATTCTGGGCAGAGGCAGTGGAGACTGCATGTTACTTAGTTAACAGATCACCTTCATCAGCGTTGGAGGATAAGACTCCACATGAGGTATGGAATAGTAAGAAACCCTCTCTTTCACATCTAAGGGTATTTGGATGTGATGCATATGTAAATGTTCCAAAGGAGAAAATGACCAAGTTGGATAATAAATCTGAAAGGTGCATCTTTATTGGGTATAAGGATGGTTTAAAAGGTTACAAGCTTTGGAACCTGGAAACAAGGAAGGTTGTGTACAGCCGAGATGTGGTGTTTAGAGAGGTGAAAGATGTTGTTAAACATGAAATCATACCAAAGGAACCTGAGAAGATAGAGTTTGAGCTAAAGGAGGATGAATCAGATTCTACAACAAAAGAAGATTCAGAAGAGGAAGAGCCACAAACTCCGGCTTTGAGAAGATCAATTCGGGAAAGAAGGCAACCAGAAAGGTATAGTCCATTTGCTTTCTGTTTAGGTTTTTCCTTAACTATAACTGATGATGATCCCAGAATTGTCAGGGAGGCAGTAGATTCCGAGGATGGAAAACTCTGGAAGGAGGCCATGGTTGATGAAATGGAATCCTTGCACAAAAATGAGGCATGGGATCTGGTGGAGTTGCCGGCTGGAAGGAAGCCCATTGGGAGAAAATGGGTGTTTAAGAAGAAGATGAATGTAGAAGGCAAGGTGGAGAAATAAAAAGCTCGGTTGGTAGCGAAAGGTTATTCCCAGGTGCCGGGAATTGATTTTGGTGATATTTTTTCTCCTGTTGCCAAGGTTACTTCTATTAGATTACTTTTATCTGTTGCTGCTGCATTTGATTTTGAAATAGAACAGATGGATGTGAAGACAACTTTTCTTCATGGGGATCTATAAGAGGAGATCTACATGAAGCAACCTGAAGGCTTTATGGTGAAGGGTAAGAAAGAACTGGTATGCAGGTTGAAGAAGTCTCTGTATGGGTTAAAACAGTCACCAAGGATGTGGTATCAGAAATTTGATACCTATACACGGGGACTTGGCTTCACCAGAAGCAAGGAGGATCACTGTGTTTATTTTAAATTAATTGGTGACCGTGTTATTTATTTGGTCTTGTATGTGGATGATATGTTTTTGATTGGAAATGACAAAGAAATTATCCAAGATTTGAAGACCCAACTGTTCTACAAATTCAACATGAAGGATCTTGGTGCTGCAAACTATATTTTGGGCTTGGAAATTGAGAGAGATTGGGCAAAGAGGAAGCTCTGGTTAATCCAGAGGAAGTATGTCGAGACTATATTGTAGAGGTTAAATATGCAGGATAGTAAACCGATGAATGTTCCTATTCCTATAGGTGTAAAGCTGTCTGCTGAACAATGTCCCAAGACACAAGAAGAAGAGGAGGATATGTCTCATGTTCCATATGCAAGTGCAGTGGGTAGTCTAATGTATGCAATGGTCTGTACTAGACCAGACATTGCAAATTTAGTGGGAGTATTGAGCAGGTTTATGTCAAACCCAGGGAAGGAGCATTGGACAGTAGTGAAGCAGGTTTTCAGATATTTACGTGGCACTAGTGATTATGGCTTGTGCTACCAAGGAAGACCAAGATTGGAAAGAATGTTGGAAATTTGTGGTTTTGTTGATGCAGACTGGGCTGGAGATCTGGACCAAAGAAGATCTACAAGTGGGTATGTGTTTAACTTATTTGAAGGCGCAGTCGGTTGGATGAGTAAAAGACAGCCTGTAGTGGATCTTTCAACTACAGAGGCAGAATACATAGCAACCACTCATGAAGGAAGTAGTTTGGTTGCAGAGATTGTGTTCAAGTATGGGGTTGGTACAACAAGCTATAAGGATAGACTGTGATAGCCAAAGTGCAATTTTCTTGGCTAAGAACCCTACTTACCATTCAAAGAAAAAGAACATTGATGTTCAATATCACTTTGTTAGAGATATGGTTGAGGCTAAAAGGGTGTTGCTGGTAAAGGTGGAAACTTTGAAGAATGTTGCAAATGCATTGACAAAGTCTGTAAGCACTCAGAAGTTCTCTTGGTGTAGAGAAACAATGGGTGTTGAAGAATTGGCCCAATGACTAAGCTCTCTTGTGGCCCCCAGTGGAAATAAAACAACAAGTGGGAGAATGTTGGGTATGTGTTATATTCTTTGTGCGACTAGCCCCACGCATTGTACGTTGCGCTGGGCGCAGCAGGGGGGTCACAAGGGAGGAGGCAGCCCCCATTGTTGGGGTCCGGGGCAGCGCCCCGATAATTTTTTTTTTGGTGTGCGGACCCACTCATAGGCGGACCCACCCATGTTTTGTGCATGATTTTGCACATGGTTTTGGGGTATGATGGTTTTTAGCCCCTGGTATTTTGTAGATCCGGTCAAGGGAACTACGATTATGTTCTAATCCAGGGTTAATGGATTGGGGTTTATGTATGCTTCGGCATATATATGTGTGTGTGTGTGTGTGTGTGTGTGTGTGTGTTGTAACACTAAAAGGAATATAATGAAAAATCAAGCTGGTCATTCCAATTTGGGATCCAGGGGAAAATATATGTGTTTATCTGTTTTATGTTTTATGCTCTCGCTATTGTTTATTTTCTGTTATAAGATTCATGTGTAGATAATTTTTGTTCAGGGTTAAAACCTACATTTGCCTGTTTTTTGGACAATTTAAAGGCTTTCTTGGAGAATTTAGTCTTATACAAGTTTCAATTTTTAAATTGATAATAGGCTCAATTTCTTTGAAAAATACCTGTTTTACGTAGGTATGGGTCTTTAAAAATGGATCTGAGGTGTTTTATAGGTTCCTGGTATCTTCTGGAAGCAATTCAGGACTTCTAGCAATCTTAATAGTGAAGTGCGGGCTTTTTCTGCTTTTCTGGGCATATAACAGTGTACAGGCTTCGTTCTCTAAGTCGGGAGGACAAATATAGTGATATAGAATAGAAGAAAGGGATTAATGGTGTTTTTCAGATTTTATTTAGCATTTTAGGTTTACACTGGCCTATAATAAATGTCAATCATGTTGGGAAAACTGGTGGTTTTTAGGCTTCGAAGGCGAAACATTGCGAGTGGTTATCACGTGGGTTTGGGCGGTAAGTGGTTTCAATCAAATTGGATGCGATCCAATCGAGATGAGCCAAGTGGAGGAGAGAGAAAATGTTGAAACAACCTATTTCGCATAGAAATGGAAAAGTTAACATCGCGCAACTAAAATTGCGATATGGGCCATCATTCCTCGGATTAGGAGGCGATAATGCAAACGATCGAGATTGCATCTTGAAGTTGCTCGAAATTCAGAGGTGGGGTCCAGAGTTTTCTCAATGCAGCGAGATAAGTTTAAACTTTATAAATATATTATATTTATAATGTTAAAACTTTTTATTTGATTGGCAGAGGGGTACTGTTATGTGTTTTTAATAAAAACATTAACAATTGTTTCAATCAATGGCACATGTATTATATAATAACCTTTTAACAAGTGTTTTAATACCATAGGGGGGCGAGATATTATTATATTTGATATGTTTAAACCTTATGGGAAAAAGGGCAGGTTTATTTTCGTCACATGGGATATTTTAACATAAGTTTAAACTTTAAATAAAAGGGTTTTGGGGTTATTTATTTATAAAGGATTTAATAATATACGGGAAGTGTATAGAATAGGAAGTTAATAAATATAAGTTAGAAATTAATATGAAATAAAGGTGTAACGTATGAAATGGATTAAAAATACAAAATTTAAAACTAAGTAAAGTGTAAAGATAGACAAATAAACATAGTTTGTCCCATTATTTTTTTTCACACTTAAACTTAAGATAAATTTATTTTGTATGTTTTGAGTGTTTTTTGAATGGAGATGAAATTAGTTATGTAGGTTTTTACTTTTACTAAGCAAAAATGTGTTTTTACTTAGGAAAATGGAGCATGATTTTGGAAAAAGGGTGAATATGCTGATGAAATGGGTTTTATGTAGGGAATCCAGCATTTTTAACCTATCAGTTATTGAGCCTTGGGTCCGGTCCCAACAGAAGTCAAAGAAATGCTTTGAGCCTTTTAAACTAAAGGTTTGGAATACTGGATCATTGTGGGGGAGGGGAAATTAGTAATTTTTTCCTGATGATGCTTTATTACATATCTTGCACAACTGCTTTCTACCTACCCATCATTATTTCTAACATTTTTTACTTCATTTTCATGGGTGCATTTAAGCTTGCAACCCTAAATCCATTTTCTTTCAAAACATAAAACTATCTAAGTCTAACCTTATTTCATCCGAGGGCTCAGATTAAATTTTTGAGCTCCTCATTTATTCTCTAACTATCTACTGATATGTCAATTTTAAACTGTTTGACATATCTTTATTCTCTATCTAAAACATGAAATTAAAAGCATGAAAAGTTAAGATTAAACTATTTAACTGATCATGGATTATGGAATTTATAGACAATCTACACATAATCATTATTCTTGCAGTAAAAGTAAATAGTAGTGCCATTTTGACTTGCTCACTTTCAGGTCTTATTTTTATCTCTTTTTATTTTGGGGTTTATTTTTTTTTCTAATTCCTTTGATATTTCTTTTAGGACTTTACCCTCTTTTCATTTTTTTTTATTATTTTCAAAATATGGGAAAACAACTTGCAGAAAGTAAGGTATGTACATATTTACAAGACTTTCAAACTCAATTAAAAAATCATGAACCCTATTATTATAGGACCCTAACAGAACCGTCTACATGATCCACCTCATTAATCATACTATTATGGAGGGATGGTTGGTTGATCCTTCCTCTACATGAATCATGACAAAAGTTCAATATTTGAGGAAGGGATGGTTAACTATTCCTCTTCATTTGCATCATTGAGAGTACTATCCTAGAGGATGTAACACAGTAATTTTTTTATGTGATCCACCTCCACAATAATTCTATCCTTGATAAATGTTTGATAGACCCTTCCTTGGCATAGTTCATCACATAAAGACCAATTTGGAGGAGGGATCAACTAACCCTTATACCTTTTCTATCTCCTTGAGAATGTTATCTTGGAAGATGGGTTGGTAAACTCTTCCATGTTATCCACCTCATTGATCGTAATATCTTAAGTGAAAGGTTATTTGACCCTTAATTTAAATCCATCATGAGTAAAATCCAATATTTGAGTAATGGTTAAATAACCTTTCATTTGAGACAATGGTTGGATAACCTTGGTTCAGTTCCTGACAACTATTTTGGGAGAATTTATAATAAACCTCTTTGTGGATTGTTTTCTTCTGATTTACGTTTCTTGATAACTTCTTTATATTTTTTATCAATTGCATCCTATATTACGTTAAAAATTGATTACATATACATGCCAGAGGACTGAAGTATGTGTTATAATTTTGGTTTCTCCACTTCTACTTGCTGTTTACAAAGAAAATACATGGAAATAATATGCTACTTTTTTGTTTAGCAAGAAAATATATGGGAATAGAATGCAAATTTTGATATTTAGGAAGGAAATGTATGGTAATAGAATGCTACTTCGTTCGAGTCTAGCAGACATTTGTCCAAGATTTTCTGCTTCTCTTTCTAGAGAATTAGAGTAGGCATATTTGTGAATCGTTTTATTCTAGTTTATGTTTCTTGACAATTGTTTTATTCAGACTATGAAATTGTGGATTGCTCATTAATATTTTAATTTATAGGGCATATTATATGGCATGAAAAATGGATTCGCATGCATATTTCGGAGGACAAAAATAGAAAATTCCCCTATCTAAATGGATTCGCATGCACATTTCAGAGGACAGAAATAGAAAACTCTTGCCCATTGGAAATTGATCTCTATGTTTATGAAAAATAGCCATTCTAAAAATTTCTCTACCTATAAAAGCAAGGGAAGCCATCATAATCACCCTAGTTCCCACTCAAAGACTATCTCCAAATATAATCTAAAGTAGAATCTATTGTTGGGTTGAGTGGCTTATTTTCCTCTAGAAATAATTACGTAGTGATGCCATTCTATAAGGAGGAAATAACAACTAATATGATTGCATGCTACATTCCCATATCGGCTTGATAGATTATTCACTTGGCCTAAAAAAAAACTTGTTTCCAATGAAGTGGAGCAACATAGGAAAAGACAAGACTATGTTCAGCAGTATTCTTGAAAATTTCCATTTCTCTATAAGCAGAGCCGACATATTCACCTTGGTCCCTTCTTGATGCAGAAGCATCCTTCAAAATTGTCATTTTGTATTTGGGTGATTTAGGGGGTGATGTTTTTTTTAATTATTTTATAAAATATGTACATTTTAAATAAATTAAGAGGAAAATGTGAGTGTGAGGTTTATTGTAAATATTCTCTTTTAATTGAGAATATGAGAAGAGTTGTGTTGTTTATATATCTTAGGGATTATGAACTTCTTAAATAAAAATTAGTTGAGTCAAAGGAGGGACAAGTGATTTTAGGATTTGGTTGAGTCATTCGTGGAGGAAATCATGGATTCGAATTAATCCACAATTATGTATAAATATGAAGCTTTGTGTGAGAATGGAATATAGATATAGAGATGGAATATATAGGGAAAAAAATAGAGCGTAGAGAGGAATGGTGTGACAGTGTGAAGAATATGAGCAAGAGACAAGAGGGAAACAAATGTAATATTTGGCCAATAAGAGTTTGATACAATAGTATATTTTTGTTGTGTTATGTAATCATTTATTTTATTCACTCTCTGTTGATTATTTGATTAACATCTATTACGCTACGTATATCTTAAATTATACAATAGATATTACCATTGAGATGCAGGTGCAAGGCGATACTGCTCAGAATCAAGTCAAACTGGGAACATAGATCTCAGATTAATGGTGGATAGTTGGTATCGCATCCAATTGAAATTGTTTTTCGCACTTGTTAAGTCTTGTGTCTTAACTCATCGCATGTTAAATCTCTGAGAGTGCTGGAAGGATTTTGGAATTGGAGATGACGTGAGTGTGGAATGAAAGAGCCGTTGACAGTGGATTAGCACCAGTGGAAAAAAGGATTTCACAGATCTAAATGTAATTGCCGAGAACTGAAAGGGAGTTCACACTAAAAATTATGTAGCTGCAATGAAAATTAGCAGAAACCTGTGCAATCATAGCACTTCACCGAAAGTTGTAGACGATGGGGATTAGTGATAGAGGTAAGTGATAAGATGGGATAAACAAATGTGATATGGGACAGTTTTGAGCGCAACAAAGGCAACCGATCAGTCTTGATGTTGTATCCTCAAATGAGGAATTCTATGCTTATTGTATTGGTTGAATATGGGAACTGTGGGATCCACACTATATACATGTTGTATTTTTAAAACAATGGTTTATAATTGTAGAGTTTTCAAACTGATACTTCATTTTTTATTTAAAAGCACAAAGCGTGTATAACATCTATCCTTCTGCGCAATACTCTGATTTGAGAGAAAACACTGCATCATTTTGGTATTAGAGCCCTGCAATTGTGAAGGTGAGCCTGCAATCGTGAAGTCACTGCCGTGGACAAAGGCACTGGAAATAAGTTGTAAGCCCTCGTTCAAAGCCTAGAGGAGACAAATTTTCTTTTGATTGTTGAAAGTGTAGGAGTTGTGGACTGAACTGTATTATAAAATATTCTCTGGTATAAGAAAGCCACGTGATTTTCCTTTAAGCGAATGCATTTTTATATATACTCTGCATAAATACGCCTCAAGTAGTAATCTTCCTCCCGTAACGAGATTATCATATTAGGATCTCCTTCCAAACTCAAATTCAATGTTTGATTGCTTGTGAAATTATGATTTCTGCGAGTTTTATTACGCTTCCTGCAGTTGAGAATTTCTGAAGATTATGAGCATTTCAACAATAGATATCACAAGCTCTGCGTATTGATAATTGTACAGTGGAGGAGATTAGTCAATGTGTGAGAAGAAACTTGCATGAAACAGTTGTGTAAATACCGTAGACACTGGACTTTTGCTGAAGTCTCTGTTTAAAGATACATGGAAGGATGTCATTTTTACTTGAAACATGTTACGTGGAATGCACATCATCACTGGTAACATGGTATGGTTCTGACCACTCTCATTCTACGTGCTCTTATTTTTGTGTGTTGATTGATGTAGGTGGGTGCGTATCAATTTAATAATGAGTCTTGAAATTTTTGGTACGCTGCCATATGTGAAGGTTGCTTAACGAAATGCTCATCATATAAGCACATACATGTATAAGTGGACAAAGAGTGGTGCATTATTTTTATATATGGTGGTATTCCATGTTTAAAAAAAGAAAAAAATTTAATTTGTATATTGTATAACTTGAATTAGAGTCAAATTATCCACTATTGTAATTATTAGGTCATGCTTTGAAGTCAAATAAGGTGTCAAGGTCAAATAAAGAAATTTGTATAGTTGAGTTAAGTTAAAGTCAAAATACACTATTGGATTATTGTACAAAAGGGTGCATTTTTCATCCAAGATGAAAAGTTGATGTCAAATTTGGAGTCAAAGAGTCTTAAATCAAGTCAAAGGTTTGAATGTAATTGGGTGCATGATCGGCGGAGCCCGACACCCAAAAGATTTGGTCACTATAACACAAGAATTACTGTAGTTGTTGTTTGGAACAAAGAGAAGCAAGAGAATTTCCCAGAAGATGATTCCAAGACAAAGAACCAAAAGATACCAAGCTCAGGAAGATAGCTTGCATTGTTGGATGGCAAGTACGAAGGCTTGTTGAAAAGGGGATTGAATGAAATCCACAAGTGAACAGATGAAGTTCACAAAGGAGGAGAAGATGACTGTTGATAGTCATTTCCAATGTTTTGAGAAATACCACAACATAATAAAGAAGAAGGAAGATGCCAAGGAAAATGGCATATGGAAGCATTTGACTGATGAATAATGTGAGGGGGAAAAGGCCGAGATATAGTTCATCTTGATTTATTGATGGAATTGTTGCAGAGAAATAAGAAAGATCAAAGACATGGTTGGACCATGAGGAAGAAAGTGAAATGGCAGAGACTACAAGTAAAAAGGAATCAACAGGTAAATATGTAGTTAACATAAGAGCTGAGAAAGCTTAATCAGATGGTGAGTGTGCAATTGATATGTGAAGAACTCAGAGAAGCTGAGTTGGAAATGGAAGTTTCCATTTGTGGACCAGAACAGGTTGAAATTCTGGGAGAAGAGGTTAATGATAAATATCTCATGGGTTATTGGAATAGTTCAGAACAATTTGAAGATATGTTGACAAGGGAAGCAGATGAGGCTATGAAGCCTTGTATTTTTAAATCTCATAGTGTGTGTGTGTGTTTGCAGGATGTGCAGAAGATGATGGAAAATCTGGTGGAACTGTCACAAAGATGAATAAATCTCTTGAGGTGAAGTATGATGGAGAATACCTTTCAGAGGGGGAAGGTAATTATTTATTGCAGTAGAATGAATTCATAAATGAATTTATGTTTGGTTTAAAATAACATGTTGAAGATGTTATGGAGCAGAAGCATAATGAAACTGCCGTAGTGATATTCCAAGGAGGCAAACAAATGAATTTTTTTAATTAAATTGATGAAATAATTTTGCAATGTGATGATACAGAAAACAGGATAGCTTAGGAGGATTTCCAGAAGAAGAATGAAACTGAGAATGAAGGTTGTGATGAAATTCTGGAAAGATTTCACATGGAAATAGATTTCTTGAAAAGATGGCTCAAAGAACTTGAAGGAGAAATGAATCTTGCATAACCTGATAAAGAAAAGATTGCAGTTATCGTGCATGATAAGGATGAAATGTTTCTAACATTTATAGAGTTAAGTTAACATTTTGACTCTTCAAATAATAATGTGGTTGTAGGTATAGAAGACAACATTAATGAATATGATGTTGAAATCAGAGAAATTGAGCAGAAATTATTTGAAGATGAGATGAAAGATCAGGAGAAACAAGAAAGTTATGTCCTTAGAGACATAAAGGAAACAAAAGTATTAATCCAACAGGATAAAGATGAAAGCAGCCAACAATTCAAAAGAGGATTTACTGAAGTCCAGAAAGTCTATGATGGAAGATCGGTGCTTGAAGCATCAAAAGAGGCCGAAAGGTCTTGTATTTTTAAAACTAATAATATGTTGATGAATGCAGGTGCATCATGGGATGAGAAATTTGTTACTATTGGGGCAATCAATGACTATAATTGTGATCAAGAAGAAGTTCTTAATTATTCTTCATTACCAAAATTTAAGTGTTCAGTGCAATTGGAGAAGGAAGCAACAGACAAAGAGCTAGAGACCAAAGAATATGATACCAAAGAAATTGTAACGGAAAGAGGAGAAGACACTACATAAAACATCAGTCATATTGATGTAATTGACAAAGAGTAATTACTTCGAGGAATTGGCGGAAGTAATTGTTGTAAAGCTCGATGGAATCCGATTGACAGAGTGAGTGATGTTAATGATGGTCAGCTTTCTGATTTAGCTCTTGTTAAATTCAAGACTATCGAGTCAAATGATAAACCTATGAGCGCTGATGTAAAGCTAGTTCGAGATTCTTTCAAATCCTGGAGACTAGAAGAATGGGTATCAAAATTTCTACACAAGTCTGTATTTCTCGGAATAAAGATGATGTGGTATGGAAAAGTGGGAGTTACATTCAATCATGTTCTAAAAATACTATTTTTGGAATTCTGTGCAAAATTACAAAATGGAGTTGATACTTTGAAAGACCGGCAGCAAAATAGAGTTTGGAATCCTGGAGGTAGCAAGTCATTGAGACTTGTGGCTGTCGCATTATTACAGAAAATTGACAGACCTCATAGACATGAGTCTATGGAAACTTTTCTACATAGGGAGTCTGATGCAGGAGCGTCTTGCTAAATTGTCATTTTGTATTTGGGTGATTTAGGGGGTGATGTTTTTTTAATTATTTTATAAACTATGTACATTTTAAATAAATTAAGAGGAAAATGTGAGTGTGAGATTTATTGTAAATATTCTCTTTTAATTGAGAATATAAGAGGAGTTGTGTTGTTTAGATATCTTAGGGATTATGAACTTATTAAAGAAAAATTAGTTGAGTCAAAGGAGGGATAAGCTATTTTAGGATTTGGTTGAGTCATTTGTGGAGGAAATCATGGATTCACATTAATCCACAATTATGTATAAATATGAAGCTTTGTGTGAGGATGGAATATAGATATAGAGATGGAATAGGATAGGGAAAAAAAGAGAGTGTAGAGAGGAATGGTGTGACAGTGTGAAGAATATGAGCGAGATCCAAGAGGGAAACAAATGTAATATTTGGCCAATAAGAGTTTGATACAATAGTTTATTGCTGTTGTGTTATGTAATCATTTGTTTTATTCGCTCTCTATTGATTATTTGATTAGCCTCTATTACGCTATGCATATTGTTAGCCATCAGTATTTTTTACATGTTAGTGACGACTATATCTTCAGCTGAGTTTTCTAGAAACTGATTTCCTTATGTCAATATGTCATCCAGAAAACCCTCCCAAAACTTTCTTCACCTTTCTACCTATTCAGTCCATCCCTGGGTACATCAAAAACCTCATATCAAAATCCTGTCTAGCTTCAGCCTTATTGACCTGCCCATCAGCCTTAAAAGGCGAATCCACATCTGTTTCAGAAGTCTACCCTATGTTAGGAAGTGGCGTTTAGGACATTTCACCTTTGGCAATCATCAAAAAGCCAAAAAAGCCCCCATCTGCAGCAGACCTACCATGAATGATTCCTTAATTTGCAAATGAAGTTGACAAACAGCCTTAAGTCACGCCACTCATATTCCCTAGGTCTCAGCACTACATGAAGCCCATTCTCAAGCTGACTAGTAGGTTTTTCGCTGTGTTCTATGGTTCTACAAAGACAGGAAATATATTTCATCTCATGGAGTAATGTTTGAGTTTACAGTTAGAGGAACAGCTGCTTCTAAGTGTATTATGAGCCTGAGATGAAGCTGCAAAACAAAAGGCTCTCATCAGGACCTTACAACTCTTTTCAGCATGAAAATCACAGTAAGAAAGGGTCGCCACTGTCTCAGCAAAATGGTAAATTGTCAAAGCCCAGAACCTCCTTCATTTACAAGCAGAGGGTTAGGGCGCCTCCTTCATCCATAAGCAGAGGGCGCAGGCCAGTGATTGACTCAGAAGGTTGCAAAAGTCCAGGTTTGCCTCCACTGAAACAATGAAACAGTATTTTCAGGTTTCATGAAGGTAATTAATGATTATAACAGGAATGGAGCTTGAAATATGCTGGCTCAAAAGAAAGGAGAGTCTGATTTGATAAAAGAGATCATCTGAAACTTTCAAGTCAGGTGAATGATTGGAACCTTAGAAGGCCTTTCATCAGTGAACATTCCAAAGCATAAGGACCCTGTCTGTCCACAAGATCAAATAGAACAGATGTTAACCAATGCCATTACACAAGCAGGAGAAAGGTCTGGGTTTTTCAAGAAAGCACTGACCTTCATAGTCACAAAGAGTTTTTGTCAATATAACAGGTCATGAGATGAACAAGCCAAGTGACAAATATCTCAGCAACCTTAGAACAGTGTCACTGTGGCTAGGTTTCCTTCAAAAAACACAGTGATGCTTACAAATAGTGATGCCTAGATTGATGTTGTTCAAATGATTTACTTACCACCACATTCAGAGAAAGGTTGTGTCTGACATAGTAGTAAAAGGGGCCTTCTGATACTTTACCTGATGAAGAGCCTCCTCCATATATGAGCAGATGGCCAAAATCATTGCAGGCTGTTGAAAGCTGGTGAGTCCAAAAAGTGCAGGGAAAAGACACAAAGAAATTGAATAAAGGAAAGTGTTACTGTCTATGATATAAATGTATTGATATCCCTCTTCAAAAAAGCTATCTGTCAACAGTCCATCCAGTAGAGAGGATAAAATATTGAACATATTGTATGCTATTGGTGCCAAAGGAGCAGTTGACTTAAAAAGGGTTAAAGACATTTCATGATCACCTATACAGAAATCAAAGGAAATCCTTCTGAGCAAACAAAGAAGTCTAGGGTGAAAGGATGCAACCTAAAAAGTGTATTTACAGTCCAGAGAAAAACTTGTGAAACACTCAGAAGCAGCAATTTATCACTAGGGAAGTAAACAGTGACCAAGGTTGAGTCATAAAATGCATGATGACAGGTATGCAATGCTATGAATAGACAAAGAGACAATTTTGAACATGTGTGTGCCACTGATATCAAAAAGAAGATTTTCTCCTTGAGGAAAGGGTCAAGCAGCAAAACAATATCATATATCAAAAGTCCAAAGAGGCGCCTTTCAAGAAGGGGTGTCTACAGTTTTTCAAAATATTTTTGGTGCATTATAGCCCTTCTTTGCTAACAATCACCAAGAGGGGGAAGCAGTGAACATTTTTCAGTTATGAAATGGTTCTGTGGGCAAGAAGAGGTAGCACAAAGATCAGAGCTCGGGGTTAAAGGGCGGTATATATATGTTCGATTAACAAACCCACTGTTTAAAAAAGAACCAAACCAAAGTTCTATTTTTTTACTTCAAAAAAGATGACCGTTGAGAATGTTTATTTGAAAATGATATAGGGTTGAGATGTGAGAGTGGAAATCCGTTTTCAAAAGTTAGAATCAAAGCCCGTGCCTCCACAGCATCGAACAAGCAAGAAAACCGGGCGAAATTTCAGAAATTTGCATTTAACAGCGTCGCGACGGGCCTGGAACTTGGCGCGACGTGCCTGGGCATCATTTTGCAAAAGCCTTCAACGTCGGCGCGACGTGCCTGTAGGCGGGCGCGACGTGCCTTTAGGTGCCCGCCCGACCGCACGACAAGTCCACCCGACGGCCTTTTCTCCTGTGCGACGGGTTTGTTCCAAAGGTTGCCGCGCCATTGTTGGAGCGTTCCGGTGTTTTCAAACTCCTTCCAAGGGATTTCCTTTCAAGAACTCACAAGGTACTTCATCTCCTAACTTGAAAAACTCGGAAAATCAAGTTTAAAAACCTGTGTGCCTTGGTTTGGAGCTGTGCATGGTTAAAGGAGTTTTCGACCGTTTTTGAAAAGGAGAAACTGTTCTCACAGTCCCCCACCGCAGCACACTACCTGAGCAATTTGCCTTTTATTCATCATTTTTCTCCCACTGTGAATTTGTTATCAGAAATTTTTCAAGGATGACAACACGTTAAAAGACAGAGTTTGTTGATAAGAAGTTGAAACCTTGGAGGCAGGCGTATAAAGGGTAGTGGTGTATATCTCAAAACTCACTAACAAAAGAGGGTGTTCTAAAGAGCATAGTGCACTGATATATCACCTAGCATAGTTCTGTT